>JAXCMG010000002.1:24433417-24474552 GCA_034642415.1 Podarcis siculus
AATAAATCCATTAGCGGGGGTCGCCAGCCTAATAAATCATTTCCACATATAAGGTACTAGCTAGCCCCTCACTGTGAAGTAGAGTGTGTATAGGTGCCTGTACATTATACAGGCTGCAAATTTTAGTTTCTTTTTGGAGGAAGGGTCTCTCCACTAGTGCACGCCTTGGACTGGAGGCTGCACCATGTGGTTCTTCAGAAGCAAATGTCTTCTCATGAATGACAGCAATAAATAACCCTCTTGTGAGGTACCTGGTAGGGCTGGGCGGGATCTGGTTTTTCAACATCGCGATATATCACCAGCTAAACATCGTGATACACCAATATATCACAATGTCTGAAATAAGGATGGAGCTATCTACAGGCACTGGCTGGCTTCACGGTTTTCCCCCCATTGTGATTTTTTGCACAGCACACACACACATGTAATGATCTACAATGTATTGCCAGGTCAAAAATTATGAAACCAATATCAAATTGGTTTGGGACAATATGTTGCTCAGCTCTAATACACATCATGATTCGCAATATATTGTCAGGTAAAAACCTATGGAACTGATATCATGATATGGACTTCAAACCGGTTTTGGGCGATATCACTAATCCTAGTACCTGGGTGTCTTGTATATTGCTGCCTAGAAAGCAGAGACAAGGCGCAGATGGCAAACCTAGCAGGTGAGCTCACACCCATACTAACCACACCCCAAGGGCTATTACACTCGTTGGCCCTATCATATTTTGGGCCAGTATGGCCTGTTCTGCACCACTGAAGATGCAACATCTGGTATGTGCTCCTGTTAATCTCCCCCAGTGATTACTGTTAAGTTGTGGGTGAACATATCAGACAACACAGCGATTCTTCAAACAGCTCTTGTTTATTCACGGGCCAGAACAGAACTGAACTGAAGGGTTCAGCCAGCCTGTTTATATAGAGCTCCACTACAACGCAACAGTAACCACTTTCTGTAACTATCCAATCACTGAACGTCACTTTCAATCCCTTATTTGCATATGTGGATCTGAGTGAAAACTATCTACAGTATCCCCCTGCTGGCCCAGGGTGAGAACTTCAGTACATAACAATTGCAGTCTGCAATCTTTTCTCTGACCTTCCGATAGCTCACCTTTGCCTGCTCAATCTACCCAGGACTGCTGCTAAAATGAATCCCTGCTTTTGTCACTCTGACATTGTCATGCCCTTGCCTGTATCCCCCAATACTATCTTTCTGTTCTCCCCTGGATCCACAAACAACTTCTCATCCTTTCCTGTGAAACTCTCCCTGGCCTTGCCCCCTTCCCCTTCCTGGGCTCATGGGGTTGTGTGGATTCTCATTGGGAACAAAGCAGAGGGAAAAGGCTTAAGGCCCCCTCCACACACAGTATACTCCTGATCCGGCTTGTGAGGATGGGCTGTACCAGCAATTTATTATTATTTTAAAGATCAAGGGCACCAGGGCAACCATATGATAAATATCACATCTAGTTTGGTCCTGGTATAGAAGTTGTTTCTAAACCTGCTACCTTTTTATTTGGAGGAGATGGAGCCTGGGATTATCTGCATGCAAGGCATGTACCTCTGCCACTGAATTATGACCCTTTGCTTCTATATTCTCTAAAGCCACCCTGTAATTTCAAGGTTGGGTAGGAGAGGCGTTTTGCCAAGCCTTCATTGTTGCTGAGGCTTTATAAATAAAGTTGACCCTCTCGATCAGCATGGGCTTTGAAACCCAAAGAGAGAGAGAGAGAGAGACTCCGCCTCTGGACTCTTACAGCTTTTGAAAACGATATTTTCCGTGCCAGTGAAACTGCTAGCAAACACTTTGCCACAACATAATTAACATGTAGTACGGGGTAACTAGAGACCAGCTAAAGTGCTTTGGGGGGTTATATCCAGCCCGCAAGCTGTCAAGGATTTTGTAACTGTAATAAAATATTGCTGGAGAGGGGTTTTCAACAGGTACAGTTTGTAATCCCAAAATGCTGCAGGGGTCAGAAAACAAGTGCCTGCTCAAACAGGCAGAACTATTAAGCAAACGCAAGCCCCTGCCTTTGCATCCGGTCACCCTCATTAGATCTCCCGCAGATAAAATACTGAGCTATATCATTTCTCCCCTCCATGAAATAAGCTGAGAACGAGCGCCTGGGCTGGGGAATCAGCAGTGGGAGTTCTCCCTTGCAAACCGAAAGGATCAGAGAAAGAGATTATCCAAGCAGCACAGATGCAGAGTCACATGAGCTAAGCCCCTTGTCACAACACGATGCTCCGCTTCCTGCCTCTGCAGTGCTGCGAGGTGACAGGACTCCAGGCGCAGCGGCACAGAGGACGAGAAGCAGCCGTGGCTTTACCTGTTGTCAAAACTGCTGTGGGTTCCCGGAAGAGAATTAAGAGGCAGCTGTCTTCATCGCTTAATGGGGACAGATGCCAAGTCTCCGGCTGTCAGTGCCAGGATGTGGGGGCAGGAGGAGCCTAAGCCACAACATGCCGCTCGAGATATCGCAAAGCAATTAAATAGAGCTTAGCTGCTACCCGAAATCCCAGCAGATAGATTTAATAAAGAGGAGGGCTGGCACTTCCATACCACAATAACAAAGGACAACCTGGTCCTCCGAAAGGCAGGAAAGAAACCACCGACAATGGATCCCTCTCATGAGCAGGTGACAAGAGGGTTCTTCCAGACTGTAGCTGTTCTCAGGTGGGATTCAACCACATACCTGCAAATTCAGGTTCCACAATTATAGCTGACTGGGAGGCTTTGCGCTACAAACCTGTTTCCCCAAAATAAGGGACCCCTGACCATTAGGTCCAGTCGTGACCAACTCTGGGGTTGTGGCGCTCATTTCGCTTTATTGGCCGAGGGAGCTGGTGTACAGCTTCCGGGTCATTTGGCCAGCATGACTAAGCCGCTTCTGGCGAACCAAAGCAGCGGGAGTGCACCCCGTCGCGGGGATTCGAACCACCGACCTTCTGATCAGCATGCCCTAGGCTCTGTGGTTTAACCCACAGCGCCACCCACTGTGTACTCATCCTAATTTGCTTGCGAGGAGGTTAAGATGGTATTGGTTCAAGCAACCTTCCAGTCCATTTCCAGTCCAATATTTTGGGGAAACGGGACGCAGGTGGCGCTGTGGGTTAAACCACAGAGCCTAGGACTTGCCGATCAGAAGGTCGGCGGTTCGAATCCCTGCGACGGGGTGAGCTCCCGTTGCTCAGTCCCTGCTCCTGCCAACCTAGCAGTTCGAAAGCACATCAAAGTGCAAGTAGATAAATAGGTACCACTCCGGCGGGAAGGTAAACGGCGTTTCCATGCGCTGCTCTGGTTCGCCAGAAGCGGCTTAGTCATGCTGGCCACATGACCCGGAAGCTGTACACCGGCTCCCTCGGCCAGTAAAGCGAGATAAGCGCCGCAACCCCAGAGTCATCCACAACTGGACCTAATGGTCAGGGGTCCCTTTACCTTTACCTTTACTCAGTAAACAGAGGATAGAGAAGAATTTCCACTAATGTAACCTTGGGTGCACGGAATTTGCTTTACCTTTCATTTTTATTTGAGAAATTTATATCCATCTTTCACTAGAAAAGCGCTCAAGGCAGCTATTAAAAACAGCAAGAAGATAATTAACAAACAATTAGCTGCATTTTAGTTATTAAGCTTTAAGCAGCATCTAGCATAAGTCCTAACAGTGCGATATTCACAACCTCCTAAAACTGATCGTAACGGAAGCACAAAAACATAACCACATCTTCCTAAATAGATTTTTCCGATCAGAAAAGCATTTTACTTTACAGCATGACATATTATGCTTTACAGGAAGACATATTCTTGCAACACTATGCAGAAAAGTCAAGCACTAGGGATTCAGGAGCCTGCCTGCTGTTCTAGCTCAAATTAATTCCACATCGGCGAAGGGTCAAATGGGATAAAATCGGCAGTTTGGGACAAGCAATTTTATGCAGGTTGAATTAGGATTTTAATCCCAGGCTACACACATACACACACAAATGCAAGTGAAAGAGTCAGCTACAGCCATCACCACTACCACCAATCTTAGTGATGGGATCCATCAGTTGCCATCCCATATCTATCACAGTACTCTGGACACGACCTAGGGCTACGCTGCAGAAGCTCCTTTCTAAACTGGGTGGTAAAATGGCAAATGCAATTCAGTGTAAACAAGTGCAAAAGTGAAGCATTGTTCGTATACAGTATGCGCTCATGAGTTGACCGATCAGAAATGAGATGAGACCTTGGGGTCGTGGTGCAGGAAGATCTTGACCCAGTGTGTGTGTGGGGGGGGGGGGGGGAGACACATTCCATGGTAGCAATCGCTAGGAAGGGAACTGAAAATCATAGAATCATAGAGTTGGAAGTGTAAATAAAAATTTAAGGTCTTATATATATAATAAATGTTCATAAATGTGCCAGCCAAGCACATACAGTGGTACCTCGGGTTACATACGCTTCAGGTTACATACGCTTCAGGTTACAGACTCCGCTAACCCAGAAATAGTACCTCAGGTTAAGAACTTTGCTTCAGGATGAGAACAGAAATTGTGCTCCGGCGGCGCCGCGGCAGCAGGAGGCCCCTAAAGTGGTGCTTCAGGTTAAGAACAGTTTCAGGTTAAGTACGGACCTCCAGAACGAATTAAGTACTTAACCCAAGGTACCACTGTACATAGATATGTGGACCACATGTCTGGAGCAGCACAGGAAGACTGTCCTGAAACCATTTTACTCCCAAACTGACCAAATGTTTTCTCTGCAAGGAGGGAGGGGGTGAGGGAACCTCCCCATTGTCTCAGGAATTGGGTAATCCCCATCTCAAAGGAATGGCCAGACTACCAATAAAGGCAATCAGATAAGGCATTATCAGATAACCTGGCAGACATGAAAAACACCAACATTCAAATTTCTGTTGCAGACCGCCTTTTCTGTGATGTAGGTATGATGTTTGTGTGGGGTGGTCTTGGGTTACATCCCTTCTGTGATGTATGTATGATGTATGGAGGGGTGGCCTTGAGCTCCAGGGCAGGGAATTTAAAATGTCTATATAAGGGCAGGCACCCCTTTTTTCTGGGTTCCTCCTCCTTTCCTGCGTGTGAGGGGAGCACCCTGTTGCAACAGCTTTAATAAAGATCAGGCTTACTAGCTGCTTTGCTTCTCAATATTCTCTGGTTGGTCTGTTATTTTCTCCTACCGATAGGGAACCCACTTAAGCACTCTATACGGGCTCTTGGATACCCCATAAGGGAAGAAGGGCAGATTTTGTTTACAACAGAAGGGACCCTGAGGGTCATTTAGTCCAACCCCCTGCAATGCACGGATCCTGCCCACAGCCATCCCTGGGTGGGCTTGAACCACCAGCTTCCTGGTTAACAGCCAGATGGGCTGTTGTGAAAATAAAACTGCCAATATTGTAATGCTGCTATAGAAATACATGGCGTGACCGCATTTGGAATGCTGTGTACAGTTAGGTTTTTATTTATTATTATTTTAAAGGGGTAGCCACAGGTTGAAGGTGGGTCTCAGGTATGAAAAGGCTGTGGTCAAAGAGTTAAATACCTGAACTTGAGTTGAGAACTTTCTCTCCCAGATCTTAACCACGGCAATGCACTGAGGCCTACATACTTCCAGTACATTTCATGCCTTCCTCTGTGGAAATTGAGATTAGTCACAGCACGCCCATACAGCTCTTTCATTCCATTTGTCCCTATTAACAACCAGATAGGAGGTCTGGTAAGGATTAAGGCTTTCATTTGCCTTCTTCCCAGTGGGAGCCTGTCGAAGACCAGTCGGAGCTGACCTGTCACTCACCTTCATTCTTTTCAGGAAGAGTTCAGGAGGTTGCGGCTGGGCTGCTTTGCGGTACTCCTGGGTGAAGTCGCTCCTGCATCTGCTTCTGTAGTTGCCATAGAAACCGTTGGCGTGCTGGAGCAAGAGAGGCAACAAGGAGCCCCTAATTAGCAATTGAGCCACATAATCCAGTCGCCTCTCCAAACTCGCTGGTGAGTTTGATAGGGGCCACGGGAAGGTCACGCTTTGCCTCTGACAACTACGAAAGGATTTCGCGGGGGTTTGTCATTATTCTTATTACCGACAAGAAAAGAGGCTCTTCAGGCGAGGGCAAGAAGCAGACAGGCGAGTCTCTGATGATGCAGGCCAGCTTCCCACGGGGGAATCTCTTGGCCACGTTACGCCAGCCAAGGACTTGTCAAGAGAGCTTGGGAGGGCTGAGAGTAATGTTTTGACAGTCTTGATCGCCACGGACCAGACATAAGGGGAGCTTCAATTTGAGCTGATCTGCACCAGCCTATGTGGCTGGCAGAGAATGCCCAGCTGCGCCTCACTTCCAGACTGCCCTCTTGCCCTCACCAAAACAGCATTCTGCCTGAAAAGGTATTTTTGGTTGTGTGCAACATCATCCAGCCATCAACGTGGGACTGGAAAGCCATAATCTAGACCAGCCTTTACAACAAAAGAGCTATCTGGGACACTAAGTATACAGTGGTACCTTGGTTCTCAAACTTAATCCGTTCTGGAAGTCCGTTCCAAAACCAAAGCGTTCCAAAACCAAGGCGTGCATTCCCATGGAAAGTAATGCGAAATGGATTCATCCGTTCCAGACTTTTAAAAACAACCCCTAAAACACCAACTTAACATGGATTTTACCATCTGACGAGACCGCTGATCCATCAAATGAAAGCAATAAACAATGTACTGCAGTCAGACAGTCAATCAGTCAGTAGCTGAACTGGGTTACGCACAGTCACAAGAACAAAACAAAAAAGCCACAAAAAGGCAAAATAAATAGCAAAAACAGACAGATCTCAGCGTAGCACTCAAAACGGAAGCATGGCACTCAAAATGGAGCACGTTCAGCTTCCGAAAAGAGTTCGCAAACTGGAACACTTACTTCCGGGTTTGCAGTGTTTGGGTTCCAAGTTGCTTGAGTACAAAGGTGTTTGAGAACCAAGTTACCACTGTAAAGGTAAAGGTAAAGGTACCCCTGCCCGTATGGGCCAGTCTTGCCAGACTCTAGGGTTGTGCGCCCATCTCACTTAAGAGGCCGGGGGCCAGCGCTGTCCGCAGACACTTCCGGGTCACGTGGCCAGCGTGACAAGCTGCATCTGGCGAGCCAGCGCAGCACACGGAACGCCGTTTACCTTCCCACTGGTAAGCGGTCCCTATTTATCTACTTGCACCCAGAGGTGCTTTCGAACTGCTAGGTTGGCAGGCGCTGGGACCAAACGACGGGAGCGCACCCCGCCGCGGGGATTCGAACCGCCGACCATGCGATCGGCAAGTCCTAGGCGCTGAGGTATTACCCACAGCGCCACCCGTGTACCATAGTTACCACTGTACTCTGCATTAAAACCAATCAATCAAAAACTGCACTAAAGTAACCATTCTGTGTTATGAAGCTGGAATCTATAACCATTGTTGTCTGTTGTCCAGCAGTCACTATAGCAAATATGGGAGGAGTTAGGACTAGCCGCCACTGCTGCTACTTACGTACCCGCCAACATTTTACCATCAAAACTAGGGATATAACACTCCCATTTTATTTTATTTTTTAATTTTTATTTATACTTTCCAGGTTCATACATTTCATTAATTTTACAATCATTTTAACATTTCAAAGCTTGACTTCCTTCCCCCTCTTTCTGCGGTTCCTTAAATTTATTTTTTAATATATTCTGCAGATCCAAATTCATTTGATTTGCTCATTTAATTCTCTACTTTAAATATATACTCTTATGAAACTGCAGGTTATTACAGTATAATCATCCTGCCAATGTTTTTATCTGTTTGCCATTTTTCTGTAAATATTCAATAAACCATTTCCATTCTTTTATTTTAAAAAAAGTTTGTTATCTTGATTTCGTATTCTTCAGGTAAGTTTCGCCATTCCATAAGTTTTTGTATCCATTCTTCCTTTGCTGGGACTTCTGCTTCTTTCCATTTTGGGGCAAGTTACGAATAGCATGCATAAATAAATTTCTATATAATTTAGGTAGTTCTGTCCCTATAATGCCCAAAAGAAAAGCATCTGGTTGTTCTTTTTTTACAAAGGTTATTTTAAACATCCTTTTCAGGTCATTATATATCATTACTACAAGACCACCACATATGATAAAAAGAACCTTATTTCTCTTTACATTTCCAACACTTGTTTGGTTTAGATTTGTACATTTTTGCCAGTTTACTCGGTGTTAGATACCAACGATATATCATTTTCATATTATTTTCTCTTAAACCATAACATTCTGTAAATTTTATATCCACGTTCCACAATAGTTCCCATGCTGCCATGTCTATATTATAACCCATATCTATTGCCCAGTATATCACTGAGGATCTTACTTGCTCATTCTCTGCCTCCCATTCCAATAATAGTTTCTACATTTTAGACTGTTGCAGAATTTGTCCTAGTCTGTAACGACAGGCACCGGGTTCTTTGAGGAAGGTCTGGTTTATTAAGCTGCAGCTGGCATCAGTGAGATCGTTCTCAAAGGCTGAGCCCCGATTGCTATTTGGGGCTCACTTTTATAGTGTGTCGGGACACGGGTGGCGCTGTGGGTTAAACCACAGAGCCTCGGGTTTGCCGATCAGAAGGTCAGCGGTTCAAATCCGTGCAACAGGGTGAGCTCCCGTTGCTCAGTCCCTGCTCCTGCCAACCTAGCAGTTCGAAAGCATACTAGTGCAAGTAGATAAATAGGTACCGCTCCGGCGGGAAGGTAAACGGCGTTTCCGTGCGCTGCTCTGGTTTGCCAGAAGCAGCTTAGTCATGCTGGCCACATGACCCAGAAGCTGTACGCCGGCTCCCTTGGCCAATAAAGCGAGATGAGCGCCGCAACCCGAGTCGGCCATGACTGGACCTATTGGTCAGGGGTCCCTTTACCTTTATAGTGTGTCACAAACAACTTCCAGACATGGGTACAAGAGCATGTACAGAGCGAGATTACATCATTTTGCAAACAAGCAATACAAGAGTCCTTTCCTAAGCAGTTCCTCTTTCTGGGAGTCTGTTTCAACAATTCCTATTTTTGGGAGACATTACAATAGCAGGCAAAAACAGAACTTTTCTAGCCTCTTCCCCGCTCCCCTCCTGTCCTGTCTGCAACTGCTGGTCTGTGCTGGTTTTTTGCCCATATTCAGCTGACCTATGCAAGTTTAAAAACAGACACCAGACTGTTAAGTTGTGGGTGAACATATCAGACGACACAGCGATTCTTCAAACAGCTCTTGTTTATTCACAGGCCAGAACAGAACAGAACTGAAGGGTTCAGCCAGCCTGCTTATATAGAGCTCCACTACAACGCAACAGTAACCACTTTCTGTAACTATCCAATCACTGAACGTCACTTTCAATCCGCTATTCGCATATGTGGACCTGAGTGAAAACTATCTACAGTGTCCCCCTGCTGGCCCAGGGTGAGAACTTCAGTACATAACAATTACAGTCTGCAATAATCTTTTCCCTGGTCTTCCGATAGCTCACCTTTGCCTGCTCAATCTACCCAGGACCGCTGCTAAAATGAATACCTGTTTTCATCGCTCTGACATTGTGATGCCCTTGCCTGTGGCAAACTCGAAAGCATTTTGTGGCAAACTCGAAAGTGGGGGTTGTGGGGGGATGGCCCTGGAGACATTTTCTGCTCATAGGGTACCTTTTGGGTGTTGGACTGCTGAGGCAAGTAGATTCTATTTTCTAACTGCTGAGCTGATTTCTGCACTTTTCCCTCAGGCAGACATTTTCTGATCACCATCGGGGCAGGGGCTACTGGGGGCAAATGGATTCTATCTCATCATTCCTCAAGACAACACTTTTTTTACATTACATCCCAACAGGTCTCTCTCCAGTTGTGACATTTGTCCCCCAAACCCTCGTATCCTATCTTTCTTAAATACTTCATTCAAATAATATTTTAACCATGTAGTTAATTTCCCTGATAATTCCTTAAATTCTTTAAATTTATACTCTCCTCCCTCTTGTTTTATTAAGTTTCTACAAGTTGTCCACCCTTCTATCCTATTATTTTTCTTTACCGTTGTAGCTTCCAGCACTGAGAGCCATAGTGGTGTTCTTACCAGAACACTCCCATTTTCAAACCAAGGATCACTTAATGAGGCAGCCCCTCAGTATTACGTATAATTAAAGTCTTTTCATTGCCCATGCACTATATTAATTTACTCTGCACTATATTAATTTACTCTGCATTAGCCTGCCCCGCAATGATTTAAAAGTCAAGAGGGCAATGATTCTTCTAGTTAAAGAGACGCCTGCAAAATATAATTATCCTACAAATTTGTTTACCAACTGTTCAAAATACAGTGGTACCTTGGGTTACATATGCTTCAGGTTACAGACTCTGCTAACCCAGAAATAGTACCTCGGGGTAAGAACTTTACCTCAGGATGAGAACAGAAATTGTGCGGTGGCAGCGGGAGGCCCCATTAGCTAAAGTGGTGCTTCAGGCTAAGAACAGTTTTAGGTTAAGAACGGGCCTCTGGAATGAATTAAGTACGTAACCAGAGGTACCACTGTATTGTAAATCTCAGCAGGTACAGGGTGTGAAATGCATGTCTATGTCCCTTGGACGCAAGTTGCATCTGCCCATTTAAAACTTTTAACTTGCCCATGGAGGGAGCTGAACCCCATATTTAAATCCCATATTCAAATTCAAACAAGGCAATCTCCCAAATACGAAAATAAGGGTGGTGGTTTAGCAGAGAGAGGGATCAGGAAAAGGTGCTTTCCCTGATAAAGAGAGACAATCGGAATATCTGTAGGTAGGTTGAAGGGCGAAGAGGTAAGAGCGTACTGAGGCTTCTAGTGGTATGTTTAGGTAACTGTTGTCTCCAGACATCTGGACTCTGGACCTCGCAGGGTCTCTCCCTGTTTATGGATAATGTATGTTACTTCACTAGGGACATGGGTGGCGCTGTGGTCTAAACCACTGAGCCTCTTGGGCTTGCCAATCGGAAGGTCAGCGGTTCGAATCGCCGCAACAGAGTGAGCTCCCGTTGCTCTGTCCCAGTTCCTGCCAACCTAGCAGTTTGAAAGCACACCATTGCAAGTAGATAAATAGGTACTGCTCTGGCGGGAAGGTAAATGGCATTTCCATGCGCTCTGGTTTCTGTCACGGTGTCCCGTTGTGCCAGAAGCGATTTAGTCCTGCTGGCCACATGAACCAGAAAGCTGTCTGTGGACAAACGCCGGCTCCCTCGGCCTGAAAGCGAGATGAGCGCCGCAACTCCATAGTCGCCTTTGACTGGACTTAACCGTCCAGGGGTCCTTTACCTTATTTTACCTAAATTACTTCACTAACTTCCAACTGTGGTGAGCCAGCTGCCTTTGAGGGCCTTTGAGGAAAACATAGTCTGCTACTTGATGTAAAGGACAAGTTTAGCAAAGTTTCAGGGTATAAAATGGGGACCCTGGACATCTGCCCCAAAATCCTACTCTGATAGCACCAATGGAAGCTTCAGTCCCCGACAGTCAAAAATAATGTTCAGCCCCACTCTTGAGTTTTCATCAGGCATTGCCTGCACGTATCCAAACCTCTCTTTGTGGCCCTGTAAACTGACAATATTTTTTTTTAAGAGTCTCAATATTTTGTGTTGTAGCCTGAGATTGTAGAACTAACTGCCCTTGGTTATGGCAAAAGGTAGAGGAGCTGTTCTACATTTGTTTGTGTTTTGTTGCAACAGCAGTAGACAAATAAAGACCACTTTTCTGCGCACATTGTCAGACCTCTGCAGTATTTTTGAGGTCACAGTTTCTCACCGCTATAAAATAAAAGTACAATTCCATATTTTATCCACCTTGGTTGGTAGGCTTTGATGCCTATATCTCAGCAATGTGTCTCATGCGATAGATTCCTAGCCGTGCTACCCACAGAGAGTGCTGTTATGGGAAAAACTGTAGGAAAGGTATATATTACCTTGCAGAAAGGAAGAAAGAAAACAGGGGGGAGAAAACATTTTGAAGGTTTTGTTTAAAGAGACAAGCAAGGCAGGGTTGCCCTCTGTCCCTGCTTTTGTTTGCACTTATCTGTTGAACCTCTAGCAGAAATTATTAGATCTAACCAGATGATAACAGGTGTTAAAGCTGCCTAGGAAGATTTTGAAATTAGCTTGTACGCAGGTGATGTGGTCTTATATGTTAAAGGTCTGGAAAATATAATTAGTCTGCTACTTGATGTAAAGGACAAGTTTAGCAAAGTTTCTGGATACAAAATAAACTGTACTAAATCTGAGCAGCTGGGTAAGATTCTCCAGTTAAATATTATGGCATATATCATAAGACCTAAATAATGCATTTGAATACAATCATGAAAAGCTGGTGTTTCAAGTCAAAGGTATCTTAAAAACTGGTTGCTGTTGAAAACATATTGTTTAGGGGAATTAACATTTCTAAAATTTTACCCAAAAAAATATATTTCTTTTTGAATTTTCCAATTAGAATACTTCCCTAAATTATAAATACCTAGCAAAATATATTTATGGAGTTTATTCAGCAAAAGAAAAGATTCAGGGTAGCCTTAAAGACTTTACTAGGAGAAATAAAAACAGGGGATTAGCTGTTCCATCATTTACAAAATATTATGAAGCAGTTACCATATTTTTCGCTCCATAAGACACACCTGACCATAAGACGCACCAAGTTTTTAGAGGAGGAAAGGGGGAAAGCCCTGTTTTTTGGGTGATCAGCTCAAAGTTGTGCAGCTTCTTTTGCAAAAGCGAAAAGCCCCATTTTTTTTGAGGATCAGCTCAAAGTTGTGCAGCTTCTTTTGCAAAGGGGAAAAGGCCCTTTTTTTTTTTTTTGAGGATCAGCTCAAAGTTGTTGAGGTTACTTTACAAAGGGAAAAAAATCCTGTTTTTATGGGGTTCACCTCACAGTTCTGCAGCTTCTTTAGGGAAGGAAAGGGAGCCGTTTCTACCATTTTCAGACAGATAATCTAATCATCCAGTCACATGTCTCTGGGGAAACAAACAGCCTCCTTCTGCAGAACATTCAACAATGGAGGCCTGGGCAAGGGGGCGGGGCCAGAAAGGGAGCCAGCGACTGACCACACATTCGCTCCATAAGACGCACAGACATTTTCCCTTACTTTTTAGGAGGAAAAAAATGTGTCTCATGGAGCGAAAGATACGGTATGTTAACTCGCTTAAGAATGTGATTCCACTCAGACAGATCACTATTCTTTTTTTTTATTCTCCATAATCGGAAGAATATCTGATTGCATGTTTGGCTAAAGAAAGTATGAATTGTAGCCTGCAAGGTTAAACAAACTAGTATGATCTGACTGAAAGGGGAAAGACAAGATTATGATTCTTTTGTTGACAGTGTTATCATTTTTATTGTATATTGGGGGAATAAGGTACAGGAAAATATAAATCCACATGCATTGCTGGGAGTGCTTTGAGACTATATATCAAATTAAATTTATTGAACCTTAATGAGATTACTGCATCAAGGGAGATTTACTACCCAGGCTTACCCCTCCTTTCTCTCTCTCGCTGTTTTATTTTTAACCATTTCCATTATTATTATTATACTAATGTCGTACATTAGTTTAAAATGTCGAGTACTTTAGTATCGCTGATGTAAAACGCTTAAATGTTAAAGAAAGAGTTGGGGGAGGAAAGTTTTGGAAGGTTTTCATACATTAGAATGCTGCTAAACGAAAAGGGAGAATGTTTGTTCATCTTATCTATCAAGAAAAGGGCAAGGAAATGTGGGTTTAAGTAGGTGAGTTTAAATCAGCATTAGAAAAAAAACCCTCTAGCAGCAGATGGCTATGCCTCTCGTTTGGTGTGTGCATTTGGTATGTGTATTTCTGCTGCTCAGGACTGGTAGAGAGTGAAGAATAGGAGATCAGATACAAAAGGAAGACTAAGAAGTCAGGATGCAAGAGGTAAAGATTTGAGGTGTGGGTGAATTTTTAACTGCTTGACACTCATGTTGTTGTTGTTCAGTCGTTTAGTCGTGTCCGACTCTTCGTGATCCCCTGGACCAGAGCACACCAGGCACTTCTGTCTTCCACTGCCTCCCGCAGTTTGGTCAAACTCATGCTGGTAGCTTCAAGAACACTGTCCAACCATCTCGTCCTCTGCCGTCCCCTTCTCCTTGTGCCCTCCATCTTTCCCAGCATCAGGGTCTTCTCCAGGGAGTCTTCTCTTCTCATGAGGTGGCCAAAGTA
Organism: Podarcis siculus; assembly: GCA_034642415.1. Taxonomy (NCBI): domain Eukaryota; kingdom Metazoa; phylum Chordata; class Lepidosauria; order Squamata; family Lacertidae; genus Podarcis; species Podarcis siculus. Next base: position 24,447,626 of record JAXCMG010000002.1, read on the forward strand.
TTGGAGCCTCAGCTTCATGATCTGTCCTTCCAGTGAGCACTCAGGGCTGATTTCCTCAAGAATGGATAGGTTTGATCTTCTTGCAGTCCATGGGACTTTCAAGAGTCTCCTCCAGCACCAGAATTCAAAAGCATCAATTCTTCGGCGATCAGCTTTCTTTATGGTCCAGCTTTCACTTCCATACACTCCTTATGTATGAGCTTGACACTCATAAGGTAAAGGTAAAGGTACCCCTGCCCGTACGGGCCAGTCGTGTCCGACTCTAGGGTTGTGCGCCCATCTCACTTAAGAGGCCGGGGGCCAGCGCTGTCCGAAGACACCTCCGGGTCACATGGCCAGCGTGACGAAGCTGCTCTGGCGAGCCAGCACCAGCGCAGCACACGGAAACGCCATTTACCTTCCCGCTATAAAGCGGTACCTATTTATCTACTTGCACTTAGGGGTGCTTTCGAACTGCTAGGTGGGCAGGAGCTGGGACCGAACGACGGGAGCTCACCCCGCTGCGGGGATTCGAACCACCGACCATGCGATTGGCAAGCCCTAGGCACTGAGGTTTTACCCACAGCGCCACCCGCGTCCCCCTTGACACTCATACATAAGGCCAAAGACTGTCTCCAAGAGCTGTTGGAGAGTAGAGCCTACTCCTCACAGTAGTTTACCCCTCACTGAGTTATATCTACAGTGCCCAGAATTCTTTGAGGGGGAAATGTGCTTTAACTGTGATTTAAAGGTGTAGTGCGTACACAGCCTAAGTTCCCAGCAAGGGAAAAGCTGCCATTGCTGCTAAAATAATGGAAAAACCAATGCAGAACTTTGCAGCTCGTAAGACAACACTCAAGATTACAGGATGTATCTAATGGAGGAGCGAAATTTCCTTTTTTATATTTGGCCTAGCATCAATATGCCTAAGGCCACTCCTGTTTCCTGCCTGGGATGCTATGGTTGCCAGGCAACCATAGGCCTTGCTCCCTAACCCTTTTCTTGTGGCAAAAGTAGTGGACCAGGGGGGAGCAAGTGGGGAGAACATGCTGGCCCTGTTCAGAAACAACTGGCGGGATCTGAGTCAAGCATTTCTGTCCTATTACAGAGTCTAAACATACCATGCACCCATCCTGCTGTACAAAATCTCCCATCATTAGAGTGTCATTTCTGAGGAAATGGGGACATTGAGTAGAAACCATCCCTCCCATACAGATCGGAATTGATTTTTTGCAGGGTTAACCTGACCTCAGCCAACCCCCTTAATTTCAACCCATAGACTTCTTTATGGTTCAACCCCTTATTTAATAACTTTCAGTTCATGTGCAGGGCTTAATTTGCACCAAGGCTTGCCAAGGCTCAGGACTGGAACATGTGAAGTAAGGACAAAAATGAGGGAACATTTGAGCCAGGGCAGAATGCATTTATCTTTTCACCAAGGCTCAGTACACACTATACTGGAGCTTTCCAAACTTTCCATGACGGTCACACACTTTTTAGACATGCATCATTTCGCGGCACAGTAATTCAGTTTTACTAGCAAGCCGGAGGTTAAACTAACCCCTTATAAGAGCATTTGTGTGACACACCTACACACTGCAGCCAACACACTAATGTGTCATAGCACACAGTTTGGAAAGCTTTGCATCGACTATACCTCCAAAGCCTATTATCTCCCTCAATTAATTCTGGGCACTGTGGCTTGTTAAAAGTTGCTGAGAATTTTACCACAGTGCCCAAGATTCTTTACAGGAAAGAATGAGCATCAGATATGCTTTAGAAGTAGAGTGTGTATATAGCCCAAGTGAATACAAAGCATACCAGATCCCATAGATTAGACGGGAATACTTCCAGATTAGAGGGTAGCATTTCTAGACACACCTAGTCATCTTTTTCTAGAATATAAAGTGTTTGTGAAGCCTTACAAACAGCCACGGACAGCATTTATCACAAACATTGAACTCACCCATGTCCCTACGATCGGGCTAGGCATCCCCTCAGGATCTGAGGGGAGCCACGTAAAAGTGGCCTGTCCCCTCAGTTATTTGAGCCGCCACCTGAAGCTAGCTGGTACCTGGGCATAGGGCTTGCCACCCATGTTTACATGGTTGCCAAGCAACTATTATATGCGGAAAGCATGGATTGTTAGATCAGGGAGAAGAAGTCTGCCTGATGCTCAATGTGACATTTCAGCCCATTCTCTGCTCTTGAGAAGGAACCTGTATTATTAAAATGTGGTGATTAGTACTCGGACAGTGTTTGGGGTAGTCAGAAGGGCAGGTAGATAGGGTTGCCAACTGCTCTAGAGACAAAATAAATAAATAAAAACCCTCGCATGGCTTGTTCCAGTACCTTTGAAAGGGGTTTACTTAATAGGAATCAAATACCAATAGGTGAAGTGTGTTAACCAATCACTTAAATAAATAGTCACAACTTTAAAATGGCACTTTGGCTTGGCACTGAGATTTGATCTTTAGCAGACATTGTCATACAACTTGTATTGAAACTTATTTCTATAATCACGAGGGATAAAACATTTGCTAGGTTCTGATCTATCTTATCTATCTATCTATCTATCTATCTATCTATCTATCTATCTATCTATTTATCTCCATACTGCTGTGTGCCATAGTGGAACATATGTTCTTTGAGATGGACTAGGATTACGATACAGTTACGTGTGCCACTAAAATACATCCTCGTGAATGTCTGCAGAACCGTAGCCGTAGAACGGCATCTTGTCACACAGCCATACTCATTGGATCTGCCTTAAGAGTGTGAATTTAGGACCAAATAAGCATTTTATATGGTCAAGATCAGGCTTCCTCAACCTCGGCCCTCCAGATGTTTTTGGCCTACCAACTCCCATGATCCCTAGCTAGCAGGACCAGTGGTCAGGGATGATGGGAATCGTAGTCTCAGAACATCTGGAGGGCCGAGGTTGAGGAAGCCTGGTCAAGATCCTTACCCACCACAGCCATTGTTGTAGAGAAGATGAATGGATTTATGAAATAGTAACTTTAAATATTAAAGTTATGGCTCTTATGCCAGGTTGAACATCAACCTCTTTAAGTGCCCAGAAAAAACTGCGTGTTTTTGTAGAAGTTTTTGTAAAAAAGGTGCTGGAAGGTGCTTAAGAACATCCACTAAATAGGAGACCAGTTGCTTTCAGGCAACTTCATTGCTTGTTAATAGATTAAAGGCTTCTTGTGTGTCACTACAGAGGCAAAAAAAAAAAAAAAAAAAAAATCCACTTCCTTCAGATATATACTTGAAGACAGTGCTTGACAATAGCCCTAAGCTCTGTGCTGTGAAGGAGACAAACTAGAGACTATAACAATGAGGTTAGCTGTCATAGATGGCTATGAAGGAAAATGTCCTTCTTTAATGAAATGTTACCTTTTTGCACAGAAGCCCACGGAAAATATCAAATCTCATTTTCTGAGCCCCAGAGATCCAGCCAGCAATCAGCACAAAACTGAATCTCCACAGCCACTTCTGAAGCAGGGAATGTTCTGTGTAATAGCAGAAAATAACACAACAAACCGGTGCCAAGTCTCGCTGAAATTGTACAGTGCCAAAGCAACTCATTATTTCTTAACGTGTATGGAAATGTCTTCAATAGGAGCCAATGAAGCTTTGTAAGAATAGCATGGATTTTTGTCATAGTCTGTGGGTTAGTGATAAAATAATTTAATAGAATAATTTAATAGAATTTTTTGTTGCGCAGATGGCCAAAGGGAAGAATCCCACAAAGAAAGGGCAAGAGAACAACGAAGCAGGTATGCAGCATTTAGTGCCCACACTGGTTGGTTGGTTGGCATCTGTCTGTATCGGGAGACTATGGAGGAGTGTGCCTTGGAGGGTGAGGTATGCACTGATAAAAGCATGAAATCCATTATCCGGCATAGATTTTGACTTGTTGAGAATCTACTTTCGAAGTCATTTTAAAAATGCAATTATAAAAATACCTTTTCATATTTCATGGTGGCAAAGGAAGGCTTAATTATTTGCAAGTCAGAAGCCAGAGGGGGGCTCTTCAAGCACAATTATACTTGGTAAGGGGATATGCTTGTGTTAAGCATGGATCTGGATCTTTCACCATGATTCTTAGGCCCTATTCCAACTGTGCCATATGGTTAGCCTGTGTCTCAATATACTCTCAAACTCTGTTTCTTTCAGTATGTGCATTATTTGCTAGCATGTACATAATTTGCACCTATCCTGAAATATATTTAGCAGATGATTAACAGAATATTTCACACACACACACACACACACACACACACAAAACACACACGTTTGTTTTTGTTAAATAATTTTTATTAATTCTCAGTTTCAAAAATCCAATATGGAGTGTGTGTGTGTGTGTGTGTGTGTTTTAAAGTGGATGTAAGAAGCTTTGGGGTTCTGCAGATCATGCTATTTGGGAACGAGATTTGTATAGCATACTAAAAACGATATTCAGTCTTATGGTAGATAAATATTAAAGTAAGCCTTTTTCTGGATATGGTGGAAACGTATTCTTGAAGGTAAGGCAGTCTAATGGACTCACAGGATCAGTATGCACAGCATAGCAACTGTGGTCTAAAGTGAGCAATGGTAGCATCAATTTCCTATATTATTTAGTATCTCTTCTGAGAGGTACTTTTGAGCCTACCTCCTTTTTAACTCTACCAAACCCGGGGGCAGCAGCCAGCAGGAAGAGCCCAGAGTTGAACATAAAACTGATCTTTTTTCACCTGAGTGTCTTAACCCAGCTCAGCTCAAAATATAATTGGGATGTTAAAAAAACCAACCCTGTGGCGGGAATGTACATTCTCTTTCTCTTTCATGTTGTATCCTTCTACTTTAACAATATTGGCATTCACATGTAAAAGCTGAAACAGAGCATACCATCTCTTCAGTTTGCACAGGTTGGCATTATGGTGTACTGGCTATATACCATCATACTCAAGAAATAACTGTACTGAAAAAGAAAAGGAAAATAAAAGAAATTACTGTATCTAGTAATAGTAACACCGACTTTTTATTTTTTTTGGGGGGGTGGGATCATTACACAGGAAACAACAGATAAATATTATTACTCCCTTTTCAACTCTTTAGCAGGATATTGAAACAATGAATAGTTAATAAGTCATTACATCTGCATAACCAACGCTGATAAACTTTCCCTTGGAGAATATGTAGCTCATGGATTATTTACCCAGTTGTTGTGATGGGAAAATTTAGCTCCCTCTAATTTCCTCAGTAAGTGAAATTCCCATGGTGTTTATATATTACAAACATTGGTTTTGCTTGCATATTTGCATGCCCTTCTGACAGCAGGAAAAAACCGGAAAGTCTTACCACCCCAAGGCTAAAGTAAATCATTGATTGCATAAATTACAAGCCTGCAATGGGTAAAGCTTTCACTTTACTCTCTGTAAAGTCAGTATGAATCCTACAATTCTTGTGCCCAGTATAGTAGAGATAGTGACCAAAGTTCTTCAGGCTGCAATCCAAAATACAGGTAACTAAGTGCTACTGAAATCAGTGGGAGCGGAGTTCTAGGGAAAACTTGAACAAGATCAGACTCGGGCCCGGCTCATCCATGAGGCAAGCTGAGGCAACTGCCTCAGGTGGCCGGATCCATGGGGACAGCAGATCTGACCTCCAATATATGCATTGCCTGCTGCTACTGCCGTGGTGGCAATGGCTTTGGCACACTCCTTGGAGGCTGGATCTGTCTCTTTCTTAGCACCCCCCACCAATGCCGCCTCTACAGCAACATCTTGGTCTCCCTCCCACTCCCAGGGAGGAAATGGTGGGGGCTGCCCTCTGGGGTCCTCTGCGCCCACCCAGCTTGATTCTGACCTGGCCCCTTCCCCCCCATGACCTTTGATTCCCATTTCAGCTGTTGGGTAAGGTTGCTTTGATTCCCCTCCACCTTGTTCCTGGTGTAGATCTTCACTCACCCCCTCTTCCCTGGCCAGTGGATGTGAGCACCATGTTGTGGTTTGCATCAAGTGCCAAAAAGTCTTGGGCCAGCGCAGATCAGGCTGTATGCAAAAGAACAAAAACTTATCAAAACTTAAGATACCACACTGCATCACTTCAAGATTGATTTGGAATTTGTATTTTACACTTCACTAGGAGCAAAAATGCCATTTGCCTACAGGCAAATCAATGGAGCACAAGAATGCTGGATATGGATTGAGTGAAGGTCCATGGGGCAATTTAATAGACTGAACTTTGCCCCTCTCCAATATGGCTTGGAAAAACATGCTATAGCTTCTTCTGCCTTTATATTTTTTAAAGGAAGCCAGTTTGCACAACCTGTTTTGAGGGAATGTTTCAGACTTCTTCTATCATTTGAACTGTTGGAATGAGATTTCCTACCTCGATTTTGTTCTTTATGGGATAAGCAGAGGTTAGTAAATGGGAAGATTGCAAGCATATCTCCCCACCCCCCCCCACTTTTACCCAGTGAGAAGCAAGCTCAAAGCCACGTCTTAATTTTTGGAATATCAGGGGCTGCCTGCCAAAACTCACTTTATTTCGCACACCTTTGTTCTGCCCTTTGTCAGGGCTTACTGCAAAGCGCTTTGTGTAACATAAAGGAAAAAAGAATGGGAATCCTGAATCACAGGGGCTAGGATTAATGGAATGGCTCATTAGGAACCTAACAATGTCATCCTACCCCCAATTTATGCTTGCTGGGTAAAGTAGGATTGCTCCCAAATCCCCATTCACACTGGCAATCAAAAAGGACACTTTTTGCAACAACTCTTCTGTCAGTGCCAAGGGGGATATGGGTCGAATGAAGGGCATGTTGATGGAGGAGCAGGAATCAGGATCCTATGCTTGGGTCAGATCTGCTCACACCCAGTTTGAATAATATCATGTCTGTATCTCTTTGGATTAGCCACTTTTTGTCTCCTGAATCAGACGTTTCTGTCCTTTGAGAGGAGCACCTTGCTCTGCCCCCATTTCTTCAAGTGTCAGCTTTTTGGGGTGGCTTTGCATAAAAATTATGTGGACCGCCTAGTTACACTACAGACTTTCATTTGTGTTCTAGCAGTTTAACTGACACGGCTCCCCCCCCCAAAAAAATCTTGGAAATTGGTGAGGTATTAAAAAGTCTGTTAGAAATTTCCTAGCCTCTCCCTCAATTCCAAGGATTGTACGTAGAGAGAATGAATATTAAACCAGCTTTGAAGCAACCTAATAGGTTTCACCTCTTTCTCTCTGACTTTCAGGCTGTAAGCTTATATATCCCAACCTGAGACTCATATACCCCGTTGGATTCAAAGGTACTTTTACTTCTGAATAGACATGCATGATACACAGACATTATTATTGTTATCATCGATATTATTCTTCACATGAACTTTGAGACTGTTCAGAGCTAGGCAACGGGCAAATGTAACTTTTGATTCACATTTATATGCACTGACTTAACAATTGTGATTTTTGTCCCCTCGTGACTTGCCTACCATTTGTTTACACAGAAAAACTTGAGGGGCTGGATTGCTGAAGTCTTAATATTTTGAATAATAGGGTTTCCAGAGTGTTTTTTTTTTTCAGGGGATGAAGAGTCCTGAGATCTCTTGAAACAGCAACTGAATGTTGTGAGGGGTTTAGATCTTCCCGAGTGGAAATTTCTCTTGAGGAGGAATCCGATTTATTTATTTTTTAAACAAAGCAGTTTATAATAATAATAATGATGATGATGATGAAGAAATGTCGGTACAGATAACCCAAGTCTGTGGTGCTTCAATCTTCCTGAGGCTCTGAAAAGACGGGTGAGATTAGAAAAAACAAGATTGCCCGCTCCCAAATTTCGGGCTGTGAAGGGAAGGTGGAAACGGGATGAGGACGTTTCTTGTGAGGGAGGCGATAACGTTAATTCGGTCAAGGAACTAAAATACTTATTTTTATTGAGGCGCTGCCTCTCTGGGGGAGGGGGGAAGAGACTTGTGCGGGCTTTGTGCGATATGCTTTGCGCGTGGACCACCATTAAAACTTTATATAGCGAGGATCCCTCGCTGCGTGAGGGAGAACCGTGAGGGAGCCTCTTGAGGCACTTCGCCTGAGGAAGAGCGTCAGGCGCCTCTCGCGCGCTGCGCGCCCACTAAGCCAGGGAAGGCGGAAGAAAGCAAGGTGTGCTGAAAGAAAGGAGGAGGAGGCACGTTAGCTTTACAGTTTAAACATGTCAGCTCCACACACCCAGGGACATTTCTCAAAGGGGAGGAGGAGCTGCATCAGCAGCGCAACCCCAAGAGGGGAAACGTGCTCCCGCCTCAAGTCCCTCTTGGTTTTACATTGGCACTTGGGGGCGGAAGGGATGCGGCAGGTTGCAAATCATGCAGAGGCAGCAATGGTTCCTCCAATACCTTAAGCGCCTTTCAGGCACGAGTGACTTTGTAACAGTAGCCGGGGGTGTGGGGTATGAACCGTTCAGGGCGTCGAAAATAAAAATAAAAAAGTCAAAGCGACGCCCATGGGACCTGCCACAAAATGGTGCAGGGTGGTGGAGCCGCCTTGCAGAATCTTGAATTTGGTTTCCTGCCCAACCGACAGCAGCGTCCTGTGGCCATCTAAGCATCGATGCATTACTGTATTTTAATATTTTGTTGGAAGCCAACCAGAGTGGCTGGGGAAGCCCAGCCAGATGGGCAGGGTATTAATAATAATAATAATAATAATAATAATAATAATAATAATAATAATAATAACCATTTTTTGCGAGGGGTGTTTTGCCCCTTAGTTTTTCCTTGTGGGGGTATTTTCCAAAGCTGCTAATGCATGGGCATAGCCAGGATTTTTGTTTGGGAGGGGAGGCCTTTTGTTAGGGGAGGTGCAGAACCTCAGCTATGTCATTTTATTGATTTGTATTGATTTAGGTGGGGCAACTGCCCCCTGTCCCCCCCTGGCTACACCCATGTTCTGATGTTGTCTTTCCCCCCAAGCATGCTGCTATCAAGCTCCCTCTTTCCTCTCCTTTTGTCGGCACTGTTTTGCCAGGGACACAATTTGCTATTGTAATAGGAGGGCACATGGGTCATAACTGAGCCCTGATTTTTATGTGTGCATGCTAAGCATGTTAGCTTCCACACATTTTTTCAAAAGGCATGTTTTTCAAATGCAAATTTCTTTTTTCTTTTTCAAATAAACGTTTCTATTCCAGGGCTTTTCATCTACCCCAGTTGGAGGAACTTGACACACCATATATTTAAAGCACATTGCCACCCCCAAAAATCCTGGGAACAGGAGTTTAAGGTGCTTGGAACTGTAGCTCTGTGAGGGGTAAACTGTAGTGTTTCATATGTATTGTGTATACAGTCATACCTCATGTTACGTTTGCTTCATGATACATTACTTCCGGGTTTCGCCGCTTGCGCATGCGCAGACGTGCAAAATGACGTCACGCGCATGCGCAGAAGCGGCGAATCGCAACCCGTGCGTGTGCAGACGCGCCGCTGCGGGTTGCGTTCTATTCATGTTGCGAACGGGCCTCCGGAACGGATCCCGTTCGCAACCAGAGGTACCACTGTAAATGTGTTTTATATGTATCGTGAACTTGGGCGTTGTTTGTTGTTTTGTACCTGCCCTCAATCACTTTTCCAACCTCCATTACCCTTCTCGGTAGTGGCGCCCTCCCTCTGGAATGCCCTCCCTTCAGATGTCAAGGAAATAAAAAACTATCTGACCTTTAGAAGACATCTGAAGGCAGCCCTGTTTAGGGAAGTTTTTAAAGGATTGATGTTTTTGTTATGTTTTTAGATATGTTGTAAGCCACCCAGAGCGGCTGGGGAAACTCAGCCAGATGGGCGGAGTATAAATGTAGCAATAACAACAACAATAACAACAACAGCAGCAGCAGAAGCAGCAGAAGCAGAAGCAGCATCTTAAAAAAAAGAAGAAGCCAGGAAATGAGTAACAGCATTATGAATTTCTATTTGTTAGAAAAAGTTGATACTGAGGTCTCTCGCAAGAATAGTATTTGACTTGCATAAGGCTTGTGCAAGAGTAATTAAGAAGCCTTCCACAAGAGCTCTTTTATTATTTTTTAAAACAACAGCAGCAGAAATCCTGATATATGGATTGTGATTACAGTTTCCTTGGTAACCCCACACATTTAGTGTGTGGTGATCATGAGAGAATTGCTCTTCCAAATTGAGTGTGCCTTCAACATGTAGAAATTGGTGGAAATAGATGTCTTTCGTTTGGTTTGGGGGACCTCCAGAAATAAAATGGCTTGTAGGTTGTGCTCAGCTGAAGAACAAAGAGGATCAGATAGTAACAGAAGCCACTCATCAAAATGTCACACCATGCATGTGACAAACTGCCCTCCAAAAAAACCCCAAAAGAAAAACCACAATAGCCTTCCCCATTGCCAGTGTATAATGGGCTATTTTTACATACTGGATTTTCTGTGGGAAGTGAAAAATCTAGTTTACATGTAAATAAACATCTATGGGCCGGCATTCTGATGAAGGTGACTTCATCTTGAAGCACCCTGTATTTCACTCCTGTTGATATTTAATGCTGAGTGGCACTAGAATCTTGACAATAACAACAAAGACAAAGCAATATATTTGCCTGGGTAGTATCCATTCTTGAAGCAAGGTGGTCAGCAATTTACTTGGAGATTGTGTCTTGTTTTAAGGTAGTTTCTTCCACTGCCTAGCTTTCATGGCAGTCGTGGGGGAAACAGTTGTTAAAACTGATGCCTTGATGAAACAGTGTATGAGAAAAATAATGTACCACACTGCAACATTCACATATTTCTCTTTTATGTTTTAACAGGCAAGCCTGGGAAATGAATCCAAATCTCTGGAATGTCAAAGAGATGTTTAGCACTCCTATAAAGATGGGGTAAGCAGGTTATTGCTGGCATTGTTATAGTAGCATTCTTGTGTCGTTATCGTTGACAGTGCATAAATTCCAACCATGGGTTCCGATTCTGGTTTGGACGCTATAACTAACCCTAACTGTAGTTTGGGCCTATAAAGCCTTAAACGGCTCAGGACTGTGATACAGCAAGGAGCTCCTCTCTCCATATGAACCGACCTGGACCCTGAGATAATCATCTGAGGCCCCCTTCTTCATGTGTCTCCTCCCATGAGAGGTCTGAAAGGTGGCAACACAAGAACAGGCCTTTTCTGCAGTGGCTCCTTATTTGTGGAATGCTCTCCCCAGGGAAGTCTGGCGCCTTCATCAACCAGGCCTTTGGTTGATTAACATGTTATACCCCTATTAAATGTGTTTTGGGGGGTTATTGGTTTGTTATGGGTTTTTTATTCTTGTATTTATAAGGTATGTTGTGCTTTTATATTGTATTTTTATGTTGTGAACCGCCCTGAGTTCTGCAGATGAAGGGCGGTATACAAATTTTAATAATAATAATAATAAGTCAGTAGCATGCTGGGGATCATATAATTGTAGAGTTGGAAGGAACCCCAGAGTCATCTAGTCCAATCCCCTGCAATGCAGGAATCTCAACTAAAGCATCTATGACAGATGGCCATCTAACCTCTGCTTGAAAACCTTCAAATGAATGAGAGTCCATAACCTCCCACTTGAGTCTGTCCCGCTTTCGAACAGCTATAATAGGAATACTACTACTACTAATAATTTTATTATTTATATGCCGCCTGACCGGGTTCTTCCTGATGTTTTCTCGGAATCTCCTTTCTTGTAACTTGAAGCCATTGGGTCGAGTCCTACTCTCTAGAGCAGGAGAAAACAAGATAAAGAAATCTCCACATAGAAGAGCTCCTGCTGGGTCTTCGAGTATGGTTTTTGAACATTACACTGCTCAGAGCACTTATTTGTGCGTATCAGAGCTGTTTCATAATGTGCAGATTAGCTCTTAGTGATCTGGACAGCCTAGTGTCCTTGCTTTTAGAGAAATAAGGAATTGCTGCCTCTGTGAATTGGCTCGAAAAGCATTTCATTAGTCTAAATTAGAATTTACAATGCAATGCATGATTATGCAATCTGAAGCCCACGACCTTGTGATTTTTAAAAAAGGCATCTCTAGAAGTAGGGCAGACTGCATTTATATGGTTGATATGAGTAGTATTTAAGGTGACATGCAAATACATCCATCAAATGGAAGGTGATGTATAATTTGTTACTTTTTCTGAAAATGTCTGATCTTATATCATGCTACAAGAACACAGACATGGTAATATATTTTAATTTTACTTGAGGGGGAATATTAAGATGTGCGGAAGATACTGTTTTACCGCCAGATTAAATTATTCTAGGCTTTGCGAGCATTTTATCTCTGTAATTTCCCTTGTGCTGTTTACAGTACAAAGCTTATTATGTGAAAAGGGCCTCTCTAGTCATGATGAAGACAGTGCTGAAATGAATCATGATGCTCAGAATACAATTTACTCATTATATAACTGTGGAGCTTATTCTACTGCATTTATGAGCTTGCTTGTAAGTTTTTCATTTAAGAAGTAACAGAAGAATAGGTTCTAACATCTAGGATGTAGCAAAATACCCAGTGTTCTCCCTGTTGTAGACATCGAGAGAAAGCAGCGGCAGGGCAATTTATAAAAGCGAGAGGAGCAAAGTAGACCCATTTCACAAACTGATTAATCCCCTGTGTAACGCCAGCACAGCCACGTGACAAATTTGGCCCACCGAGCATATGCTCTCTAAATTAACCTTCTAAAACTGTCACAAAAATTTACCAGTGTACACACTAAATCCTCTGCTATTGTGCTTTGCTATGATGGCGGATGAGGAGGAGGATTAAAACAAGAAAATAAATTAATAATTTATTTGCCAATTAAGGGAAATGTACTCACGTCAGGCAGGCGAGTTAATAGAATTTTGTAAGGCAGAACGAGTCAACAAAGCCAACATGGAGAACAGTGTGATTAATTTTCTCTGGCATGATTTACCGTTTATTTAAACACAAGCTGCTTAATTGTGTTACCATCTAGTAGTTTTCAAGGTCTGTTTTTTTTAAACAAGGCTTGCTAGATTCATATCTAAATCAATTTTAATGTTTTCTCCCAGTGTAAGGGTAAAGGTAAAGGTACCCCTGCCCGTACGGGCCAGTCTTGACAGACTCTAGGGTTGTGCGCCCATCTCACTCTATAGGCCGGGGGCCAGCGCTGTCCGGAGACACTTCCGGGTCACGTGGCCAGCGTGACATCGCTGCTCTGGCGAGCCAGAGCCGCACACGGAAACGCCGTTTACCTTCCCGCTAGTAAGCGGTCCCTATTTATCTACTTGCACCCGGGGGTGCTTTCGAACTGCTAGGTTGGCAGGCGCTGGGACCGAACAACGGGAGCACACCCCGCCGCGGGGATTCGAACCGCCGACCCTTCGATCGGCAAGCCCTAGGCGCTGAGGCTTTTACCCACAGCGCCACCCGCGTCCCCTGTAAGGATAGCACAGTTATATAGGAAGACTCATAAGGGGGCATCAGAACCTGTGGCCCTCCAGATGTTGCTGGACTCCAACTCCCATAAGCCACAGCTAATATAGCTAGTAGTCAGGGATGATGGGAGTTGTAGTCCAGCAGTATCGGGAGGGCCGCAGGTTCCTCACCCCTGATTTAAATACAGTGGTACCTCGGGCTAAGAACGTATTTCGTTCTGGAGGTCTGTTCTTAACCTGAAACTGTTCTTAACCTGAGGTACCACTTTAACTATTGGGGCCTCCCACTGCCGCCGCACGATTTCTGTTCTCATCCTGAAGCAAAGTTCTTAACCCGAGGTACTATTTCTGGGTTAGCGGAGTCTGTAACCTGAAGCATCTGTAACCCGAGGTACCACTGTAATCCAAATGTTCAAACCTTCTGCTACAGCCAGAAGCAATATATGATGCCCTCAGGAAGAATCTGCTACCTCCCTATCTTTCCCCACCACTTTTTAAAATAAATAGTTATTTGAATCAGGCAAACACATATGACATAAGGCAGCTTGTTCACACTATGATCATCATGGGAGTTAATCAGAGGGTGACATGCAGGATGGATGTGGAGTAATGTGTGGTGATTAGGGCAGAGAGTTAAACTTCAGGTCAGGTCCAGTCCTGTGATACAACTTGGTGAGAGCACTGTCTGTTTTTTTTGTTTTTTGTTTATCATGTAGGCAGTGATTGCAGAAACACCATTCCAGGGCTAGAAAAGGGTCTCAATGACAGAGGATGGAAACATGAAAAGTGCTAGCAGGGATGCTAGTGCCTGAACCACAGATGGTGTCAGAGGAGGCCAGATCTCCCCCAGGCAAATAGATTGCCCTCTCCACTGTCCCCAATGGCTGGACTTTTGTGCTTACTACAAAGGAAGATACTTTTCACATACTGAGAGCCTGTGTGGTGTCATGGTTGGAGAGTTGGGTTAAGACCTGAATCTTGCTGGGTGACCTTGCACCAGTCTCTGCCTCTCAGTCTAACCTACCTCAGAGGGTTGTTGTGGGGATTAAAAGAGGACAGGGAGAGCAATGTATGCCGCCTTGAGCTCTTTGGAGAAAGAAGTGTGATATACAAGAAATAAATAAATTTAGAAAGGTGTGTTCCATATGGGATAATGATAGCCCTAAAAACCTGTTTTTTGGGGGGGGGATGACGTAGTGGTGCTGTCAGTTTAGGACTTTGAGGCAACTGTCCAGGATTCCTCTCAGCAGAATTAGCAAAGTTAACTACACTAATATACGGTAGCTCTGAATGTACAAATCTAAGGCTCTTTCTCTCACCAAATCCCTATTCCTGAAGCCCCAGTAGAACATTCCTCACCAACAAGAATTGCTGCTTCACCAGGGATGGAGGTGGGATAGCACTGTACATAGGAGCTTTCTGGATCAGGCCAGTATCCCATCTAGTCCAGCATTCTGTTCTCACAGTGGCCAACCAGATGCCTGTGGGAAGCCTGCAATCAGGACCTGAGCACAACAACACATTCCTCCTCGTATGTTTTTCAGCATCTGGTATTCAGAAGCATGCAGCCTCCAACCTTTGCATATAAAAACTGTTCTGCTCCCTTCACTAGCCCTCAGGGTGACCTGAGGAAAAAGAAATCTGGGGCGGCAAGTAAAAGGTCAGGCTGCTTTAAAACCAAGTGTCAGTTTAGCCCAGCAGTCTGTCACTAACAGCAGCCAGATGCCTCCAGAATCTCATAGGCAGGTGATGGCCTCTTTGTTGGAACAGAATATGTAGTTCTGGCTTACTGCATTGAAAAAGGCTGACCCATACTGTATGTTAAAACCACGCTGATTAAATGACTTGGGAAGAATTTTTATGTGAATCCATTGTGACTTTTATCAAATATCAATTTCCATTACTAATGGAGGATGGAGGAAAAGTGCACAGTTGTAGGTGGTATTCAATCCCTTTTTAGATGTAATTTGTGCATAGCATAGAGCTTTGTCTGCATCTGGTACACAGCTGAGTTCATAGTCTGATGTTATTATATTTAAAACAACATTTGCATATTTATTGCATTTCTGCAGTCATATGCTTCCCAGTCATTTTTCTGATGTGTCAGTACTCCTGTTCCAACATGGCTGGCATCCTATAAATAGCAAAGATTAAAAGCAAAAGTGCTGTTTTGTTGGAATAGGGCCTCTGACATCAAATAAGCATGTCGGTGTTTGAGCTGCAACAGAAAAGCACGATCTGAAAGGATGAAAAGGGAATGATCTGGCAAGCCTAGTAGAAATCAATCCTCAAAATGTTCTCTAAGCTAGGGGATAGCTAAGGACACAGAAGTAAAAGAAGAAACTTACTTTTTAAACATGTAGATTTAAATGAATGACTTTGTTATATGCAGTATGCTAGGGTTCTAAACACACCAAAGGCTCATACCATGGGTCTTCAAATAATTCTGATGATTTTGAAGAAGTTGCAGAGAGAAAACGTGATACTGGGGTTCAGAGGATCCAAAGATTCAGCTTTACTCATTCTTGCTCCGGTGGGGAAGAATAATACTGCTGCTGATGTTAGCCCAGTCCAGAACTAGGACTAGCCCTGTCTAGGATGATTGACAGAGTAGCAACATAGACCCCATCTGCCCTATCCATTTAAAGCTATATCATATCACTTTAACCAGTCACATCTTCCCCCAAAGAATCCTGGGAACCGTAGTTAGTTAAGGGTGCCAGTAGTTGTTAGGAGACCCCTGTTCTCAGTAAGTCACAATTCCCAGAGCGGTTTGACAGTCAATCCCTCTTCCCAGGGAATTCTGGGGATTTCAGCATCGCCCAGTTTTCTGACGTTTCACCTATAACCTTTCTACACAACTGTAAGCTCATTTTAAAATTAAATAAGATTTTCAGGATGATGCAGGATTCACTACCTGTTTCCAAAGTTCTGTCCTTATATAGAATTGTAAAATACAAGTGGCCCAAGGCATAAGTAATAACAAAATAATCAGTTACATTAAATTTGCTGTTGCCGTTGAGAACTCTTGACATATTTTCCACTTCTGTTCATTCTCCTCATGTAATTTCAACCAAAACCTCAGACATTTAAATTTGTTGGAAGAGGGGAATGATCAATTGTATTACTAGCAACATAAAAACATTATTTCTGAATGCCACGAGAAGAATGATACAGGCCTTAAATCAATGATACTTAGGATTCCAGGTTTTGTGGCTTATTTCTTTCTGATGAATAGTGGAAGTTCCTCTGCCTCCAAATGAACATTCATCAGGATTGCCAAGCATTTAATACTGTTTTGTTATGGAGTTTAGGCAGTTTTGGGCATGATAAAGAACCAAATATATTTTGGCTGTGCTGTATGTTTTTCATATCTTGTCATTACTATTTTTTACACTTGCTTTTTCTGTTTTCCTGTTTCAGGCCTAACAAACCATTGAACTGGACCAGTGATTACAGCAGTATGAGTGACTCTCAGTTCCTTTTTGGTTCCCAGTTCTGCCCGGAGAATTCACAGTCAGCACTGACCCCACTTGAACTGAAACAAGACAAAAGTTCACAGCAAAATTCTCAGGATGTGAGTCTGATGTGTAATGTTTCTATGCTGGTAATTTTCTGCCTTTGGGGAATTAGTAAAAATTGAACATTATATAGAGTTTGTTATTACATTGCTTCTTGCAGAAGCTCTATGCGGCATATTAACATCACAACAAATGTGGCTGTGTAACCCTTGACAATTTATTTCTAGAACCAATGGAGCCTGAATCTGTGTAGTCCACATGCAATCTAGATCTATTGCATATTTTTTACCCCCTGAAAGACACCTCTTGAGAAACTAGTTTCATTCTGAAAATAAAAACTCATGGCAAATTGATTTTGCTTTACCTCACAATACATCCATCCCAGAAAAAGGGTGCATTTTAAAGTTCAGAATAGAGTAGTTGCTTTGGAATACGATCATCAGGCATCCGCACAACATGACCAGTCCAACGAAGTTGATGTTGAAGAATCATTGCTTCAACACTGGTGATCTTTGCTTCTTCCAGTACACTGATATTAGTTCGCCTGTCTTCCCAAGTGATGTGTAAAATATTTCGGAGACACCGTTGACGGAATCTTTTGAGGAGTTGGAGATGGTGTTTATAAGTGATCCATGTTTCACAAGCATATAGTAAGCATGGTAGTACAATAGCTTTGTAAACAAGCATTTTGGTTTTCCTGCGGATGTCCCGGTCCTCAAACACTCTGCACTTCAATCGGGAGAAAGCCGCGCTCCGCCTGGAAACCAATGTCCCCACTGTGGAAGGACGTGTGGATCCAGAACTGGCCTCCACAGTCACTTGTTAAAACCGTGTTTATGGAAGGCAATCTTACTCGGCTACGAGTGATCGCCAAAGAAGAAGAAGAAGAAGGATGACTGTATACCAATATCACAACCACGACTTCCTTCTTCATTACCTGGGATACATGCAGGGAGAAAAAGGATGGAATAACCCAATCAAGGGGAGGGGTTTCAAATGTGGGAGACTGAGTAAGCTGCTTTGGGGTGCAGAACTGTGGCTAGGGCGTGCGGACCAAGGAGGCAGAGGAAGGCCTGAAGAGATCCTGATGGACTGGAAATTTGCTTGAAAGGAATAAGGTGTTACTATACTGGTGTTGGGTTAAAAGTGTAAATGTGTTTTATTATCGGTTTCTGATTATGTGTCTTCTAATGCCTTTGCTAACTTGTTTGTTACTTTTCTACAGGGAACTTGTATTTTGCTATTTGCTTGTATATCTTGGAACAGATGTCTTGTGAGGTGTGGGGTGTGTGTGGATAGTTAAGAGCTTGGGGAAATAGGCTGTATGTAGAGACCCTTCTAATCCCTGGATCCAGAAAGTGTTGAAATAGAAGACAGGCTAAGTTATTGATGAGATGATCACCTGGGTGATGGGCCATTAAGAGAACAAAGGAAAAAGGCTCTGTGTGAGTTAGCAAATGGGTGGGGCTCCTCCCTCAACTAGAAGGAAAAGGCAGAGTTATTACAGTGATATGAGCTAGATGAAAAAGAAGCAAGCTGGAGAGAGGCAGAACAATGTTCGATTTATGTTTGAATCGAAGGCTATAGCTATGAGAGAAACAAGACAATTTTAGGGTGGTAATGCTGTGAACTCATCATAGGCTCAGGTTGTAAATATGTGTAAATAAACCATATATCATAAAGACACCACAGACAGTCTCAGCTGTGCCTCATTCCTAAACCCTAGGTGAATACCTGGAATCCCTGGAATTTCACACAGCTCAGAGATTGGGGTGGCGTGCAATGCTACAAAATAGTTGCTTCCCTGATACGGCTAGAGGCTACATCTACATAAAGAATTAGACTTCTGTAACCATATCCTTAAGTTGATGGGGACTCACATGCAAATATGAGCTCCATTGGGAGGAAGGCCAGGCGTCTCCAGCTAAACCCACTAGTTGGAAGTGTGTGTAGCCATTTTTGTGCTGTTCTGAATAGTGTGCCATTTACAACTCATTCGTCATTTTTCACTGAAATCATGCTTAAATCAGGGTACATCCTCAAGGGTCAAAACAAAAAGAAATCTAGAGCTCATCCAAATTTCCACTTTTCTCAACTCTTTACCTGGGGGAAAAGCTGCTCTTTAGTGCTGAATTGGAGTAAAGATCAGTGAGGTTTCTGCGGAAAACTGCCCAGAGCTGTGCTTTCTAAGTACAGGACAAGCGGAAGTATGGACGAGCCCCTAATGTTCGAGATTCAAAAGTACAATGTGTTCCTGTCTGTTGTCCTGATACTTGTTGCCCCATCTGCACTTTGTAAATGGATTTTCCTACATTTTTGAAGATGAAAGAGAGTAATCCAGCAGGCTAGGCTTTCTGCTTAAATTGAAGATCAAGGGAGTGAGGTTTCCATTTTCTTCTACAGTGGTTTGGTGGATTAAAAGCAGGCCTTTTCTTCCTGAAATGCCAACAACTCATAAGAACATAAGAAGAGCCTGCTAGGTCAGCCCAATGGCTCATCTAGTTCATTATCCCGTTCTCACAGCCAGATGCATATGGCAAGCCCACAAGCTGAGAGCAACAGCACTCTCCTCTCATGTACATGCTTTTTAAAAATGAATTGGTGGTTTAGAAAAAGGAAGGAAGGAAAGAAAGAAAGATAGATGCTTTACTCAAAGTAGTTCTGCCTGGAGATTCCAAGGGATTGAGTTGAATATGTTTTTCATCACAAAGCTATACCCCTTGCTTTCCTTTTCATTTTTACTGAATTGTATTTTAACATACCATGTGTTAGCTGCTATGAAATCTTTCTGATTGAACAGTGGAGTAATTTTTTTTAAAACAAATGTACTTTCCTGAAAAAGAGGCTGTGTTTCCTAGTGAAAGTGTAGTTGCTATAGCCTGGGTGATGCTTTATCTGTCTTTCTGTTAATGCATGTTAAATATTAGCACATGTTGTCTCTCTTTCTCTCAAAAACAGAATGAGCCCAGTATTTTTGCCAAATACCAGTCTAAACCACAGCTCTTTGCAGGGGATGGAAAGGAAAAAGGACCATTTAGTTTTCCAGCTGGAAGATTCAAAGGTGTCTTGGAGCAATTTGAAGAGAATAAGAAAAAGATCAAGGAAAAACACGATAAGTAAGCAAACAGCTGTGAAATCAGTTGACTCTTCCTTCTGTTGAATACAATTGTGTATAAGTCCTACAAGATTTCCACCCCCCATAAATATCATTGCAGCTTGGCTAAGAAACTGTTTAGTAGAGAGGTCTCACTCCCACACTGACAGCTGTTGTTGTTTAGTCGTTTAGTCGTGTCCGACTCTTCGTGACCCAATGGACCAGAGCACGCCAGGCACTCCTGTCTTCCACTGCCTCCCACAGTTTGGTCAAACTCATGCTGGCAGCTTCGAGAACACTGTCCAACCATCTCATCCTCTGTCGTCCCCTTCTCCTTGTGCCCTCCATCTTTCCCAACATCAGGGTCTTTTCCAGGGAGTCTTCTCTACTCATGAGGTGGCCAAAGTATTGGAGCCTCAGCTTCACGATCTGTCCTTCCAGTGAGCACTCAGGGCTGATTTCCTTCAGAATGAATAGGTTTGATCTTCTTGCAGTCCATGGGACTCTCAAGAGTCTCCTCCAGCACCATAATTCAAAAGCATCTATTCTTCGGCGATCAGCCTTCTTTATGGTCCAGCTCTCACTTCCATACATCAGTACTGGAAAAACCATAGCTTTAACTACCGGTATACAGACCTTTGTTGGCAAGGTAATGTCTGCTTTTAAGATGCTGTCTAGGTTTGTCATTGCTTTTCTCCCAAGAAGCAGGCGTCTTTTAATTTCGTGACTGCTGTCACCATCTGCAGTGATCATGGAGCCCAAGAAAGTAAAATCTCTCACTGCCTCCATTTCTTCCCCTTCTATTTGCCAGGAGGTGATGGGGCCAGTGGCCACTATCTTCGTTTTTTGGATGTTGAGCTTCAAACCATATTTTGTGCTCTCCTCTTTCACCCTCATTAAAAGGTTCTACTGTTAATGCAACTTCACCACCCTCTCTGCAGCAGATCACATTGTTCACCCAGCATGGTGCAGACAGAAAGCCAGGAATGGTCATGGGCTGATGTGGCTCAAGAGCCAGTCACTGCATCTGGCGGATGCCCAGGGGTAGGATCAGCAGAAGGCCTTTAAAGGGTGCCACCCCTGGCTATAGCAGCTCTCTTCTCTTTCCTGTTGCCTGAACTGGTGCTTCCAAATTACTACTATTTTTGGATGGGATCCAATCACATACTGGCAAATTCAGGTTGCACAGTTACATTTGATTGAGAGGTCTTGCTCAGCAAACCCACTTCCCTGAAAGATTGGACTTTTTGCAACAAGTGATGGGAAAATGCACTGAAAATTGTGGTGTTGCTCAATACAACATCATCTAACCTCCCCACAAACAAATCAGGGTGAATGCTTCCTAAATAATCAGTGTCATCAAGCCTACCGAAATCAGGATGAGTACTGAATAAACAGGTTGTCTGAAAGCATTCTCAGTGGAAAAGCACTCCTTTTTCAACATGGGTTTGGCTTTCCCTCTGTACATAAAGCATAAAGATTTTGCTGTGTAGGCTACTGCTTTCTGTGTTTGTGCTGCTGGAGGATTTGATCCCCTGGCTACAATGAGCCCTATAAATATGTGTGTGTGTGTGTGTGTGTGTGTGTGTGTGTGTGTGTGTACTTTGATAGCCATTAGTGTCCTCATCTGCTACATGGGCTAGCAGCGATCTGTCTTAAGTTGCCATGTGACTTTTGTGGATTAGATGGAGCCATTCAATACATCCAGTCCCTCTGGAAAAATATATATATTGTGGACATGCCCTAAAACATTGAGAACATAAGAAGAAGAGCCTCCTGGATCAGGCATGTGACCCATCTGCTCCAGCATCTTGTTCTCACAGTGGCCAACCAGATGTCTATGGGAAGCCCATAAGATTCTAAGCAACTGGCATTCAGAGGGATACGACTTCAAACTCTGGAGGTGGAAGGGTGCTAAGGACAATCATTTCGATGCAGGTACAATGCAGTCGTACCTTGGATCCCGAACGCCCTGGAACTTAGACGTTTTGGCTCCTGAATGCTGCAAACCCACAAGTGATTGTTCTGGTTTGCAAATGTTCTTTTGGAACCCAAGGGTCTGATACGGCTTCCATGGCTTCTGATTGGCTGCAGGAGCTTTCTGCAGCCAATCAGAAGCCGTGAATTGGTTTTCCAATGTTTTGGAAGTCGAATGGACTTCCAGAACGGATTCCATTTGACTTCCAAGGTATGACTGTATCTTAATCTCAGGGTCATAGGTTTGAGCCCCATGTTAGGTAAAAGATTCCTGCATCGCAGGGAGTTGGACTAGATGACCCTTGTGGTCCCTTTCAACTCTACAGTTCTATGATAATATGTCCTGCACAGCACCATCCAAACACAAATGTATGTTAGTCTGAACAGGGAATTGGCTATATAGCAGATCCTCTCAAGGGAAAAATGAGAGTGTACAATGTTTGCCTTCGCCTAATAGGCATTAACTTTCCATCTGCTCTTTGTCAGGAGGGGAGGAGTCTGTCTTGTCAAGTTCCATTCGAGTGAATTTCGGGGGCAAGGAGGAATTTTCTAACAGAAAAATGCAGAGGAAATGCCTTATGGCTGAACAAAAGCACTGCTACACTAGTCTTTACATTTTGATTAAAAGTAGGCCATGATTAGAATGATTGGTATGTTTTGAGGGAATGTGTTTTTAAAATGTATACCTTTATCATATAAACAAGCATTTTAGAGCTGTGTGTTCTACTGATATTGCAGCCTCCCTATGGCATTCTTTAATACACGCTTTGTTAATAAGAGAGGATTAGGATGGATGGACCCTAAGAAAAACCACAGAAGTTTTTCCTCCCTTCAGCAAGCTATGTAATAACTTCAGAACCAAGTGTAAGGGATTTTAATGATTTTCCCCCCTGTGGAGTGATGAATAATTCCAATTTGGTACATATTATGTTCAGGAAAAAAGATGCGAGAAAAATATGAAAAAAAGTGTTTGTGTGTTCATGTAGGAAAGCTATATTTTGATGGAAAGACTTCAGCCAATTGTAGTTGCTCAAATGATTATCTCTCCTCTGACAAAATACATTAAAAAGCTTCTGATAAGACAACCATTGAAAATCTATTGGGAAACATTAGCCAGAAGCAAATTAAAAGCAAGATTGACAACCATCTGATTTTATAAACATTTAGAGAAAATTCTAAATGCAGATTTATTGTTTTAAAAAACAACGTTATGCAATTTCTTCTTGTTCTGTCATAATCCCCTTACCCAAAGCACCATCCCTTATCATTATCATCTACATCTGCAGAGAATTGTTGCCTTTGAGCTTTGTTCTCTCAATGTAGGGTTCCCTTTTGGTTTTTCTGAGCCCACATATAATGCAAGAGACATTATTTCCCCCCTACATGTGGCAAGTTCTAACATATGCTTGACCACTTTTGATTGGATTTCACATGGGCAATTCTCATCCATCATTCTTGCTATCTGAAGTTACGTGTCAGCTACTGGTCTTGTTGCTGCTTGCAGAGCTTGTGCCTGTACAGTAGTACCTCGGGTTAAGTACTTAATTCGTTCTGGAGGTCTGTTCTTAACCTGAAACTGTTCTTAACCTGAATCGCCACTTTAGCTAATGGGGCCTCCTGCTGCTGCTGCGCCGCCAGAGCACGATTTCTGTTCTTATCCTGAAGCAAAGTTCTTAACTTGAAGCACTATTTCTAGGTTAGCAGAGTCTGTAACCTGAAGCATATGTAACCTGAAGCGTATGTAACCTGAGGTACCACTGTATACCTCTCTGTTGCGTTGTCCGCAACCAGGGCTGAGCAGAAAGAAGTCTCTGTGAGGCCATGCCTCTTTTATGCCGCACAGAGCAGCATTGCAAAGGATAACTTGAGTACTAGCCCTTTGCCACGGTGTAACAAATACAAGTCTGGAACTGTATTTGGCGTCTCTCAATTGCTCCTGTTGAAGATGTTGTTCTTTCTTAATCTGGGACAGGGAACTGGCAGCCCATGGACCAGGCGTGGCCTGTGGCATCTTTGGATCCTACTCACAGCCTTAATACCAGTTGTGTCCAATTAAAGCTTCTCTTCTCCCCCAAGCCTAACAACTGTGTAGATGGGGGTGAAGTTTGTAGAGGGGGAAAATGCAGCTGGAGAGGAAAAGGTTAACCTTCTGATGCACACTGCAGCCTTATCCCCCAAATGCTTCCTCTCCTGCCCCCCCAAAGGAAGCTGATTAAGATTATATGTCATTTTAAATGTGTTTGTGGGAGAGCGGGTTGTGGAGGTTCCCCCCCTTTTGTTCTTGTTTTTATTATGTATTTTGTGTTTCTTCATTTTGTGTTTTTATGCTGTGAACCAGCCTGAGCTCTTTGGATGAAGGGTGGTTGGTTGGTTGGTTGGTTGGTTGGATGATAGATAGATAGATAGATAGATAGATAGATAGATAGATAGATACCAGTAGATTGATAGATAAATGCTGGTCTGACTGACAGCCTTCTGCTCTGGCATTGAGCAACACAAAGGAAGACATTTAATTTAAGTCAGTAGTCTTCAACCTTTCCTGACCCAAGACCCTCTTTTAACCCAAACATGGACTTGGGAACCCAGGCCTTTCTTTTTAATAATATATTTGTGTGGTGGCAGTGCTGCTGTTGTAACCCACACCCAGTAAGTAGTGGGTCCGAGCACCCCAGTTGAAAGCCAGAGGACTCCCCTTGTGGGGACACTGTCTCTTTAACTGGGTTGTGCCTAAGTGCATCATGTGAGACTGGAAGGCCCCTCTGGGTAGCAGAATGATTAAGCAACAGGTAAGCTATGGCTTTCTACAACAGAAGCTCCTCATCTTGTAAATAATAAAGTTTATCAAATGTTTATGGACATCCTGGATTCTCCTAGTTATTAATCTAAGAATAACACACCTCTCTCCTCTACAAGAATTCTGTATTCAAATAGTACAGCCCCTACACAAAAAGAATATCCAGCGTAAAATTATTATAGATCTGCAACTTTGTTTTGATGGTTTTGTGTAAAATCGAATTATTCTTTTACAGCATAGTCTTTATATTGGGTTTTCAAACCTTTTGCCTTCTAGTTTCCAAATTTAATTTTCATCCTAGTTTATTGACAAGTTCACTGTGTGGTATGAGTTTATCTAGAGTTCAGTTAAAGTAGAAGAAACTTGGTTGTGTTGAGTATCATGGTTCTGTTTTGCTTGCTCTTCACAAATCACCACAACTTGGTTCCTTACGGCCGCTATTGGGAAGTTGCCAAAAAGTGCTTCTAAATTAAAATTAATTGGAGTGTTTGTCCTCTAGGAACACAGTCCAAAAAAGCTTTCTGTGGGCTTGGAGGAGAAATTTTCCACTGCAGCAGTTTGAGGTACTGAAAAGGCAGGCAGCTTTTCAGTTTATAGTTTACAAAGTAAGTTCCTGCATCTGGAACTTACCTAAAAAAACCTCCAACTTTTTTCCTCTGATATTTTTACTGAAGTCTTGAGGACTGTATGAAACTGCATCAAGGATCATTGCTGGTCCTCAGACCGCAGGTTAAGAACTATATTCTTGAATAAAATATTGGGGGTAAGATGTAGTGCACGCACACCATTTGAATGGCAGTGTCCATAAACTGGGGGAGGGAGCAGTCCCCTCAAACATTTTATTGGGAGAGCCGAAGCCCCCGAAGCCCCTAGTGTGGTGAGCCAGTGTGGTGCAGTGGTTAAGAACGGTAGTCTTGTAATCTGGGGAACCGGGTTTGCCTCCCCGCTCCTCCACATGCAGCTGCTGAGTGACCTTGGGCCAGTCACACTTCTCTGAAGTCTCTCAGCCCCACTCACCTCACAGAGGGTTTGTTGTGGGGGAGGAAGGGAAAGGAGAATGTTAGCCGCTTTGAGACTCCTTCGGGTAGCGATAAAGCGGGATATCAAATCCAAACTCCTCTTCTAGGAGTTTGCTCCTATACTCTGGGCATCTTCATTATAAGACTTTCAGATGATGCTGATAATACACCTCTTTACCCAGGCTTTTGACATTTGAGGTTTATGTTATTAAGGCCCCCTTATTTTTATGGTTACAAATTGCTTTTAATATTGTGCTTTAATACTGTAACCTGCCTTGAGACCTTAAGGTGAAGGCCCATTAGGTCAGCTTTGCAACTCTGCTTCCCTTGTGTAGGTTACTTTCTGCTAGAGAGAGAACTGCAAGGCAAAACAATGCAGAGCCTGCCAAGTTAGCTCTAATCTAACTTGATATCTTTACATGACACCTATCCATGGTGTCAGTAACGTGACTTCTTGTTGAACCTCTTGATGACATGTTGTCTCCCACTCCACCCCACCCCACATGGAAGACTTCCCCAGGTGAAAAGGAGTTGGATATAATGCGTTGAGAAAGCTCATTTCCCATAGTAATAATTGCACCCTTCTTGTAAAAGGTCAATATATAGTAGCAATTTTGTTGCATTGTATTCCTGTCAGTTGAAATATTAAGCAGGACTTTCTCCTCTGTAATTTCTGTGTGCCTACGCAATCATAGGTGATGAGACTCTTCCTTTGTTTTGAGACATTCTAAGACTGGGTTCACCACAATGCTAAACAGGCCACTGTTTTTCCTTTGTGATCTTTCCTTTGTGACAAACATAGCTTCATTTCCTATACAGTGGTACTTCGGGTGACAGACGCTTCAGGTTACAGACTCAGAAATAGTACCTCGGGTTAAGAACTTTGCTTCAGGATGAGAACAGAAATCGTGTGGCTGCGGGAGGCCCCATTAGCTAAAGTGGTATCTCAGGTTAAGAACAGTTTCAGGTTAAGAAGGGACCTCCAGAACGAATTAAGTTCTTAACCAGAGGTACCACTGTATTCTAGTGCAGTGTTTCCCAACCTTTTTTGGGCAAAGGCACACTAGTTTGATGAAAAAAATCTCGAGGCACACCACCATTACAGCCCCGTGACGTCAGCGCGCAGCGTCACGCCGGGAGGGACGCAC
>JAXCMG010000002.1:24474562-24524703 GCA_034642415.1 Podarcis siculus
TGTGTGTGTGTGTGAGGGGAGAATGGAGAGAGAAACCTCGGCACCACCACCGCGGAGCCGCCCCCTGCTCGACGCGGATCCTCGCCGCCGCCGCCCCGCCTCTCGCCGCCCGACTCGCCTGCCTCCCTCCCACGGCACACCAGGCAACGCCTCGCGGCACACTAGTGTGCCGCGGAACACCGGTTGGGAAACACTGTTCTAGTGCTCATGCCATTTCATGCGTATTCTAAGTGTTGTAAATGTTTTAATTCTCACCTATGCTTCTGCCTCTTCTCCTGCTGTACAATTCTTGAAAAAGAACATACCTTTAAGCTTTATTTTAAAAAGGCCAATGAAAAGCATGGCAGCATTGCTGCCACTAGCAAGATCTCCCTCTCCTTGTTTAATGAATGCCAGATACTGCGGTAGATTAACCCTAACACTTTCATTGTCTAAAAGTGACTATACAGCAGACCTAACAAACTCATGAATGCAGACCTTTCATGTACCTTGTAAGTCCTTTAGTCTCGGCTCTAGTTTCACTTTTCATGCCATACCAATAAGGCATTGCCTGTCTGTTCAGTATCACAGTTCCCCTCCTTTGAGTTATAAACTATCCTGAAGCAAAGGAATGAGCTAAAGAACAAATCATGAACACCTATTAACAGTCTGTTTTTTGTTATTTTACCCTGGGGTCATGAGTAGACTATCCGTCACTCCTAGCACCTGCTAGCTGAGGAATGATGTCATCCATGGTGGGAAGAATGTAAGGTAAAGGTAAAGGTACCCCTGCCCGTACGGGCCAGTCGTGTCCGACTCTAGGGTTGCGTGCTCATCTCGCTCTAGAGGCCGGGGGCCAGCGCCGTCCGAAGACACTTCCGGGTCACGTGGCCAGCGTGACGAAGCTGCAGCTGGCGAGCCAGCACCAGTGCAGCACACAGAAACGCCGTTTACCTTCCCGCTATAAAGCGGTCCCTATTTATCTACTTGCACTTAAGGGTGCTTTCGAACTGCTAGGTGGGCAGGAGCTGGGACCGAACGACGGGAGCTCACCCCGCCGCGGGGATTCAAAACGCCGACCATACGATCGCCAAGTCCTAGGCGCTGAGGTTTTACCCACAGCGCCACGCGCGTCCCTGGGAAGAATGTAGTTTTCTCTTTTTTATGGTTTTATCCAACTGTTTCAAGTCATATCTAGGTATTATCCATTTTCGGAACTGGCACCACTGGCGTGCACCAGTCAGTGAGTTCCATAATTGGTTCTATAATCCTACATCGAACCATCTTCTGTAGTTCAGCTGGTACCTTGGGAAGTAACAGGGCTGATATTCTATGTGGGCTGCATAGGGTACAGTTCCTTCCTCACGTCTTACCTTTATTGATATAGTCTTCAAAATTCCTATCCCATTGTGTGGCTCTGCAAAGAGTTATTATAAGCCACACACCATGCCCATTGTTGTAGCTGTGACATGTCTCAAAAGATTATTGGTCTCAGCTTGGAGCACATATATTTTAAAGGGTGCAATCTCTACCTCTGTATTGAGTTTCTAGCCACAAAATATTCTGCACAATTTGGATTCTGTCTTCCAGAGCTAGCGAGCACTGTGAAAGCGTGCTGGAGACAGGGTGGATTGTAAAAACTTCTTCAGACAGACTCTGGAATCACACTTGCATCAGCTCCAGTATGTCAGCACAATGCCATTAATTTGCAGTGACACCTCCCATGGCCTCAGTAGATTTCCTTCATTTCGGTTTTCTTTGTTGAAAGCTGGCCCTTTCGTGAACATGCTTCATCTTTGCCACTCATCAATTTTCCGCAAGACTAGGAGCAAATGAAAAAGATTTCAATAACTGTTGTGCCTGTGGGCACAAATTAGGGCATATTGGCTATAATACTGATTTTTTTTTTGTTATTGTTTACTTGTCTCTGTAGTTCCATAATCACTCAAAAACTAATAATGATGATGATAAATCATTTTTTAAAAACAGCTTGAGGAGCAAGATTTATTATTATTATTTTAAATAGGGAGCACACCTGGATTTCTTCTACTGTACTTCTATAGTAAGTTTTGTGGCAATACCAATAATGAGAGAGCAGTGGTTTCTCATCTGGCCACCCAGCAGGCCTTCTAAAATAAAAATCGCTTGGTAGAAAGAATCTTGCCATTTTAGCTTTGTTCCTTTCTTGAGCTGTGCAGGGATCTTTCTTCCTCACTGGATTCTCTGTGGAGTGTTCCTGATTTCTCACATGTTTAATGAATGTGGCAGCTCCCCACACTTCTCCCTCAGCCTTCCTACCATAGCCTGCTTTGTGTCTCCTATGCTAGCCGGCTGCCCTGAGATTAAGTGGAGGGTGTTGTCTTATTGCCAATGCTGAAGTAAGGGCAGCTGCCAGATGGTCAGATTCTGTATGTGGAAAGTTTAGGAAGCACCACCTTGTCCTTTGGCTCCTGCAGCCAAATGATCTAGGATGGCCCCGAGCCTCCACAAATTCTGAACGTGTGTGACTTGTGCTACAGGAACTGCAGCTGGTACTTTGTGGCTTTTTATTAGCCAGTGCACACAGATGTAAAATGGTACATACAACAATATACAACATACAACACTGTCAAGATGCTACAACCTTTCTTAGAAACGTTCCCCCCCACCAATTTTTTATTTGTAACTATCTCTGCTACAGTTTCACCAAATACAGTGGTACCTCGGGTTACATACGCTTCAGGTTACAGACGCTTCAGGTTACAGACTCCGCTAACCCAGAAATAGTACCTCAGGTTAAGAACTTTACCTCAGGATGAGAACAGAAATCGCATGGCGGCAGCTCGAGGCCCCATTAGCTAAAGTGGTACTTCAGGTTAAGAACAGTTTCAGGTTAAGAACGGACCTCCGGAATGAATTAAGTACGTAACCAGAGGTACCACTGTATGAGTGTCCTTCATTCACCCAGGTAAGGGCCACAATCTCAATCTTTTCCTCTGCATTTGTCACCTACCTAGAAGGAATACCTCCCAGACACATTCTCCAGTTCATTTTTCATTTGTTATTCCTTCACTTCCTTGGGTTGCTGGCACCATTTTCAAATGTTTCCTCTTCCACAAACCTACCATGCCCCCCCTTTTTCTTTTTCCCCATCATCAGATCTTAGCAGGTAAAACTGACTTGTTGAAATAAGCTCTCCTACAATTACTAGAACCCCTGATTTAGGACTTGCCATCTGTCAGCATTTCAGAAAAACAAGTTCACTGGGGATTCTTGCTAATGGAATTTACTTGACTATAGAGGTGAAAGTTCCACGGAGATAAATACTTAAACGAGGAATTAAAATGTGTTAAATCTACATTTTGCTATGTGGTGCATGCTGTCTCGTGAGATTAATCTTGGCTTTTCCCTGTATTTGCATTTGACTAATTTGCATAAAAATTTTGTGGTTTTTTTGTGTTTCTCCCATTCAGCGAGCTTTTAAACACCTTTATTTTGAACACTAAAGAGAGTCTTCAAAGGGTAAGTGAATCCAAATTATAAGCTGGAAGCAGGGGTGGGAAATGTTTCATGCATTTCTCCCATTTTCTAATTAATAGAGCATTTGCCTTTTGTCATGCCCTATGATAAAATATAATTGAACCTTTGGTTTGAATGCTTTTCGATTCAGCTGGAAACACTGACTATACTGAAAACACCATAAGGGAAATGAATAAATATTAAGTCTTTCACAAAACTATTTATTTTGCAGCTGCACTTTTCCTTAGATAAGTTTGAAGAAACTCTGAAATCTATTTTGGATGGCTTCGGAAGCTTTTCTAAGTCGAGTAAGTACTTGGGATATTTCTATTCGCATCAGAGTGTGGGGTCAGACTGATCATTGCATCTGCATCTGTTCATAGCTACGGGGAAACCTTTCCAGGTGCTATGGTTTTACCTGGGTGATCATGAACCAGCCACAATCACCATAGGAAATGCAGTGATTTACTGTATTAATTTCATCTTTATCCCATCCTTCCTCCAAGGAACGCACTTTTATCCTCAAAAGAACCGTATCAGATAGGGGCTTGGCAAAAGGTCACCCAGTAAGCCTCAAGGCTGAGCAGGAATTTGAACACAGGTTCTACTCTAACCACTGTGTGATCCTGACTCTCCACGTTGTGAATGACACACTAGTTATCCACGTCTCTAGTAAATGTCTTTTGCCCCATAAAAGCATGACTGTTTGGGAGTCACTTATTGTGGGGATAGTTTTACAGTGGTACCTCGGGTCACAGATGCTTCAGGTTACAGACTCCGCTAACTGAGAAATAGTACCTCGGGTTAAGAACTTTGCTTCAGGATGAGAACAAAAATTGTGCGGCGGCAGCAGCAGGAGGTTCCATTAGTTAAAGTGGTACCTCAGGTTAAGAACAGTTTCAGGTTAAGAATAGACCTCCAGAATGAATTAAATTCTTAATCCGAGGTACCACTGTATTAGTGTCTTGGAAGGGGGTGGGGCATTGTTTGGTGCACTTGAGGCATGTTGGCAAATCTACCCCTCTGCTTAGCTGTGTTATTTTCAGTCAGATTACTTTCCCCCATCTGTCTCCCCTGTGAACTCCAGAAATTGTGCACCTATCCTTTCCATGGTTAGAGCACTCACTTCTGAAAATGAAGGCTCTTTCCCTATGAAGCCTGCTCATTTTCCCACACTAATGCTACCCCAAATCCCTTTTCACATAGGTGACTATGGGAGTGGCGCCCGAGGTGGCTAATACTATTATTAGTCCACTTTAATTGCCGAAACCTAAATATATGGTATGCTCTTGAATCCCTCCTGCAAAATAGTGACAGCCTAGAGGCACTTTAGAAGCACCAACAGTGGCAAATTCAGACACGGAATAGGAGTATGAATTCTAGTATGGCATGACTAGAAAATTTGGTTTGAATAACATGGAACTAATTTCCTTTTTTACTGAAGGAGAAAGTGCAGCCACGAGCTAAGGATTTACATAAGGTAGTCCAGGAAGTCTATCGGCAGGCAGGGATTTAAATATTAAACTCATATTGAAGTATAATTGAAACACTGGCTACTATATTGGAAAAAATTGCTTTGGACAGGTGCACACCTGTGTGTGTGTGTGTGTGTGTGTAAAAAACTACCTGCCAATCATTTAAAAGCAAAATATGTTAGTATTGCTTGAAAACTTAGCTATGTTCCTATAAGGCATTGTGAAATGTTAGTTTTCGTATAGCAGAACACTTGGCATCTGCTGTATTAACAAGCCATATTTCAGCAGAATGTTGCATCAGCCATGTTCAGCATATTGCTTCTTCCATCTACATCGGTTCATCTGTACATATCTGGTTGCCAATAAACACTGCTGTTCGATTGGGATCACAGTGATGGTTAATTATCCTCCTACCATTAAGTAACTGCAGTGGAGCCTTGGAAAGATATAAGTTAAATGTGTTCCCTTTGAAATCCAAGTCTCTCACCTCCTGCATCTGGTGCAAAAAGATGAGAAAGTTTTCCTCCTCCAAGTGACAGGCATTTTGCAGACTGCAGCTGTCAGCGTGTGCCTCTGGGAGAATATTGTATATATTATATGTTATTGGTAGATAGGGAAAGCAGCAGGAATTGGGTCGATGTATTAGACTTCCCAGTGTATCAAATGGGCAATGCCCTAGTCTCTAGCTGCTGTGAAATATAGGGAATTTGTTTTGAGAATGTGGCCTCATGTGAAGAAGGCAATGGCTTAGCTCATTTTAAGCTCATTATTTAGAGTTGTGCTGCTCATAACTAAGCTGTTACTCCTTTTCCTTTTTTGCCTCTGTGCCTGGCTGTGCAGTTCGTCAGCTGGGGAGGGCGGGGAATTTTCATAGACATGTATGCCATTGATTTAGCACAGTGGGATCCAAAAACGTTTTATGTAATAATGACTTCAGGAGAAATCTCAGCTTTCCTGCTGCTTGGCAGTTTTTTCACTGGCAGATGTTAGAGCGAAACCTTCCACATGTTTATTCCATCACCAGCCATTGTCTTGCCATGTGGTTCCTCCCGGCCATAGCCCCAGACAGCTTTAGGTGTTCTAGATGAGGCATTAAAACTGGACACAAACTCAGCTAAGGGAATGTCACCTAAACTCAACTTTGGGAACTTCACAGCTAAGTGGCTCATCCCAATGGGAACTTGCATAGCGAGGCCCCGGGCCCCGCAGTTCCCTTAGCTAACAAACACACAGACACAAATGTTTAGGTTAATGGGATAAAATAGGCCACAAAACTTTATTGGTTACAGATGTGAGTGGTTTGGCTTAGGCATTGGGTGAAACCAGACTATATCCTGACTCCTGCCCATCTGCAGGGAGTCTCATAAGGGTAAACCACCGGTAGGGGGAGCCCTATAATATATATCAAATCGGGGCACCCCCAGGGTCCCAGTGGGTCGTGCCATGGCCCTAGCCCACGGCCAAGCTTTGGACAGGAACCACACACCCTAGATCCCTTTAACGGGGTACCCTTAATGTGGAGGGGCAGGTGGAGGCCACCACCTCCCCTCCCATAAACAAGGCTTACCCAATGCTTACCCTTACAAAGTTGTGACAGTTGCTACAAGGTAGGCAAAAACCAAATGGCTGGTGCCAATTTGCCAAGCAGAAAAATTCCTACCTGGCCCCAACAATATGGCAGCCGACCTTAGTCCTTAGCAAGGCCGCTGTCAAGCAACACATAAACACGAGGAGGCGAAAGGAGGCCATGCTGCTATTTAAACTGCTAGTGGCCATGCCCCCCGGCTATCCTGATTGGTCAGCTGGGGGGGGGGCGTAACGCGGCTGGGAGTCCCTATGATGTGGGTGGCATCCCTCCCACAGCCAGGTGCCCAGGTGCCCTCCTGCAGTACTGCCCCCGGGGAAGCGGGGCAGACTTAATATCACCTTCTATTTCCATAGCTTGTTGGTGCCCCCATACTCAGCTGCACAGCAGCACCCTCCCCACCATTGCATCTTTATTTAAGAATTCATGTGCTGCCCTTCAGCAGGGAAAAAACACATATTTTCAGGGCAACTTACAAATAAAACAATGAGCGGCTAAGTAAAATACATCGTGATACAACAATATTATTTTTAAAACAGCAGATAAAAGTAGCATAATGGACCAGAGATAAAACTAAGATTAAAAGACCGTGTGTGTGTGTGTGTGTGTGTGTGTGTGTATTCATATTCACCTTTGCTTCCAAATATCCCCTAGTAGTGAGCAATTCAAGCATATATGCTGAAATTCTGCTATGAAAGGAAACCATCTCCCATCTGCTGCTTCACAGAAGTGCTGACCTAAAGGTCAGGTGTACCTTTCAAAAAGGACTCAGCAGAGCAAGCCCAGATTCTCCTTTGTGCGATGCTTTTGACTTGACATACATAACAGCAAATGAAGCACTGACCAAGCTGTCTGTTTTACATTTCCTTGCAGGCTTCAGGTCAGCTGCCCACTTAAAACAGACTACTAGCAAATTTATTTTATTGAGCTAATGTTTGTTTGGGGCACCCTGTTTTTCCTTAAACCCCTCGCCCACTCAGTTTCAAAAGAGTTGGGAAAATTGCTCCCATGAAGAGTAGGGGGAGTTGCTGTCCGAAGCCCCTAGGCAAGTGAGCACAGTTAAAACATCTATATCTCATCTTTCCAAACTCAAGGCAGCTTTTCTCATTTGTATTATGAACAAATTGTGCAAATTATTCTAACCAGTAAAACAAACAAAACATTAAAACCGTTAATGTTAACATTTGTTTTGCATAACAGAGTCTGCCTTCCCTTTTAGTTTTATACAGTATAACATAAAATGCAAAAGCTACCAGAGCCTTTCAGGCTCTTTCTGCCTCCACTGTTTGGAGGCAGCATGCGTCTGAATGCCAGTTGCTGGGACTCAAAAGTGGGGAGGGGGATGTTGCCTTCAGGTTGTGCTTGCAGGCTTCTCATAGGCATCTGTTTGGCTGCTGTGAGAACAGAATGCTGCCTAAAGGGGGCCCCTTGGCCAGATATAGGACAGCTAAACTGGTGTCATGGTGCTGAAGGACCATATTTCTGATGGTTGGAATTCCCACTCACTATTACTGAATGGGCTCTGCAATGGTACCATCTTTAACATCAGATTGCTGCATTTATCACCAAATGATTTATTCTCTGAAGATTTTGAGTTATACTGATTTGTTTCGAGTGTGCAGTTTCTAAATATATGGTAAGCTAACACAATGTGGAGAACGTCTGACGTGCAATTTAGAACCGGCTTGTTAGTTACTAGCTTTCTTAGCGAGCAATTAGATAGAAATTCGCATGTTCCCCCAATTGTTTTCTCCCAGCTTGTAACACTGGCATGTGTGCATGGATAGTACCAAAGTGCATATGCACCCTAGAGAATTGTGCCCCAACCATAACATAGAGCAGCTTGGAAATCTATCTGCTTCCTCCCTTCTGCCCATAGCTGTCAACTGTCCCTTATTTGGTGGGAAAGTCCCATATCCCAGCGCTGTGTCCCGCTGCTGTCCTTTATTGATGATGTCCCTTAAATTTCCCGGGTTTCAAAGGAAGCAGCTCCTCTCCCTCCCTCCCTGCCGGCCAGGGAGGAGGGAGGCTTCAGCAGTGTTGCTTGGCTGCGTTGCTCACTCAATAAGGAGTCTAAGAACGACTGGGGGGTGGAGCTTGCATGCCTTGTGCCGATCAAATCGGCAGCGTTGCCTGGGGACTCGCCTTTGCTCAGCGCTTCCCAGTGGAGAGGTGACGGTGGTTTTCCTTGCTGCATCCCCTTTGCTGGGTTGCTGCGCTGTGGGAACCACCGCTTGAGGCTTCGTTTGGCTGCTGGCTGGGCTTTCTGCCTTTAGCTTGGAGGGGCTCAGAAGTTGAACATACCTGTGCTTGGAAAATCCCTTATTTTGGCTGCTGATCCCTTATTTTTGAGGCTGCTGGTCCCTTATTTTCAAATTTGTAAGTTGACAGCTATGCTTCTGCCAATACGGATACACCTGAGAACAAGTGGGGATGGGGGAATGGCTAACCTACAACATGCTTGCAAGAAACAATCAAGAGAATTAAGCCAAATTTAGAGCATATATTTACCAAACAAAAAGTAGTATGGTTGTGCAGCAATCTTTGGGAGTCTGTTTGAAAGTAAGAGGCCAACAGTTAAGAACATCTGTGCATGCACTTACAAGGTAGTCAGCTTTGCAGTTAACACAGCGTAACAGCAATCAATGAGAGCTTCATTGAGAGTAAAGGGCTTCCTTCAAGAACTTTTGCATATATATGAACAAAGCAGCCAGGTCAGCCTGACTGCTAATTCTACATTTCTCATATTTGCATTTCAAGCAAAAGAAATTATTTTTGGGGTAAATGGCACTCTAAACATAGCGCACCTGAACATTACAAACTAGACAAATTCAAATCCATGCCTGAAATTACAGACTTCAGCAACATATCTGAATAATGTAGTATCTGAATGAGCACAAAGCAAAATAATTGTCACTGAAATTATTGTGTATGAATGGAGTCAGAGATTGGACATTATTTGTCTCTCGATTATCTACCCATCACAGTAATGGGGTGCTGTGGCAAACAACAACGATACGATCGAAGGTGTCATTATCCTTGCTAATGTAGTATGTCTGAAAAATTGTTTTATGTACAAGCTACATTAGCAAGAAACGCTTCCCCTTTGATTGTGACTACCCAAGCTGATGTGAGGACTCGGAGTAGCCCATTAAAATATTTAGAATTAACTAATGCAACATCTACATAATTGCAATGGGCAACAGGTCTGCAGACAGGAGCACATGGAGGTATTCCTTGGTGTAATTCATAAACATAGGAAACCTTTCTGATAAGTAACAAAGGTAGATTCAACAAGCCTGAATGCTGCCTGCTGCTGGGCTATGGTGACTGGCAGTAGTTCTCCAGGCTTTCAGACGAGAGTTCCTTTCTTAGTCCTACATGCAGATGCCAGAGATTGAGCCTTCCACATACAAAACATGGGCTCCACCACTGAGCTGTAGCCATTTCATTAAAGAGAAACACCAGCTTTAATATCTATACAGTGATACCTCGGGTTACATACGCTTCAGGTTACATATGCTTCAGGTTACACACTCCGCTAACCCAGAAATAGTGCTTCAGGTTAAGAACTTTGCTTCAGGATAAGAACAGAAATCGGGCTCCGGCGGCACGGCAGCAGCAGGAGGCCCCATTAGCTAAAGTGGTGCTTCAAGTTAAGAACAGTTTCAGGTTAAGAACGGACCTCCGGAACGAATTAAGTACTTAACCCGAGGTACCACTGTATACTGGTGTCATGTTGCCAAAGAACCATATTTCTGAATATAGGCACCTGTTGGTCCTAAACTGGATGAGCATCCCTTGCTAAGTCAAACAGGATTGTAATTTCTTAGGTGCTGCACTGTGTTCACAGATTTTAAAAAGGGAACCCTTATACTGCCGGTGTCCGACTTCATAAGAACAAACAGCAGGTGGCTGGATGGCTTGCTGTCCATCAGTGAAACACCTGTGTGGGGATATGATTAAACAGCTCTCCCGAACTATACAGTTCTAAAGATGACTTCCAGACTGCTGTGCCTTTTCTCAAGTCATCTGAAAGCACCCTTTGAGAAACTGACGCCGTCTCCACTGGATGGTGTCACCAGGAGAATTGCTGAGAATTACTGTAAAAGTTCAAGATTCCCATTAGGACTCTAACCCAAATAATACATGAGGCTCGGCATTCAAATCCAGTAATTTATGGAAATGGATGGGTTTTTGAGCAAATAAATTTAGAAGCCATGCCCAGGGCACCAAGACTTCACAGGGCTGCTTAAAACTAATAAGCCCAAAAGCGATTGTGTTGGCTATTAGTGGAGAAACTGTCACTTAGCAGTATTATTTTTTCTTTGAAAAGGAAAAGAAAGATAACCCATCATCTGCATTCTGCTTTCAGTCTATAGCCTTGTGCGGTAATGTATTAGCCATTAATAAGGATAACCGCCATGGAGGGAAAGAGCCTTTTTTATTTCAGGAAACTTGTCTTAGATGTAGCAGCCAGACTTTTAATGAGGCTTTTGCTTTTTGTCTAGTTTTTGAGCAAGGTTGACTGGGGTCAAGTAATATGCTTGGCTGCGACTGTGGCATCAGTGATGGATCTAAATGTGCTTCTGCCGTGAAAACAGCTATAGAACATTTATAAAAAATAATAATAATGAGAAATGATGGTACTGTAATAACACAAAAGGAGTTTCTTATTTAATCATATGTGTTGATACTGTACAAGAGTGATGACCTTTTTGAAAACGGTGGTAAATTCGATTCAGTTGAGGAAATGATGAATTGTAAAACACCCTGAGATCCACTAGTTTGCCAGATGGATTATATGAAAGAAGCAGTGTGTAAACAGGAGATAATCTTGAATTTGATAAGCTGCAAGATTGACTTTACTGACTTCAGTGAAATATTGAAAAGCATCAACTTTCTTGACAAAATGTGACTGGTTAGGAAAAGTGTGGAATATATTAAAAATGTAAAATGGGTATCATATATGAAAACAAAGGTCAGAATAGATGTACCACTTCCTGTCTCATTGGCAGTGGTTATTAGCTATACACATCAGGAGGAATTCAATGTTCTACTCAGGCGATTGTTCTGTTAGAATCCCTTCTCTCCTTCTGAAGCCCATTTTGATGAGTCCTCCTCTCCAATGTTAAGCAGGGTGGCCAAAGCCACCCATATCCCCAAATTAGGCCTGAAACCACAACAAAAGTGGTCTACATAATGTTTTATCATAGAACAAAAACAAGCACAGCAACACAAAATTCCAATAGTTGGCACAATCTTTTATTTCCAATGCTCTGTGTGTGTGTGTGTGTGTGTGAGACTGTGACTGAAATAAATTGATAAATTTCCTCATTTACTGCTCCATCACCTCTTCCTCTGTTGTCTGTCCTGTGTTGACTATCCTGTGTAGCCTTTTAGATTGTAGGCTTCTCTGGCAGGGAGTGTGGTGTAGTGGTTAAGAGCAGTGGACTCGTAATCTGGTGAACCGGGTTCTCGTCTCTGCTCCTCCACATGCAGCTGCTGGGTGACCTTGAGCTAGTCACACTTCTCTGAAGTCTCTCAGCCCCACTCACCTCACAGAGTGTTTGTTGTGGGTGAGGAAGGGAAAGGAGATTGTTAGCCGCTTTGAGACTCCTTAGGATAGTGATAAAGCGGGATATCAAATCCAAACTCTTCTTCTTCTTCTTGCTATATGTAGAGTACATAGCACTATATAATTAGTCAATACTAAAAATTCTCAGGAAATTAACTACTGTACAAAGTTTTGCACTTTTTTTTGGCACTTTTTCCATGCCTGAGTAAAAATGCAGAATAGACAGAACCCAAAATATGTATACTGAGGCCTGTTAACTACGATTAAAATTATTGCAGATAGCAGTAGCCGATTTGAAGTTGTTGGCAGAGGCGCTTCATGGGCTTTCAGTTATAGCTAGACCTTGCATCGGCTGATGCATGCTCTATGTGTTATGTACCAAAAATCATGCAAATAACCACCTTGATGATGATGATGATGATGATGATAATGATAATGATAATGATAATAATAATAATAATAATATTTGTATACCGCCCTTCATCTGTAGATCCCAGGGCGGTTCGCAGCATAAAAATACAAGATAAAAACACAAAATACGTAATAAAAACAAAACAACCCATAACCCCACCTCCCCCTTCTCTGACTTCTCTTGTAGCTAATTCCTTTGTGGGTACAGTGGTGCCCCGCAAGACGAAATTAATTCGTTCAGCAAGTTTTGTCGTCTAGCGAATTTTTCATCTTGCGAATCACGAAATCCCATAGGAATGCATTGAAAATCAATTAATGCGTTCCTATGGTCAAAAAAAGTCCAAACAAAGCCAAATTTGGTACAACAACAGTTTATTAACTGCTCTTTAAAGTCACACATACTGTAAAGAGCAGTTCAAAAATTGAAGGGAAAATAAATTAACTTTATAAACATGACAGAAAAACATTTAAAAATCACAAAAATTCCCAAAAAACCCCCACAAGCTCCCAGATTCCTGCAGAAACCTCTCCAACTGTTCCCCCAGCCAGCCAGCACTCAGAAATTCAAACTCAGAAAAATTTTAAAAAAAAAAACCTTGCCCAATGGTCACAGAAAATCACAAAAATTCCCAAAAAACCCCCACAAGCTTCCAGATTCTTGCAAACCCCTCCCCAACTGTTCCCCCAGCCACCCAGCCCACAGAAATTCAAATCCAGAATTTTTTTAAAAAAACAGCAGAGTGGCCCAATGGTCACAGAAAATCATAAAAATGCAGAAAAAAAACACACAAGCTTCCAGATTCTTGCAAACCCCTCCCCAACACCAAGTCCTTGAATTCCAAACACCCCAACCCAAAATCCAACCCCCCCAAAAAAAGTTTTAAAAGCTTAACTTACCAAATGGCTGCAAAAGAAGTTTTGGAAAAGCTTCAAAACTCACCAAAGTCTTTAAAAACCTCAAAAAAGGCTACTATGTACACTGCGTTCTATGAGTTGCTCCTCGAAGTCAAGTCGCAACTGTATTAATGGTGTTAAGAAAAGGGAAACAAACTTGCAAGACGTTTTCGTCTTGCGAAGCAAGCCCATAGGGAAATTCGTCTTGCGGGGCAAATCGCAAACGGAAAAACCTTTCGTCTAGCGAGTTTTTTGTCTTGCGAGGCATTCGTCTTGCGAGGTACCACTGTATATCATTGGCACTGTACACTTACTTCCTGCTTGCAGCAAACGGGGCTCTGGGTTTTGTGGGAGGGGTGGAATGTGGTATGTGGTGGACCAGATGGGCCTCAAAAGTTCTTTCCAGCTCTGTTATTCATAGTGTGGGGTTGTTGTTCTGATTAACAAGCATGCACTATACAAACTGTACAAAAGTTTTGCCTTTTGAGTGCCATTTTTTTTTTTAAAAGCAAGTGGCATTTCCAAGAACCTTCCACACATGTCTCATCTTAGTCATTGGTAGAATTGTGGCATGATGACGTGTATTGGGTTGGGATGTGCTGTGAAAATACCTTGAATTACTTGGAATTATATGGAAGAGATTGGGCTAGGGATCTTGTATGTATAAAAGAAGAAGCAAGTGGGCTTTATAACATTTATAAAATGAATCTTCCTTCGTTGCACATGCCCACTTGGAAGCACCATTGTGTCAGTTTTAAATAACACGGTGGTGGTGGTGGGGACATTTTCTAGTTCTCGTTGTGAAATGTTGCGCCCACTTCATAACCCACAGTATACAATTTCATTCCAACCTCGCTGAGAAACACTGAGTGGCATTTTATCTTTGACAGAGTAAATGTGACAGGATAAATGTGGTTTGTATTGATTTCTGTGTCTAGTGCAAGAAACGTCTCAATCCTATTATGAATTGGTGCTGAATGCTCTGAGAGACAAAAATGAAATGGAACAAGCATTACTAGGATTGGAGAAGAAAAGGCTGGAAAACGTAAGTGTGGAGATTGTTCTACTTTATTTAGCTGAACTCTGCCCCCACTTCTTCTTTTCTCTCTTCAGAAAATGCAGACTAATTATCGGATTGTGCCTTCAGAGACACATCTGTACATTTCCTGTAACGAAATAATAACCAGCTTTTGAGCTGTAGTGCATTGTTGTCAGGGACTGTAGTTTGCCACGAACAAGACTCCAAAATGCCCCCCAAAAAACCCCCAACACTCAGGTTCACAACCGGCAGAATAAATTGGTCCCTCCACCATTATTATTTTTTCCAAAGTATCACTTATGTATAGACTCCTCTTTCAGGCAGTGGGGACTTTTCACAGCGGAACTGTGTATCCTTGCAACATTTTTTTCTGGTGAAAATAAGGGTGTCCTGTTTCGTACCCTCCAACATTTATCCTATGAAAATAGGGGAAAGCGGGAGATTCTGGGATCAAATCAGAAACGGGACAGCTTCTGAAAATCCAGGACTGTCCCTGGAAAACAGGGTGTGTCTGGAATTGACATATTTTTCATGGGATTGAGTGGATTTAACAAAAACAATGATATTCAGATTTATTAAGAAACTAGAAACTCATCACCTTCATTATCGTTTCCCCCTTAATAATAAAGATGCAAGTTCTCTTCTAAGCACGTTTGCTGAGAAAACATAAGCTACCAGAGCAGTCCACTACATTTTTGTTAAGACTCCTCAGGATGACCTATTTATTAAGCATTCATCCTGATTTGCTTGCACAAAGCTTACATGGAAGTTAGATTAAATTGGGTCTTTATTGCACATTTGTTCTGATTTGTTTGCGAGGAGGCCATATGACAACAGGCGTG
Source organism: Podarcis siculus (assembly GCA_034642415.1). Lineage (NCBI taxonomy): Eukaryota > Metazoa > Chordata > Lepidosauria > Squamata > Lacertidae > Podarcis > Podarcis siculus. The sequence goes on from JAXCMG010000002.1 coordinate 24,489,864, forward strand.
TGTCCTGATTTGCTTGTGGAGTGGAACATCCTTCTATTAATCATGCGTTTTTCCATACTTTACAATGCTTTTCCCTGTCACTTTCCCAACTGCTAAAAGTCTTTTAAAAAGTGTATTTGTTGCACTAGTGTGACAAGGTGCTTTAATCTACTTTACTTGTGCAAATACTGAAACCCTGGAGGTACCTTTAGTTGTTTGTAGTGTAAAGGTAAAGGGACCCCTGACTATTAGGTCCAGTCGTGACCAACTCTGGGCTCATCTCACTTTATTGGCCGAGGGAGCCGGTGTACAGCTTCCGGGTCATGTAGCCAGCATGACTAAGCTGCTTCTGGCGAACCAGAGCAGCGCACGGAAACGCTGTTTACCTTCCCGCCGGAGTAGTACCTATTTATCTACTTGCACTTTGACGTGCTTTCAAACTGCTAGATTGCCCCCATGTAATTCTTAACTGTTGCAGGTGAGTGGGTGCTTTCAAGCCTATGAGGAGAATTGCTCTGTATGAAAAAGAGGCATCAGGCACATTCAGAGCAGTGCTGCTATACTCTTGCGATCACCCTCTTGCCTTTGATTTGCAGAATAAATTATCTTGCCCTGGAATGCCAATGCAACACCTCTGAAGTCAGCCTAACAAGGGACACGGGTTAATAAGGGTCTCAAGGATTGAATTAATCAACCAGGGTCACAAAGAGCTGTCTCTGTTTAAGATGTCAGCTTTCAAAACTGTACTATGCAGGAATCAAATATATTAAAAATGTAGCTTTCAGAACCTGGAACTCCTATGAAAATAAGGAAACTTCTTCAGTCAAAAAAGAGAAGTTAGGAATGCCATAAAATTAATGAAATTAGATGAATAATTTGGGAACACTGTTTCACGAATGATCAGAGAAAAAGCAACGACAGGAATAGAATGAATCTAAAACAAGTCAATGAAGAATAGGGATGCTGCAAAAAAAAGGGGGGGAAGAGAATGATTTTGACTAATATCTACTTCCTTCTAATAACTGAAATTTCTACCCCAATTTCTACTCCAATAGGTAAAATATGCATGTGAAATGTCATTCAGGTCAATAAATTATCGGCTCACTAAATTATTCAGCTGAGTAAATTATCAGCACTCGTCCACATTCATGAAAGTGAGAGGTATCGTGATGGCTATGTTCTGCCTCCATACTTGGAAGTAAGAATGCTTCTGAAAAGCAGTTGCTGGAAACCACAGGAGAGGAAGGTTTTCTTGTTCCTGGGTCCTGCTTGTGGGCTTTCCAGAGGGATCTGGTTGGCCACTGTGAGAACAGGATCCTGGGCTAATTAGAACATCGGTTGATCCATGCTCCCTTCACTATTTCTTTGTTTTGTTTTGTTTTAGAATTGAAAGCATTTCTGTTCTAGATTGTGAATTCATACCGTCTAATGAGTCTACTCCCCTCATCACTTTCCACAGAAAGATACAGAGATCTCAGATCTGAAATCCAGCCTGCAATCGCTGACAGAGAGTTTGGAGCAACTCACAGCTCAGCAGAAAGAGCAACACCTGAAGCTCTGTGAGCGGTTGGAACACCTGCAGCTCCCTAGTCTTCTGGCTGATTTGCAAACCTTCATTTCTGCACCCAGAGTACCAATTCATATAAAGGACAGTGTTTCCCAGACTTCCCCAGACATGATGTCCAGACAGGTACCTAACAATTCCCACTCAAGTGATGCTCCTTCAGGCAGCAGGGTCATTTCTACTGTCACAGCCTCACAGGGCAAAGAAAATGCTGACATTCAGCAGAGCAGCCGTTCTGGGGCCATTGGCCGTGATGCTGACCATCCTCATTGCACCTGCCGCTCCAGTGCAGACACCGCTGCAGGCAGCCACGAGGAATGCTTGTTATATACTCAAGGACCAAGTCTATCCACACCACTGAGGAAAGTGATCAAGAAAGGCAGTCGGGCAAAGGGACTCAACACTCCAAAGCAGCCACAGTTGAACTGGACTCACGACGACAGTGCAGACAGCCACAAAAATATGAAGCTGGCTAGAGAGAGCATGATACAAATTAAAGGTGGAGGAAGCAGAATGAAAAGAGAACCCCCAAAATATAGCGAGAGGAAAATACTTTATTCCTCCAGGAAAGGAGGAAATCATTCAAAGGTTACTACTAATGCCAGACAAGGGTTTTCTAAGTCCATCAAGTCTCCACACCTTCTGCTCCAATTCCATGAAAATTCACAGAATATACCAAATATGCCAGTAATGTCCGGAGTTAAAAAGAAAGTGGATCTTTCTTGTTCAAAAAACAATAGTTTCTGGGCAGGCTCCTCTCCAGAAAGCTCTTTTTCCGAAAACCAAGTGAGATGGCTCAATCTCTCTGATGATTACTCATCTGCTTGTGGTAAACCAGCCCAGCAGAAGACTAGAACATATTGCCCGTTATTTTTTGACAGTGATTTTTCTGATTAAGAGTGTTCTCTAAAAGATGCTTCTTGTATGTAATCATCTTAGTTAAAGGTTGTTATGAAAAAAATTTGTGCATCACAAGCAGTAATATGCTCCTTTCTGCAAAACTCCCAGAATGCATCAGTATAACCTTGAGCAAAAATATCTATACCTGCCTTCCTTTTTAAAAAAATATGTATTGGGCCTATTAAGATGTTCCTTAACCAGAAAGAAAACCTGGGGTAAGTCTCAGACTTCCTCTTCCTTCACAATCTGATCTTAGGCTGTACCATAGTCTAATAAAAACAGGAACTCCGTTGAACCTGCCTCCCCCCAGAAAGAATAACTGATCTCTGTGGTGGCATTTGGGAGATATACTATGTTCAAACAAAATACAGCATAGATCTGCCTTCATTTTCTTCCCATGTCAAGGAGATGGGAGGAGATTATACATGTGCCTGAGACACTTAAAGGGCTGAGACATCTCAACAGGCCCTTTGATATCCTTCTCCCCGAAAAGTGTGTCATCTAAAAACAGAACAAAAACCTGTTATGTGTGTTGTATCCAATAAAGCAGTTATTGTTTACTTCGGGCAGTGCTGGTACAGTAGGTTTGGGCAGGGGAACAGAGTAAAAGATGTAATTGCTTTTATTTCTGATGTGACCGTTTGAAAGGTGTTAGTTAAGTGTGCATAATAAAAGTCCAATAGATAGTTATTGGTGCGGTACCAAGAAAGTTGGAAACGTTCTTGTAATTGGCCCTGCAGCCATAACACACATCCCACAGACGTGTGGGAAAGCAGCACCATGTGGTTTGTTGGAGTATGTGTGATAAAGAGTCCTTTGTGGAGTGGTATTTGCTGGAGAAAGCATGCCTGAGTATGTTGAGATGGAGAAGATTTTCTTTTCCATTTTGCTTTCCCCCTCCTGGTATGATTCCAGCAGCTTCTCGCTCCCTACAAATTGAGGCACATTTTGAACTTGGGTATTACACCAGTCTAGCGCTCTTCAGTGGGGAAAAACATCTTTCTTGATGGAACCCAGGAGGAGGAAAGACCGAACAAGCAGGCAATTTCAAAAATGGAAATACTGTACCATGTGTGGGGGGGGGGGGAATGTTCCCCAAAACATTCGCCTTACTTTGCAGGATTGCTAGTTGCAAGCCAATCCTGCACAGAAATTTTTACTTAGATCAGAGGAAAAAGCATTTCATGGTCGCCTAGATGGGACAGATCCGCCCCTCTCCACAGGGGCAAAAGCCTTTTTTTCAAAGCAGATGCTAAAAGAGAAGTTTGGGCTTGAAGCACTGGTTCGATTTGGGCTTGGTGTTGTATGCTAATTTAAGGTAAAGGTAAAGGTACCCCTGCCCATACGGGCCAGTCTTGCCAGACTCTAGGGTTGTGTGCTCATCTCACTCTAGAGGCCGGGAGCCAGCGCTGTCCGCAGACACTTCCGGGTCACGTGGCCAGCATGACGAAGCTACTCTGGCGAGCCAGAGCCGCACACGGAAACGCCGTTTACCTTCCCGCTAGCAAGCGGTCCCTATTTATCTACTTGCACCCGAGGGTGCTTTCGAACTGCTAGGTTGGCAGGCGCTGGGACCGAGCAACGGGAGCGCACCCCGCTGCGGGGATTCAAAGCGCCGACCATACGATCGGCAAGTCCTAGGCGCTGAGGTTTTACCCACAGCGCCACCTGCGTCCCGTATGCTAATTTAGGATCAGCCAATTCTAACGATCCCCCCCCTCGCCAGCTGTGCAGAAGTAATTTCCTTTGAAGCTAAAATCAATTAATATGCAGATAGTGAAGAAACAGACGCCCCCCCCCAATTAATCTATACAAGAATAAATACTTCAAAGAAACAGGCGAACCATCAAGGCAAGCTGAGGTTAATTGTTTAGTTAATTTTACTCTTGCCAAGCAGCTCTCAAAGTCCCCAAACCAGCGGTAGATATCTCAGACAAAAAGGGATGTTGGTAATGAACCGAAATCCGTATTTTCAAGGGTATGAGAGTCCCGTTTTATGTGATGCTTCAGCCTGCAATGAAGGCAACCTGGAGATCAGTTTGGGATTTTCCGATATCCAGCATATCAAAATTATATCCAGGAATGCCCTTTTCATCACAAAAGGATAGCCCTAGATAGTGCGACCTGTAGAGAGGCAATTGTGACTGCACAAAAGCAAGGGGCGCATAAGGAAATGCGGTGGAGGCTGGTCTACAAGTGCTACTGGGACGCAGCCCTCCCAAGGAGAATGTCAAGCGATCGAAAGCAAAATTCCCAAGAAATCTCAAAGCTGCATATTCTTTTCTCGTGCGCCCCCCCCCCCACATTTTATACTTTTATTTGAACTCTGAGAAGCTCTGCAGACGTTTCTGCCAGTCTACTGTTCTCTGGCCAACCAGGTCTCTGTAGTGCTCAGCCAATCCTAATCCCAAAATTATAGCTAAGGCAAAAGGGTCCGTCCGATGTGTCTCTGGGCAGAAAAAATATGTGGAAATTGAGCACTAGGGCTGCCTGCTTTTAAGCCCCTTTGTGGTAGTCCCGCCTCCCTCCTGCTATGAAGCCTGCTTGAAGGGCAGTCTGAGCATGCTCAGAACTGTTCCCTCAAAAGCCACACCTCAAAACACATGATTTGGAGTTTTCCAGGAGAATGGTTTGGTTGCCAGTTTGAGCAGCTTGGGTTTTTTATTTATTAATATTTGTTAAGAGGAAGTAATGGAAGACACGAGTGTGTCATTATCTTTCTGCGCCCATTTTTTAAAACCATTTGTAATTTTTCATGGGATTGGGGGAGGAGGGTTAGGAAGGCTGTCTAGTATTCAAAGCATATTTCGGGTTTTTGTCGGTCCCTGGAAATCTGTGGCAGTGTGGCATGCAGTACTCTTCACATGTCTTCCCAGGCCTCTTACCATTTTAAGGGCTCATTTACTGAGGATACCAGCCAAACCAGCCCTTAAAACTAGGAGGAATTTAGGAAATTGGGAAGAGAGGACAGAATGCTTGTGCTAGGAGTGCATTAGCAGTAACACTCTAATCAGGAGTATGAAACCAGGAGTTTAGACATGCAGCAAAGTGTGGAAATGAGGTGGTAGAGCCTTGCTGAGGTGGTAAAATGGACTGTACCACTTTAGAGAGCGGGTGGAGAGATATTCGTGAATTATCTCCTGAGAAGAGGGGAAACCCAGGTAGGAAATGGACACAGCAGAGAGCAGGCTGCATTAGCAACTTTCTCCCTGTGGTAGTTTATGGGGACGGATTTGATTAAGTTTGTATTTAAAGATAAACCCTTCAATTCCTCATTTTTTGCAACAATGTGAGGAGTGAAAAACAGCCATCCTTCAAAATTCTCACATACCCCAATTTTGCAATGCAGTTTGAAAGCCAGTTTTCCCCAAAATGCACATATTAGGTAAAAGTGTGCGTAAAAAAATTACGTGAAAAAACAAAAATGCAGTCTGTTCAGGAAAATCAGTTGCAGAAATGTGTGTGTTAGTCAAAACTGTGTTTATTAGGGTAAATTTACGCTAAAATGCTGGTGAATTTTCATGAGGATCTTTTTTAAAAAATCAGTTGCTGCCAAAATGTAGAAATCTGAAGTTAAGTCTGGGGAAAATGAGAGACCTGAACTTGACAGTTTCCCCTATCCCTGTTTGCAGGTGTTATTAATATTATTAACTTGCAGGAACCTTTTTCGATGAGAGAGAATTACAAAAATGATACCCTAACAGGTACAGAATTGGGCCACCTCTTTCTGTGGCATGTCACGACAAGGCCTGCCATCTCAAATCCCCAACATTGGGCAGACGATGCTCTTTTCTTATGCGGCGATTTCCTGCGTGGTGTAGAATAGTTGCCAGGCCTGTCTGCGTGAGACATGATCCATGCATGCTGCTCCAGCTGCTGCTTAACTTAATTTATCTCAATCCCCTGGAAGACGAAGCTGTGAAAAAATTATCGCTGCGCGTCCTGCCTCTGGTTTTCATAGGCGCAGGATCCCATCGTTGCCTTTCCTTTCTGTAATTCTGCGATGTTCACGCCTCGTTGGGCAAACATGACAAGCTGACATTTTCCATCAGTGCGTCAACATTCCCCCGTGGAAGCCAAACGGCTCCTTGGAAAGTGACAGCAACACAAATGACTAAGGAAGTCTGCAGGGTCCTGAGAGCGATGGGTAATGCTGGTGTGATAGCCGTTGTGTGTGTGTGTGTGTGTGTCTCTCTACTCGCCCCCCGCCAGCCCTCCTTCCCTTATGCCATCATTACTCAAACAGAAGAACTTGAGAAGGGAGCTGGTGGTGTCATTACCCTGGGGTCCAGATCCCTCAACAGCAGGGAAATAAGGGCCAGGATGCTAAAGGGATGGGCATGTGGTGCTAGCTCCAGAAGCGTTCTCCTGTCCCCCTGCCTGAAGACGCAGCCCTGCCAATTCTCTGACACAGAAGACTCCACTGCAGAAGACATGAGGCTCCATCGCAAGGGGCTGCCCTTGAGACTGACCCAGAAACTCCAGTGGGTGCAGAATGCCGTGGCGAGACTCCTTACGGGGTCCTCGCCGCGGGATCACATTCACCCGGTGCTATGCCAGCTGCACTGTCTCCCAGTGGAGTACAGGATCAGGTTTAAGGTGCTGGTTTTAACATTTAAAGCTTGATATGGCCTAGGACCCTCGTACCTACGGGACCGCCTCTCCTGGTATGTACCACGGAGGACCTTATGGTCTTTAAACAAAAACACATTGGAGGTCCCGGACCACAGGTTAGGTTGGCCTCAACCAGAGCCAGGGCTTTTCCGGCTGTGGCTCCGATCTGGTGGAACGCTCTGTCACAAGAGACTAGGGCCCTGCGGGACTTGACATCTTTCCACAGGGCCTGCAAGACAGAGCTGTTCCACCAGGCCTTTGGCCAAGGCACAGCCTTTGGTAATTCTTCACAGAACTCTAGCCCAATGGTTGCCATCAATTTGATTTGAACTGATTTTATAATGAATTGATTTTAAAATGCTGTATTACTGTTGTTAGCCGCTCTGAGCCTGGCTTCAGCTGGGGAGGGCGGGATATAAATAAAAATTATTATTATTATTATTATTATTATTATTATTATTATTATTATTATTATTATCATTACGGAGAACTTTAAGCAGAACAGCATCTAGCAGTGCAGGTGCTGCGAAAAGCTAGGCTGCACCTATCTAAGGGCTCTGTTTCAGCTTGTTTCTTGCTAGAGTAACCTCCGAATTCTGTGTTCCCCTGGAGTTCCTTCCCCGCACCCCTTGCCTTGATTTGCACCAAGGCTGGGACTCGCCATGGCAGGGCCCAACACCTGGATCAGACCACAGGTCTCACTTTTGCCGCGTTGGGCAAAAGATTCCTGCACTGCAAGGTGTTGGTCTAGATCAGGCACCCCCAAACTCGGCCCTCCAGCTGTTTCGGGACTACAATTCCCATCATCCCCGACCACTGGTCCTGCTAGCTAGGGGTGATGGGAGTTGTAGTCCCAAAACAGCTGGAGGGCCGGGTTTGGGGGTGCCTGGTCTAGATGATGGTCGTGGTCCCTCCCAACTCTATAGTTCTAAGCTTCTAAGATCTTCCATCCCTCAGTGGCCCATCAGGGGTGCTTTCAGACGGTTGCAGTCTCCCCCCTACCCCAATTTTTTATTGGTTTTCCAAATTTTTAACAAACATAAAAGAAAACATTACACTATTAAAAAGACAAACAGACAAACATGTATCCTAACTGTTAAAGTCCCAATTTAGTTATCATTGTTAGGTGACTTCTTCAGATTCCCCCCAAACTGAGTTTCCTTAGATCTCATTGTAGCAGTTTTCCAATATCCACTTTCAAATAAATTTAACTTATTCAAATTACCATCTTAATATCTTTTCATAATGTTTTCAATCCATAATATTATACAATTCCACATATTTTACTCCTAGGCCAGTTTGGTGCTTACATGTAGTTCTACTTATGTTATTTTAGAATATCTAGCTAAATAGTCCTTAAATTTCCTCCAATCTTCTTGATGTTCCTCCTCTTTCTGATTGTGGATTCTTCCAGTCAGGTCGGCCAGCTCCAAAAAGTCCATCTGCCATTCCTCCACTGTTGGTATTTCTTGTAGTTTCCAATTTTGGGCTAACAAAATTCTTGCTGCAGTTGTGGCATACAAAAACAATCTAACATCTTTTTTGGCCAGTTCCATTCCTATTATTCCAAGCAGAAAGGCTTTTGGTTTCTTAATAAATGTATATTTCAACATTTTTTTCAATTCATTATATATCTTTTCCCAGAAGTCTTTCACCAGACGGTTGCAGTCTTCAGGTGGGATTCAATCACACCCCAGCAAATTCAGATTAAGAACGTAAGAGCCCTACTGACCCGCCTAATCCAGCATCCTGTCCCCATAGTGGCCTGTGGGAAACTTGCAAGCAGGATTCGAACACAGCACTCTCCTCTCATCTGCTTTCCAGCAACTAATATTTGGATGTGTTGCTGCCTCCAATTGTGGAGGCAGGGCACAGCCATCATGGCATGAACAGGTGGTGAAATTATAGACTGGGCGGTCTTTTGAAACAGACCCGCTTCCCCAAAATATTGCACTTGTTGAGATAAGGAAGGGGATGGGGAAATCCCACTGGAAAACGTAGGATAAAGCTTGCTTAATGCCATGCCATCTAACCTTCCTGTAAGCAAAGGAAGATAAATGCCCTGGGCCTCTGCTGCATGCTCATTGGCCAGAAAAGTCCTGCCTGCCAGCCAAAATGGGACAGCGATTCCCTTTACCACCACAACTACTTCCTTTTCCTATTACAGATTCCTTCCCTTTTCTGTGCCCACAAAAAGAAAAAAGTCTTCTTGCACCATCCAAATGGAAGTTCCTATCCCCTGCAACGCCAAGAGTGCTGGTCGCCACCTCCTCAGATTTGTCAACTTGGGAAACTGCCCAGTTTGTCCTCCTGTAAATACATCTCTGGAAATCGATGGGAATTTTCTTGCCACTGATCGAAGCAGATGGTGGCAACTGGAGATCTCTCTTGGCGATCATTTCCTCCTCTTCTACCCGCACTAGAGGGGGAGAAATCAGGGCTTGGCTTCCCCTATTGCTGGAATAAAGCAGCTGCCTATCTAATCAGCCCTTGAAATTTAAAATGGCTATCTCTGTTACCATAGGAACATAGGAAACTGCCTTTTCCATTTCAGACTCTTTGTCCGTCAACTCTGGCTGGCAGCCTCTCTCAGGATCTCGGTCTTTTCCTACCACCGTTTAATAGATCCTTTGTCTGGAGACAGCAAGGTTCGACCTTGGAACCTTCAGCAGGTAAAGTATGCTTGCCTCTGGTCTCTCCTCCTCTTCTGGTGACTCACCAATGATAGTGGCACTTAACCCTTTCCTTGCAAGCAACTTCCATAGCACGCTAGGTCACACACACACCCCAAGCACATCGGGACACGGAACTGCACGCCAGTGTGACAGCATAGCTTGGACCTGCCGCACTCTTTGCCAAGGTGAACAGGAACATACCTTCCAATATTTCTCCAATGAAAACATGGATGTCCCATTTCACATTTGATGTTTTAGTATGTTCTGATATGTGCTGTGAGCCGCCCAGAATGGCTGGGGGAAACCAGCTAGATAGGCAGGGTATAAATGTTGTTGTTGTTGTTTATACCCCCCCCCCCCCCACAAACCCTAGACAAACCTAAACAGCATCTTAAAAAGCAGAGACATCACCTTGCCAACAAAGGTCCGTATCGTTAAAGCTCTGGTTTTCCCAGTAGTGATGTATGGAAGTGAGAGCTGGACCATCAAGAAGGCTGATCGCCGAAGAATTGATGCTTTTGAATTCTGGTGCTGGAGGAGACTCTTGAGAGTCCCATGGGCTGCAAGAAGATCAAACCTATCCATTCTGAAGGAAATCAGCCCTGAGTGCTCACTGGAAGGACAGATCCTGAAGCTGGGGCTCCAATACTTTGGCCACCTCATGAGAAGAGAAGACTCCCTGGAAAGACCCTGATGTTGGGAAAGATGGAGGGCACAAGGAGAAGGGGACGACAGAGGACGAGATGGTTGGATAGTGTTCTCGAAGCTACCAGCATGAGTTTGACCAAACTGTGGAAGGCGGTGGAAGACAGGAGTGCCTGGCATGCTCTGGTCCAGTGGGTCACGGAGAGTCGGACACGACTAAACGACTAAACAACAACAAATACCCCACACATCTTACTGAGTTTCCCCAGCAACTCGGGGCAGCTTCCAACACATATAAAAACATAACAAAACATTAAACATTAAAAAAACCTTCCCTATACAGAATTGCCTTCAGACAGCTCGAGGGTCAGATAACTGCATACCCTCCAACATTTCTCCAATGAAAATAGGGACACCTAAGTGGGACACTCCGGAATCAAATCAGAAACCGGAACATCTTCTCTAAATCAGGGGTGCCTGTGGAAAGTAGGGACACTTGGAGGGTCTGCAGGAAGTGTCCAGAAAGCAGTATAAGCTTTCAAAGTGTGGCATTTGCAGAATCTTCGCTGTCTCTGCAGCTGTACCATGCTGCCACCTAGAGGATCTTGCAGGTATCTGCTCAACTAAGATTCAACTGGACTAGAGAGTGTGTGGTTTCGAGTAAGTAAACTAGAATTAACACCCCATTTAATGATAGTCCTGCTGGAAGATACTAGTAGGACTAGCACTGTCTACAACCCTTAGTTGCCATTTGGAATTTAAAATGGCTGTCTCACAATGGTTCCTCAGAATCGACCCTCAGACCTTCAGCCAAGCTGAAGGTATTTATTTTCTTTAAAGTGGTACCTCGGGTTACATACGCTTCAGGTTACATACGCTTCAGGTTGCAGACTCCACTAACCCAGAAATAGTGCTTCAGGTTAAGAACTTTGCTTCAGGATAAGAACAGAAATCGCGCAGCGGCATAGCAGCAGCGGGAGGCCCCATTAGCCAAAGTGGTACCTCAGGTTAAGAACAGTTTCAGGTTAAGAACGGGCCTCCAGAACGAATTAAGTACTTAACCCGAGGTACCACTGTACTTTACTATGTGACCTCAGGCAGGTGCATAGACAGATAAATAGTGATTATGATATTGCTACGGCATCTCACCTGTTCCATGTAGCTTGTTCTTACTTCATTCTTTTGCTTAATTTTTTTTTCTTTTCTGTATTGGAGTAGCCATTTTAATTGTTATTATTACTTTAAGAAAGCGGGAGCTGTTGACAATTCTACAACAAAGGCAGTTTTCAAGTTTCTCTCGAATTCAGATGTGCGATGTTCCAGTTCCTTCTTTATGTAAGATATGTTAATTTAGTCTTGTGGTTGAAAGAGAAGCAAGCAAAGAACATTTCAATTAGCGAGAAAACAACATTTTGGCTCTCCCCTCTCCCAACCACCAGATGCTACAGAGACAATGATCAATTTTCTCATTTTAAGAACCCAAGGCTATAATTTACCCCAATCTTCCTCTTTACAGCTGCTACGCTGACTAAAAGATCTGCATGTGGATTTCACCCATCTAATGGACTGTGCCTAATTGTACAAAGCCAAAGGACAAAGGTTTATAAATCTTACAAAGTGTCTTATTCATAGAGTACTAGTACCAAACTAGACAATACACTGGAGATAACATTAATAGCTACTTGATGTGTTTTGTTTCAAAAAAGAGAGATTTAAACCAAAAAGCAACACAGGAAGCTGGCTGTTTCAATGTGCATTCCTTCTGAGTTGTTTTCTGGGAGATTAGACGTTGTGGAAAGGCAAGTGCTATCCCACACTTTCTGGTGCACTTTCCCCATCTCAGAAAGTCTGATCATTTGAGGAAGCAGGTTTGTTAGGCAAGACCCTCCCAGTCAACTCTTAATTGCATGGCCTAAATTTGCCATCGTGAGATTAAATCCCGCCCCAAAATAGCCACAGCCTGGAAGTCCCTTTAATAATAATAATAATAATAATAATAATAATAATAATAATAATTTTTATTTATACCCCGTACTTCCCGGTTCAGAAAACCAGGTTCAGGGCGGCTAACAACAAATTTAAACACTTAATTGATGCAACAAAAAACAGCATAAAATACAGTATAAAACGTGAATAATAATAAATTCATAATTCAAAAATCAATTTAGGGGGAAATTCCACCCAATAAACATTAGATGATCACCAGGGCTAGCTGGCTAAATTAGTCCTATTTGGGCCAGCGAGGAGACCAGGGGAGAATTAGCTGTGGGATCCCAGAGCGGGTAACCTTCATAAAAGGGAGAGGGGGAGGGAAGGAAGGGGAATAAAAGATCAGGCTAAGTTCAAATTGAAAGCCAGGCGGAATAGCTCTGTCTTACAGGCCCGATGGAAGGAGGTTAAATCCTGCAGGGCCCTAGTCTCATGGGACAGAGCATTCCACCAGGTCGGAGCCATCACTGAGAAGGCCCTGGCCCTGGTGGAGGATAATCTGACTTCTTTAGGGCCCGGAACCTCTAAACTATGATTATTCATGGACCTTAAGGTCCTCTGCGGGGCATATCAGGAGAGGCAGTCCCGTAAATACACGGGCCCTAAGCCATAAAGGGCTTTAAAGGTCAAAACCAGCACCTTAAACCTGACCCGATACTCCAGTCAGTGGCCCTCTCCCTTTTCACCCTCCCTCTTAGCAAGACGCACCTTGACTGATCTTTCGCAACGTTCACCCCAGTAACGCATATGCACCACTCCCAAATTCTGTCTTGCATCAACACGAACCATGCGGCACCCACAACTCATGCAATAGGCACATCACCCATTCAATCACTCAATTGATCTCCTACTCAGTTACTAAACCATTATTGTCAATCACTCCCACGGTTCTACTAAAAATGCACTTCAAAATTACCAGGAGACAACGAAACCATTCACAGAGAGAATCATATAAAATATCAAAACAAATTGGCACCCATCCATCACACAGATGTTCTCATATCCTAGACAGCAACATGGCACTCAACCAAGTTCCTATCTCCCACCCAATACTCTTAGCTCTCTATGAGTTGAGTACAACCAGTTGGTTGCATGGATAGGGCTTCTGTCTTTTAAAAAAATTACTCCACTCTTCAGCCAAAAAGACCTGCCCAAAGAATTGCAATAAATGCAGTTTACCCGTCACAGAGCACTCACAACAACTTGCAGTTTCCAGGATCCTTGGCGGGGTATGGGGTGTGGGGTGCGGGGTGCGGAGAGAAGCTGTGCACAGTGGTACCTCGGGTTACATACGCTTCAGGTTACATATGCTTCAGGTTACACACTCTGCTAACCCAGAAATAGTGCTTCAGGTTAAGAACTTTGCTTCAGGTTGAGAACAGAAATTGTGCTCCGGCAGCGTGGCAGCAGCAGGAGGCCCCATTAGCTAAAGTGGTGCTTCAGATTAAGAACAGTTTCAGGTTAAGAACAGACCTCCGGAACAAATTAAGTACTTAACCTGAGGTACCACTGTACTTTAAAAGTATGGTGTGGGTGTGACCTCTGGGAAATGGTGGATTCACCCTTATTAGATGTATTTTTCAAGGCAAAGGCTGAATACTGAGGTATCAAGGATGCTGCAGTGGAAGATTCCCTGCAGGGCTTGGGACTGGATTGTGTTCGAAGTCTCTTCCAGCTCTGTGATTTTAAGGCAAAATGGGTTTTGGAATGTGTGCTACTTCCTATATGGACGTACAAATAATTTATGTTGCCCATCCAAAACTAAGTTGGTGGCCTTTCCTTAGAAAAAGCTTTTGGATTTACCTATGCTATTTTTTTCTTTGGGGGGGGGGAGTGCCGGTACTCATTATGAAGTTGTTACAGCAAGTGCCGCACTTTTAACTTTACAGTGGTACCTCTGGTTACGTACTAAATTCGTTCCGGAGGTCCATTCTTAACCTGAAACTGTTCTTAACCTGAAGCAGCACTTTAGCTAATGGGGCCTCCTGCTGCTGCCGTGCCGCCGGAGCACGATTTCTGTTCTCATCCTGAAGCAAAGTTCTTAACCTGAGGTACTATTTCTGGGTTAGCAGAGTCTGTAACCTGAAGCGTATGTAACCTGAAGCATATGTAACCCGAGGTACCACTGTATTTTTTTAAAAAAGGTGCTGGTACTGCATATCCTTTAGTACCCCCAGAAAATACCCCCAGATCATTTACTAGAGTCAGGCTGTTTTCACTTGTTCCACAAGCCATTCTCTCAATGGACGCAGAGCAGACATAGTACCAAGACATCAAGAAGAAGAAGAGTTTGGATTTGATATCCCACTTTATATCTACCCTAAGGAGTCTCAAAGCGGCTAGCAATCTCCTTTCCCTTCCTCCCCCACAACAAATACTCTGTGAGGTGAGTGGGGCTGAGAGACTTCAGAGAAGTGTGACTGGCCCAAGGTCACCCAGCAGCTGCATGTGGAGGAGCAGAGACGTGAACCCGGTTCACCAGATTACGAGTCCACCGCTCTTAACCACTACACCACACTGGCTTTCAACACAAGCTACTGCCCACAATAGCTGAGAGTTGCTGTGCTTTGCGGGCAGCGGATATTTTTAGCGTGCTCCTGTGGCTCACAGCGATTTCTGTCCGGTTCCACTTCACCGGACTGTTGTGCAGCGAATGCACCAATAACCATCTGCCTTGCCCCCCTCCCCTTTGAACACCTTCCCGCAGCGCAAAATGTATGCAGCGAGCACATGGCTGTGATGCCGGCTGCAATGGGGGCAGCTGTCACAGTCCAAATGGCACATTTCAGCTGAGAATCGGAGGTGAAGCTAGGTGAACCAAACAGAGAGCATCCAGAGGCTTCAGACATACATGAGGGAGAAGGGGGGAAAGCACTCTCTGCTGAGTCGCCGTGGGCAGCATCAGACACCCACAGACTCAAAAACAGAGGGGCAGGAGACAGAAAATAGCACTTAACACATCCCTCATTCTCCTCCACAACTCTTTCCCCTTGGCCAGCAGTCCCACCTACTCTCTTCCCTGTTTCCCCTCAACTGGCTTGGATTCCCTAAATAAATCACTCAGGAGCGAAGGCCTGAGGGAATCAGTTGCTGTGTGAGGACCGGCCCTATCAATAGGCAAGGCGAGGTGACTGCCTCAGGCGGCAGATGCTGGGGGCCACAGGGATGGAAGGAGACGTCACTTTCCGTGCCACCCTTTACACACAGCTCCTTTTCTGTTCCGCTCCAGTTCGTTTTGTGCCGAAACCCACATCATTTGTCTCGCTGCCTGCTGTGGTGAAATTACATTACTCGGTGAATCTCAAACTGTGGTTGGACTACAACCCCCATCATTCCTGACCAGTGGTCCTTCTTGAAGGGCTACCATCCCAGGTTGACAAGCCCCATCTGCCCCTCATTTCCCTCTACAGCAGAAACCGCCTTCTCGACAGCTGAGGTGGATAATGGACCGATTAGTGGAAGTTTAGCTCAGGAAGGTGCCTGGCAGGGCTTTTGCCTCTAGGTGGTGCACAGAGACTGTGAAACAGACAGGTAATTACTGGTCTCCTACTTGAGAGGCCTAACTTCCCTTATATAGTGGTACCTCAGGTTACATAAGCTTCAGTTTACAGACTCCGCTAACCCAGAAATAGTACCTCGGGTTAAGAACTTTGCTTCAGGATGAGAACAGAAATTGCGCAGCGGCGGTGCGGTGGCAGCAGGAGGCCCCATTAGCTAAAATGGTACCTCAGGTTAAGAAGAGTTTCAGGTTAAGAACAGACCTCCAGAACGAATTAAGTTCCTAACCTGAGGTACCACTGCATACTCTGCCTAAGCCTGGCAGAGAGAAAACAAGCACTTTAGCTGGGATTTCTGCATCGCAAGAGGTTGCATTAGATTCCTCTTCCAACTCTAATATTCTATGTTTTAGAGTCAGGTTGCCAGCTCATGTGACAGAACTGAATGGGCTTAGGATCCAGCCTAAGACCCCCTTCTCTGGTCCCACCCTGGCCACACCCTGGAACACCCCATTCTGGGGACTTAAAACAACCCTGGCTGAGCAAGTTATGCTAGCCTATCTGCAGCAGAGTCAAGGTGGAGGACCAGAGATCTGATGCATACCAAGCAGGGGTGTACGAAGTGGGGGGCGGAGGGGGCGGGTCGACCCGGGTGCCACTCTGGGGGTGTGTGACAAGATGGCCCCTGCTTCCCTCCAGCTGTAGAGCGGCCGAGGGCGCACGCAGTCAGTATGGGCGCCGCTCGTGCGCAGTCTGTACGGATGTCGTGCGTGCGTCAACAGGCGGTTTGCCCTGCCCCTTGGTGTCCCGCCCCAGGTGCAGGAGAAGGTTCCCCCGCCACTGATACCAAGCTGCTTGTCCTAGTGGATTCTGCCATAGAATTGCCCCCTCCAGGTCTGAGCCAAAAAGCCCTGGTGCCCAATAAGCCATCTCACGTGTCAAGGCTAGAATACCCACTTTGCATGTGGAAACAATCTCTAGTGCCTGGAGAAGTCCCTTATCTGAATCCATGGAGCGGTGGCGTAGCATGGGGCAGTTGCCCCGTGGGCACTAAATGGTATGGGGCGCAAAATTTCAACACCCTCAATACAGCTGTGCACTTCCGTCTCTGGAAAACGGCTTCTCCATGTGAACCAGGAAGTGAGACCATGGAAGGACTCTTCTTTTCTTATCTCTATGGCTGCGAAGTCCTGTGTTACGCAGGTGCCGTTAAACAGTTGAATGCGCATGCGTACGCCGTCTGTTTCCCTCCCACCCACCTGGGTGCAGCCTGGCCACTGGCAACCCCAGCTATGCCACTGCAACAGACAGCTCGTGACAGTTTTATTCTTGGAGACCATGCAGAGAGGGAAGAGTGGTTTTTATTCCGTATAAGGCAGCTTTCTATACTCTTCCCCGCCCTTGACTACTGTCGTGACTCAGGAAATCAGTGCTTTTGACTGCCTTGAGTTTTTAAGGCTATGTCCTGGCAGGAAGAAGAAACTGCTGCCCCAAACAGCAGCAGTAGTCTAGGGCCAACGAGTGCTAAGAGAACCTCTATCTTGACCCCTTTCTTTCCCCTCTATAGAAGACTTAGCCACTCTTAAGGTTTATCCACACTTACCAGGCAGAGAGCCTTCTCAACAGTGGCTCCCTCCTTCCCATCAGATTTCAAAGAGATAAAGAACTACGCAACTTTTAGAAGACATCTGAAGGCAGCCTTGTATTGGGAAGATTTTAACGCTTGGTGTTTTATTATGTTTTTATATGTGTTGGAAACCACCCAGAGTAGGCTGGACAACCCAGCCAGATGGGTGGGGTATAAATAACAAAATTGTTGTTGTTGTTACCTTTCGCCCCGCTCCTTCCAGACAGAGGTCTATGCTTTATTGCTGTTTCTGTGCCTGGTTTATTTTTTGCCCCAAATTTTCCCCGCAAAAACCTGTTCTTTAAAGCAGAATTGGAACAAATGTCAGTTTGGTTTTTCCACAGATTGATGTTTGCTCTGGTTGGAGTGGGTTTCCGCAGGGAAAGCTCCAGAGCAAAAATGGAAAAATAAAAAAATAGGGTGCTCGGACAAAGAGCTTTAAATTGCAGACTATTCCTGGAAAGAGCAGGCAAAAGTTAAGTGTGGATAAGTCCTTACTCTCTTCCTGCTGCATCCCCCCTGCTCTTCGGTGCTCAATCGGAGGAAACAGCAATTTAAGTTTTCTCCGGATTGCTATTTGTTCCGATCTATCGCTAAAGAGCAGGTTTTCCCCTTAGAAAGGAAAGGGGCAAAGGGGAAACAGCTCGGACCCATGCTTTCTATGCATGGCACAAGCGGAAGTGTGGACGAACCCCAAAAGGCTTTCAATGACCCTGCCAAAGTTGACAGCAGGGCAAAGGTCTGGATACAGTCGCAAACGCCTTTAACAGTGCCTTTCACAGTAGTTTGATCTGCGGGCATTTGCAGGTGATAGTGCTCATCTGCATGCACTGGAAAACTTGACCAGCTCTTTTCTGTGCTGATTTCCACAACATCAGGTCAGGAAGTTGTTGTTCATGTTTTCCTGGTCCATGGGCAACCCTAGTTTAAAGAGAGGGTGCTTGTCTCAATTCTGAGTACAGGGATCTTGCTGTTTTGCTGATTTATCTGTACCTGAAGCTGCGTCTCTGTGTATATCTCTCTGGCCTCCCAGCCTCCCCTGCACAAATCCACAGATTAGCTGCCCTACGCCCTGCAAACCCGACAGCGCTTTCATACCCAAATCGCCCTGCCTGCATTCCCCGAATTCTGTGGGTTTAAAGGCTGCTGCCCCAGACCCACTGAACTGCAGTGCAGATCCCTCTAACAATGGGGCATTAGATCTGCTGGGGCTCTATGGGCCCAAACCCTTCATTAGGCAACAGAGGCCTATCCTGTCTGTGCAAGAGCAACAGGGATGCAGATTGAAGCTCAATAGGGACCGGAAGTGGGCCATGGGTGCTGTTGTGAGAGAAGCAGCTCGTTCAGGTGAACTTTCCTGGTTTACATTCAGTTGCACCTCTGCTACCAAGACACCCCTAGCAGTCCTCACTTCTCCCAGTATGTTTCCAAGCACAATTCAAAGTGTTGGTGCTGATTTTTAAAGCCCTAAACGGCATCAGCCCTGTATACCTGAAGGAGCATGTCCACCCCCATCATTCAGCCCGGATCATTCAGTCCAGCTCCGAGGGCCTTCTGGCGGTTCCCCCATTGCAAAAAGTGAAGTTACAGGGAACCAGGCATAGGGCCTTCTTGGTAGTGGCGCCCGCCCTGTGGAACGCCCTCCCATCAGATGTCAAAGGAAAAAACAACTACCAGACTTTTAGAAGGCATCTGAAGGCAGACCTGTTTAGGGAAGCTTTTAATATCTGAAGAACTATTGTATTTTAATATTTTGTTGGAAGCCACCCCGAGTGGCTGGGGAAACCCAGCCAGATGGGTGGGGTATAAATAATAAATTATTATTATTATTATTAAACTTTTGAAAACACACACACATTTCACATCACAAGTTTGATGTGCAATTTGCATGCATATGAAATGATAAATCGACGTGCATGGATGCCGAGAGCATCGCTCTCAACCACACGCCCTGTTTGTTGACACTAGAAACCCTCCTGCCAATAAACCATTTTAGAAAATCGGAATTGTAACACGACACTGGCCCCGTGGGTCATTGAGGCTGGCTTTGCGAGTAAAGAGGAGCTGTTTGAACTATTAAGTTACAGCGGTTGAGTGGAAAGCAGTCTGGAGGCTCCCTTGCCAGCACAGCTCCCCCTCTGACCATCTCTGATCCCCGGGACAGCCAACAAGGTGCCCTCCCAAAGCTTGGGGCTTCAGCTCCCCTCTGCCTCAGCCAGCATGGTCAATGGTCAGGGATGGTGGGAGTTATAGGTCAGCAAAACTTGAGAGTTTACCATGTTAGCTACCAGATGCCTCCAAACAGCCGCAAACAGAGCTGGAAGGCATGTTTCCTCCATGGCACAAGAAAGGTGGGATATTGCTATGTGAACTATTTCTGTTTGCATTGCAACATTCAGCGTTCAGAAAAAGGCGTAGAGGATTCTTGGCTTCCGAGTTATGCCAACTGCTTGTCTGAAATACCAGTTGGCAGTTGACCCTGCAGGTGCAAATGTATCTATCGGCGGAGGGAGGGTCCGTGTGTGTTCTTCTGCTGCCCATTTCATGCATCTCTTTGCGGAAAGTTTGTTTACCAGAATTCTTGCTGGGATTATGCATAGCAGTGACCTTGAGAAAGCCTTCTCTCCTCTAACGATAAGTTTGCAACACGCAGAGCTACTCCTGTTTGTGATGGCTGCTTGAAAAAAAGTAAGCAAAGCTTTGCCCAGTATAATAAACACAGTCGTTTTTCCATTAAAAAACACACGTTGCTTAATGTCCTCCATTTATATCACGATGGCTTTGGGTTTTAGACATGCATTGTGCTGCTAATGCTGTTATGGCTGATATACAGAGGGGGCGTTGTTATATATGGAATCATAGAATTGTACAGTTGGAAGGGACCCCAGGGGTCATCTAGTCCAACCCCCTGCAATGCAGGAATTCTACCCACAGCTGTCTCTAGGAGGGCTCGAACCACCAACCTTCTGGTTAACAGTCAGACACACAGATCCATTGTGCCACTGGAGGAAGTCTCTTAATGTTTTCTATGATTTTCTTTTCTATGTTATGTATATGCACTTCATTGTAAGTCGCCAGGAGAACTGTGAAGTGACAAGCGACTAATAAGATTAATGTTATTATTTTGCATTTAGATCCCAGCTTTTTATTCCAAGGAGCTCTAGCTAGCCTACGTCGTTCTCATTTAATCCCCACAACAACCCTGTGAGGTAGGTTAGGCTGAAAGGCAGTGACTGGCCCGAGGTCACCCTGTGACCCCGCAAAACTACCTAGGCTAGAATAAATCACAGACACCTAGCTTTGCAAATAAGTGAAGATTTTACTCACAGGGTTTCCAGAAGTTACACCCATCTGTTGGCAGTAAAATAAAGATGAAATAAGGTTCCAAACCAGGTTAGGCTGAGATGAAGCGACTAACCCAGGTCCACCAGTCAGGCCGAGTAGAAATTTGTACCCTTGTCTCTCAGGTCCTAGTCCGACACTCTAACCACTATACCAAGCTGGATGTCTTTCTTTAAAGCTTTTACAGATGCCAGTTTCTGCCTGCTTTAAAATGAAAGGGAGGGCAGCCCTCAGGATGTGGCCAGAGACACCTGCTGCCTCTCTACTACCCCCCCCCCCCCCCATGGAGCTTGTTCCTTCCACTATTTTAGGTGCCTGCTTCCATTTTGCTGCCTGAGGCACAACAGATGATGCCCTTCACCCCCTGCCACCCCCCACAAGTCCAGGTGCAAAGTACCGTACCCAAGCTGTAGTTTGTTAAGGGTCTAGCTCTGTGAGGGGGTCTCCAAACAACTCTCAGAACCCTTAAGAAACTACATTTCCCAGAGTTCTCTGGGGGGAAGCCATGGCTCTTAGAGATATAAGTGTGCTTTGGAAGTAGGATGTGACCTCCCTGTCTTTCTAAAGATCTCCTGCAAGCAAGCAAGCAATGTTTGCAATGCAATCCACTTTTTAAAATCATTATATGTTCACAGCGTTTGCAAGGAGATTGCGTTGGGAGTTTTTCTGCTTCTCTTCCATCATCCCACACACCAGGCCCAGTTTCAAACCGCTGTTTTGATTTTCTTCAGCCCATTCACACACAACCTGACCTCCTATTGGCAGCCAGCTCCCTTCCCCCTCTAATCCTCCTGGATTAAGCACCCATAGCCTGGGAACGGGTTATATTTAGCCACTGCCGTTTTAATCAGTGGCGCATGAATAAAATTGGAGGAGGAGGAGGAGGAGAAGCCGCACTGGGAAAAGGATCAGGAGGAGCTGGAGGAAACTGCTGTGTCATGAAACAATGGAAGCAAGAGGCATCCACTGGCAAAATGGGCCTTAATGTTCCTTGAAGGACCCTGTCTCTTCCCGTCCAAGCAATAAGGCCCACACCAGACCATGGGGGAAAGCATGGGGGACAACAACACTTGCTTTCGATGCAATGCCGTCCTTGCAAACAAATCAGAACGAATGCTCATTAAATAGCCAACCTCTCACCTAATTGCCCTTGCAAACAAGTCAGGACAAATGCTCAGCAAACAGGTTGTCTGGAGCCACTCCAGGATTGGGAATTTGGGATCCGGTGCCTGTTCAGATCTAGTTGCAGAACGGACCCCCGTCCCCTGCAAAAGAGTTGGGCGGACATTTTGAGAGAATTCTTATTACAGTAGTGCTAGACAGCAGAAACAGGAGTAGATGGATTGCAGAGGACAAGAGGTTAAATCCTTCTCTTCCCCAAGATTGTGGCTTTAATACCCCAAATGGATTTTTTGTGGGGTTTTTTGGTGCATTTCAGTAACTCTAGGCTCTAATTTCAATGGTCTGGCATTGCATAGCAATGTGTATTATGTCATTTGCTTCAATATGTGGTCAAAGAAAGCCCTGCTGCATTGATGGAGGCCCTTCTCCTGTTCATTGTGCTGTTTGTGGTCCCGGATTTCTGCCCCAAAGTCCTGTCTCGGCGGCATCGCTGGCTTTTCCCCTGACCAAGCACCTCTGGGGCTTAAACCGCGTGACAAATAATAGATGACCTACTGAAACTGTTCCCGGGCACCGCTAAGCGGCCTTCTCCCAAATCCGGCAGTTTTGTTACGTGCTTTAAACATGGAGGAGTGTTCACAATACAGTGGTACCTCAGGTTAAGAACTTAATTCATTCTGGAGGTCCGTTCTTAACCTGAAATGGTTCTTAACCTGAGGTACCAATTTTAGCTAATGGGGCCTCCCACTGCTGCCATGCCACCACCGCACGATTTCTGTTCTCATCCTGAGGTAAAGATCTTAACCCGAGGTGCTATTTCTAGGTTAGCAGAGTCTTTAACCTGAAGCGTCTGTAACCCGAGGTACCACTGTACAGTGGTACCTCGGGTTAAGTACTTAATTCGTTCCGGAGGTCCGTTCTTAACCTGAAACTGTTCTTAACCCGAGGTACCACTTTTAGCTAATGGGGCCTCCCGCTGCTGCCGTGCCACCACCGCATGATTTCTGTTCTCATCCTGAGGTAAAGTTCTTAACCCGAGGTACTATTTCTGGGTTAGCGGAATCTGTAACCTGAAGTGTCTGTAACCCGAGGTACCACTGTAATGCAATTTCCCCCACCTGCAGCTCGAGGGGGTGTTTGGTCCAGGAGCAATTTTATCAGGCTGTTTGTGTGAACGAGGCCCAGCCGTGTTTGTGCCGCCATGTCCGGATGTCTGCTAACGCAGGACGGGCTGCAGAGCTGCAATCTGACAAGCGAGCGTTCACCCTGCTGCAGGCTTCGCCTTTCCATTACTTACAGACCAATTTAAGTAAAAGCCCACATAAGCCAATGTATGGGATGAACTGCCGCTTGGGGAGAGGGCTGTAGCTTAGCCATACAGCATCTGCCTCAAATGCAGAAGGTCTCGGCTCATCTGAACTTGCCCTTGCAAGTAAACCTTGTGGGAATCTTCAGGATGGCAGGAGAGGATTTATTGTTTATTTTTTAAAGTTTTTTATACAAAATTAAAACAAGACATATTATCCAAAAACACATCATCCTTGTTTTCCCCCCATTTTTCTCCCCCCCCCCACAAAACCCACCAGCCCCCACCCCCCGACTTCCCTCAGTTCCAGTCTTTGGTTTCTTTGAGACTGCTGCTTTCTGTATGTTACAAAGTTGTATAGATCCTCAAACTATTTAGCTGATTATTATCAATAAAAAGTTTGTGAATGTTTATTCAAAACCTGCCAAGGAGTCCAGTTCACTTTGTTGCATCTTCAGATACTTTGTAAAGGGTTCCCATTCATCCTTAAAGTCACAGTTATCCTTGTCCCGTAGTTTATATGTCAGTTTTGCCAGTTCTGCATAGTCCGTCAGTTTTTCTTGCCATGATTCTTTAGTTGGGGTTTCTTCAGTCTTCCATCCTTGTGCTACCAGAACTCTCGCGGCCGTTGTCGCATACATGAATTATTGTTTAGTAATATCCTTCCTAACTTCCTTTATGTAGCAGTGTTACAATCCCTTTTTACATGCACAGCAGATAGCTGGTTGCAGGCTTGTGTGAGCCTCTCACTATTATACAATTCAATCTCTCTCAGATTGAATCGTACATTCCTGGTAAGTTCCCTTGAATCCCTCTTAAAAGAATAAATACGCCACAATCTTATTCGAAGTCAATAAAAGAAGTTTACTCACATCAGTTCACAGTTGGATTCCTGAAAGCAGACTTAGTTGCAAATATGTGGAGCTACCCCACATGGGAGAATAATCCCAGTGCTTCTGCTGGCTGAGAGCTAGCACAGCAGTCCTAGCTAAAAGCTGGTCAAACGAAGAAGGAAGTCAAAAAGAAGGGGAGGGTGCTGCATGATTCGTCCTTTTGTAACCTGGACAGGTTAGGTCACGCCCACCTTCTATCAGATGGAAAAGGAAGGATGCTCCCGCCAGGAGGAACAGGAAGTTTCAACTGGCCGGACCAAACATTCCCTTGCATGTCTTCTCTAGCATTACAAGGTATGTTGTACTTGACTGCTTCTCATGAATCACATCCCACAAAACTGATCTTTACTGCTGAATTGGTGCAAATGTCAGTCACGTTTTCTCTGGATTGACTCTTGTTTCGATTTAACGCTAAAGAGTGGGATTTTGGGGGACGGGACGGCGAAACGTCTCAGACCCATGGACAGGACAAGCACAAGCCTGGATGAGGCCTCAGTGCAGGCAGTGCTGCACTAGACGGATCGAGGGGCTTGCCTTGGTTTTAGGCAGCTTTTTACGTTCTGGCTGAAACTCACTTCAGCGCTGGAGACAGCAGAACAACACCCTCCATCACATCTGTGGGTAGCAGGCTGGTTCAAAGGGTGCGGGGCATGCACTCCTCTGTTGTCCAGTGGAGGGGAATGTGCTCACAAAGAACAGTCCTATGGTGCTGCTGCCCTCCCTCCAAACACCGCCACAGCTCCTGCCTGAGGTGGCTGCCTGATGTTGCCTAATGATAGGGCCGGCACTGTTCTGACTTAGCCCCGGGTCTCAGTGCGGCTACAGCAGTCCTGCTTCGAGCCAGGGCACGCCACTTCCTGCTTGCAGAGCCGCTTCCCAGGAAGCTGTGTTTATGGAGAAGCATCGCCCCCTACTGGTCTCCTCCACTTTGCACCAGAACGATGACTACGGAGCCGCCAGTGTTTCATAGCTGAGTAGGGATTTGAACCCTGGTCTCCCAGGTCCTAGTCAGACACTATAACTCCTACATTGCACTGGTTCTCCTGCTGAAACGCTGGCCCTCCGTACTACTACTACTAATAATTTATTATGTATACCCCACCCATCTGGCTGAGTCCCCTCAGCCACTCTGGGCGGCTTCCAATCAAGTGTTAAAAACAATACAGCATTAAATATTAAAAACTTCCCTAAACAGGGCTGCCTTCAGATGTCTTTTAAAAAGAAGATAGCTGCTTATTTCCTTCACATCTGGTGGGAGGGCGTTCCACAGGGCGGGCGCCACTACTGAGAAGGCCCTCTATTCGCCTTAGCGGGCCAAACCACACCCACCTCATACATTTAAAACATACTTAAAGCACTTTTAACAGCAAGTTAAAGGCATGGACTACAGTTCCCAGGAATCTTTGGGGGGAAGCAAATGTGTTTTTTAGGGACGGTGTGGATGTGACACAGTGAAACTAATGCAAATCTTTTCCAAGTGGAACTAGCAGACCACATCTCTCTCTGTGTGTGTGTGTGTGTGTGTGTGTGGGAGGGAGAGAGAGAGAGAGAGAGGGAGAGAGAGAGAGTTTGTGTGAGAGGGATATCAGGCAATGGGCATGTTTACTTCAAGGGTGACATTTTTAAAAGTGGAGGCAGTCAGTTCAGTGCACTGTTGTTGCAATTACAGCAGTTAGTCAACAGCTATTATTATTAATCCTTATTTGTTGCTTACTGCAAAAAAAAAATTGCCTCAAAAGTTGCCTCCTTTTTTTAAAAAAAAAGAGAAAAAGCATATTAATTTCAAATTAGAATACATCAAAAGATTTAAAAATAGGTTAACTAGAATTGCTCATCTTGCAATAACGTAAAAAGAACACACCCTACTCCACCCAGCTAAAAGATGAACACAAATAAAGAGCGAAGTGTCTGGGTAAATAAGAACCTCTTTCGCCGGTGCATCTTTTTTGGGGAGAGCAATGCCTCCTTAGGCAGGTTGCAGCAACTAGAAAATGTGTTCCTATTTGTTTATAATGGCGCCTGTGTTTTTTTGTTTTTGTCTCATTGTCAGTGTTCACTCTTTTTTTTTTTTTTTTACTTTTGTTATTTAAGCCATGCTTTCTGTCTGCAGGTCTGGGTATCTGTGGAGATGAAAGCTGGCTTTGAAATAAATACTTTTAATAAATAAATGGGTGATACCGATTTGGGGGGGGGCACATGAAAACTGAGTTGCAGCAGGGAGGAGAGGGGCATGTGTTTCTTCTATAGAGCACAGGCAGCCCTGGAATATGGAATATATAATTATTAAGTACCAAGCAAAGCCACTCTTGGGAACACAGGAAGTCCATCTAGCTCAGTATTGTCAACACTGGCTGGCAGCAGCAGCAGCAGCTCTTCAGAGTTTCAGGCAGATGTCTCCCCCATTCCTTCCTGCACACTCTCAGAACTGAACCAGGAAATTTGCATGGACGACGACACTCTACCTTTTACTTCTTCGCACCCACAAGATCACCACCACTGACCTTGAAACAGCACCTACATGGTCTTTCAGTCATTGTGGGTACTGGTTTCCATTGTGAGGAATGTTCCTACTCTCCCTCTCTCTCTTTTGTAAACTGCTTTGAAAGGTTTTCTATTATACACACACACACACAGTGGTACCTCGGGTTAAGAACTTAATTCGTTCTGGAGGTCTGTTCTTAATCTGAGACTGTTCTTAACCTGAAGCACCACTTTAGCTAATGGGGCCTCCTGCTGCCGCCGGAGCACGATTTCTGTTCTCATCCTGAAGCAAAGTTCTTAACCCGAGGTAATATTTCTGGGTTAGCAGAGTCTGTAACCTGAAGCGTATGTAACCCGAGGTACCACTGTGTGTGTGTGTGTGTGTGTATATGAAATAAAGAAACCAGTTGTGGAGTTAGATGGCTTAAAACAAACAGGCAAATTATTGGATTTGTGGAGCGCAGGACTGTCAATGGCTTACCGTATTATTTGCTCTATAAGACACACCCACCCATAAGATGCACCTAGTTTTTAGAGGAGGAAAACAAGAAACACGAAAGCAATGCAAAGCCTCCTGAGCGAAGAGGGAAGAGCGTTCCCGCAGCGATCCCTCTTGCTCTTCTGGCTTCAGCGATAGCATTCGCTCCATAAGACGCACACACATTTCCCCTTACTTTTTAGGAGGGGAAAAGTGCGTCTTATAGAGTGGAAAATACGGTGCTAGGCACGATGGCAAAATGGAACTTCCATGTTTAGAGAGAGTATACCTGACTAGAGAGAGAGCCAGTGTGGTGTAGTGGTTAAGAGCGGTAGTCACGTAATCTGGGTAACCGGGTTCGCGTCTCCGCTCCTCCACCTGCAGCTGCTGGGTGACCTTGGGCCAGTCACACTTCTTTGAAGTCTCTCAGCCCCACTCGCCTCACAGAGTGTTTGTTGTGGGGGAGGAAGGGAAAGGAGATTGTTAGCCGCTTTGAGACTCCTGAAGGGGAGTGAAAGGCGGGATATCAAATCCAAACTCTTCTTCTTCTTCTTCTAAATGCGGCACGTTGTCGTTGGTATCTGTCTTGAGAGACAACGGAGCAGTGTGCCAACAGGAGGTCAAACCGCTGGAGAATCCAGCCTCCCGCATTGTTTTTACTACATTAGCAGCACCGAAGTGACTTCCCGGGAGCAGTGTGTATGGTCGTCCTGGGCTACCCACCCCACCCTCGGCCTCACTGTTGTGGCCCAAAGGAAAGCAGAGCAATATGTTTGGCTCCAGCTTGGCTGCAGGAGTTGATGTGTCTTGATTAACACACCACTTAGGGAGGAAATGAGCTTCTTGAGGGCATCTGGCTCACTGCTGATGGGGCTTTGGCTGCCTTGACCTGACAAAGCATTGTCAAAATGTGGAGATGAGGACTTCTGAGCATGTTCAAAGTGACCTTGCCCATGTAGCAACCTGGAACCGGGACCTGAGCTTCCAAAAAGGCCCCTTTCTGTTGTTTATTTACTTATTTATTCTATTTATTAAATTTATATAATACCACCCTTCATCCGAGGATCACAGGGCGGTTTGCAACATACTTGTTGAGACCTTAACAGGAAAGTTCCCTGAGGCGCAATGCTTATCTATAGTGTTTTTAATATAATTATAATAATAATAATAATAATAGAGTGGTACCTCGGGTTAAGAACTTAATTCGTTCCAGAGGTCCGTTCTTAACCTGAAACTGTTCTTAACCTGAAGCACCACTTTAGCTCATGGGGCTTCCTGTTGCCGCCGCGCCGCCAGAGCACGATTTCTGTTCTCATCCTGAAGCAAAGCTCTTAACCCGAGGTAATATTTCTGGGTTAGTGGGGTCTGTAAACTGAAGCGAATGTAACCCGAGGTACCACTGTAATAATTAGTCTTCTTGTCCCATATGCAAAACTCCTCTCCTCCTCTGCCACAGGATTCCTTTGCACAGACCTCCCTGTCAGCCTATTCTGGCCGGCAGACTTTCTGCGGCTTCGTTGGAGCCAGATCTTCCGAGAAAGGAAACGCGGAGCAGTGCGCGAGTGCATGTGCAGAGTGCAGAATGACTCACCTGGGAGGGAGGGAGGTGATCCTCCTAAGAACCTATCACATTTTAGGAACTAACATCACGGATCATCATGGCGGGGGTCGGCAAGGAGGGCGCAACCACGTGGTGGGGGGCAAGGGCGCAGTGGGGCGGGAAGAGTTTGGTGGGTGGGGGGAGAGGGGAGGCGGAGCGGGCCTCTCTCTCCCAGCTCCCGCTCCGCGATCCTCCAGCCCCATTAGCTGAGCGTCGCTTGCCCGGGCCGCCAGAAGCTGCGTCCCGGGTTTGCTGCTGCCGCTGCACGTGACTGTGCCGCCGCAGCACCTTGGCCTTTCGTGGGGCGCCCTGCTCACCGCCTGCAGCACCTTTGGCTGGGCAAAGTGGAAGAAGCAGGCAAGCAGGTCGGGACACGAGCCAACCCGCCGGCCTTCTCCATCCCGGGTGCACGGATCCCTGGGCACCGAGTGCGAATCCTGCCACAAGCAGCGGGGAGGGAGGGAGAAGGAGGGTGCAGCGGCGGTTCCTCCTCCTCCTCCTGCGCCCCCTTCCTAATGCATGCTGGCCGAGCTCGATGCTGTGGCCATTTGGGGCTTGCGGGGTAAGGGGAGGGAAGAGGCTCTGTGCGCGGGGACGCTGCTGGAGCGCGCCTTGTTGCTTGCTGGGCTTTTTTTGCAGGCTGGCTTCGCTGCTCCCCGCCACGATGCCGGCAAGAGCGGAGCTGGCCGCGGGGGCCACCTGAGCAGAGGAGAAGAGACGACGAGGAGGAGGAGGAGCTTTGGGCGCATCTAGGACACCCCACCCTCGGCTCCTGCCCGGGGCAGCGCGGGGCAGCAGGAGCCCGAGGTGAGAAACCTGCGCGCGTTTGTGCACGGATGTCTCTCTGCGTGTTGTGTTTTGTGCATGTCCATCCAGGCTTGGCGGAAGGCGGGGCGCGGGGGGGGGGGTTGGAGGGAAAGAGACGTCCTCCTCAATAGACACCCACAGGCACCCGGGAGGGCACTCTCTTCCTGGCACCTGGCAAGGCGTTTAATGGAGGATCATTAAGTTTGGACGCCTGGCACACCCTGCGCATTACTGACCTTGGACGCCGAGACAGCCTGGCAACTCCCCGGCTTGGATGCTGTGTGAGCAAGAAGCCTTTGCACTGCCCGGTGCTTTGCCCCCGCCCCCCCCCCGCACACGGCACCTTTTGCAAAGACCACGCACCCACCTCCAGGCTTATGGTAAGTGTGACTGCCCTGCAAGAAGAATCGGTGGCCATTGAGGATACTGAATCAGACCGGTGTTGCATCTTCTTTTTTTTCTTTGGCGATCACTCGTAGCCGAGTAAGATTGTCTTCCATAAACACGATTTTA
Source organism: Podarcis siculus (assembly GCA_034642415.1). Taxonomy (NCBI): domain Eukaryota; kingdom Metazoa; phylum Chordata; class Lepidosauria; order Squamata; family Lacertidae; genus Podarcis; species Podarcis siculus. The sequence continues at coordinate 24,519,896 of JAXCMG010000002.1, forward strand.
ACAAGTGACTGTTGAGGCCAATTCTGGATCCGGTGTTGCATCTAGCTCACTATTGTCCACACTGGCTGGCAGCCACTTTGCAGGCACCGCTTTCCAGCCTTTACCTTGGGATTGAAGCTGGAAACTTTGGCATGCAAAGCAAATGCTCCACCACTGAGCCTGGGCCCTTCCCCAACAGCACCCAGACTGGGGGCAGATTTGCATGAAGAACCCCAGGCTGAGGTGTGTGTCTTGTGTTCCCTTGTGCAGCATTCGTGCGTTCTTGAGCTCATGGGGAAGGGGGGAAATGCCTATTCTGAGAGGCTGGATCCCTCGGCTGCTTGGTAGGATGTTAATGGGATGGCAGCATGCACATGACAGGGAGGTGGGTGAATTGTTGGGAGATATGCAGCCTGGTGTTTTTATCACCACCGTGGTTATAGCACTTGTCTTGCATCAAATCAATGCGGTGGGCATTTATTGCTCCCATTTTACAGTGGGGAGTAACTGAGGCTGAGAGGCAGAAACTTGCTCAGGCGTAGTGAGCCTTTGATTTAAAAGTGGGAATTTGGAGTCAGGTTCCGCTCTCTGCCCATTGGGCCATGCTGCCTCTGTTATATATCAATGGCTTGTGATAGCTAGTGGATAGGGTGCTGCAGTGTGGTGAAAAACTGTTTTGGGATAGTCAAGTGCCGTTTACCAAGATATGGTGGTTCAGGTTGTCCGGTGTGGGACAGGGATGCAAGGCATTCCAAATCATGCAGCTCTTTGCTGCCAGGCTTGGGAAGGGTTAAAGTGCTGCAGGATTCCTGGCTCCAATCAGGGGTGCAGGGATCTGCTAGCTTGGTCTGAGCATCCCCATCCTCAAGCTGCAATAGACCGGGAGCCAGGCGCCCAAGGTGAACTTGCATGAGCTGCAGGGAGTAGGTGCTCTGCAGGGCTTAGGTATTGAGTCACACAGCTCCTGGGATGTGGTTTGCTTTTGTAGGACAGCTGATCATGCTGCATTTTCCGAGAGGTATGCCTTGCAGATGGTCCCAGGTTCAGTTCCTGACATTTCCATTTAAAGGATCTTAACGAGAGCAGGAAAGGCCTTGGTAGCCCTGGGGAGCTGCTGCCTGCTGGGGTGCGCAATATTGGGTTGCATGGACCAGGCAGCTGCTTACATAAGCCCTCTCACTCCCTAAGGTTTTGCTATTGTGCCCAAATGGCAACGAGATAGAAGATGGCCGTAATCCTATAAGGGCATAAGAGCCACCCAGTGTGGCCCTTGCCTTAGAACCCCACCAGCCCCAGAATGATACCTCCATTATTGTCTTTTCAGATGGGGCAGCTGCCTTGCCATGCCCCCTCTGGCTCAAGATGCAGTGGCAAAGCCCAGAGTTGGGAAGGGGGGGGGGTTGGCTGCTGCCATCTGAGGTCCCTCCAAAACTGGCAGTGGGAGGGGAGAAGGCGAAACACACTGCAGCTGTATGCCGGAGAAGGGAGAGACAAGTTGCCTATACATGTGACTTCAGCTTCATGTTTGCATCCATGTGCCATGCACAGCTGCTCACTTACGCTCGCCTGCAGCTTTCTGTCCACCCAGCTTGGCGTTCCGTTCATGTTGCTGCTTTTGTTTCGGTCTCCTGGCTTAACCCCGCTTTGCCCATCGCAGCCGTTTATCACCAAACTCACCCGCTTGCTTCCCTTGCTGTCATTTTTTTGCTCCCATTCCTCGCTTGCGACAGCCAGCCGCCTTCCTCACCCGTGTCGCTGTCCCGCAGGGTGAAGCCTGAGAAGCTGTGACGACGCTGGATGCGGGCTGAGCGATGGCCTCCGTGGGACTCTTCCTGGCCTGGAGCCTGCTGCTGCCGGCCCTGCAACAGGCATCCCGCCTCCCCACCCCAAACAACCCCACCTGGGACCCTCCCTTGAGCTCTGCCCCACGGCTGCCTCCGCTGAATGGACCCTCCCAAGAGCGTCTCCCAAGCATAACGCCCACCCGTTCAGACCCCTTTGCCCACGAGATCTCCAGTGGCGATGGGGAGCCGGGCAGTGAGATTTGGGACAGAGCGAATCCCACAACGCATCCTGGGACTCCAATACCCCGGGTGCCCTTTGACTTCCCTCCGGTGACCCGTTCTGGCTTGGGGACACCTGCTAGGGCTTCTGAAGTAAGCTCGGCTCCCCACCTCACCGTGCAGGGTCTTCCTCAGACGGGGGGCTTCACTCTGTCAACAGTGGGGCTTTCTAGCGTTCAAACAGAGCCTGAGGCAACCACTGGCCATGCACCTGTGGAAATAAGCCCAGAGCAGGGAATTAATGGGACTTCTCTCTCAGTCCCTGGTGCTGCAAGTGTGGCCACTCCTGGGATGGCCTCCCTTCCAACCTCATCTGGGGTTGAGGCCTCGGATTTACCTGCCTCCCAGGATGAGACCACACACAGCCGCCACCAGGCGGTGCTCAAAGGTATCTCCATGGCAACCACACTAGGCCCCAAGCCTACTGTGTCCACCATCCCCTTGGTGACGTTACCTGCTGACGGGTCCCACGTAAAGTGGATGGTGACCGAACGCACCGGCCCGAGGGGCGATAGCGCCGTGGGGCAGCTGGGAAGCGGGGGTCCGCAGCAGGAGCTGGTGGGCCCAAACCAGACCACCGTCAAATATATGGCTTCCTACAGGAGCACACAGACTTATGGGGGCCCACATGGACGGGAGGAGCTCTCCACCACTCCTTTTAGATCCACACAGGCGGCTGGATACACCCAGAGGCCGCTTGGGCCGGGGAGGGACACGGTTGCTTCTGTCTCCCGGGCTGGGACAGCCATCCCACTGGATGGGACCCTGGCCTCCGCAAGCCCCCCTCAGCCAGCCTCAGAGGTCTTCCCGAGCCCTTCCACCTCTTCACCGGCAGGGGACATGGCAGGGACCCCCCAGGGGCCAGTTACGCACCAAGGAAGCACCCATTGGAGCCTGATTGTCCACACAACACAGCAGACAGGACTTTGGGAAGTGGCCAGAACGGAAAAGACTCACTCTCTTGGCGGGTCAGCGACCCCAGGTAGGTTTTAGGTTGTTTCTACTTTGGGTTACGGTCTTACTAGCAACACACGCGCCCCCCACGCCCCCGATTCTGGTCAAACTAATAGCCAAGCTGTTCTCAATTGGTGGTCTGTGGGGGGTGGGGTCCATGTAACACACCCAGGGGGTTCATCACACCATTCACATAACAAAGATTAACATAGCGATATCAAAATTTTCAAAAGTAGGGGGTCCATGGCTTAGCTTTTGAAAAACGGGGATCCCCTAGTTCGTAGCTAATTGGGAACCATTGGTAAATAGACCCATTTGCTCTCTCTTAAGGCTACATTCACAACATATGCTTAGAGCAGTATGGTACCACTTTAAACAGTCCCAGAGAATTCTGGGAGTTGTAGTCTATTCAGGGCGCTGAGAGTTGCTAGGAGACCCATAGTTGCAATTGCAGAGCGGTTTAGCAGCCAGTCCCTCTTCCCAGGGAACTCTGGGAATTGTAGCTCTGAGAGGAGAATAGGCGGTGGCAGCGTGGGGGTGTCCCCTGACAACTCTCAGCACCCTGAACTGACTACAGTTCCCAGAATTCTTTGGGGGAAGCGATGGCTGCTTAAAGGTAGGGTTGCCGTATTTCAAAAAGTTAACTTCTTGACACATGCAAAGTTGTGTGTTTTTCTTGTTGCTTTGTTTTGTTTTTGGAATAAACCCAAATTGTTGAGCTTTTGGGGAGAACCTTCCCCACCAAAAAACAACAACAGTGATTTTAAGTTTTTGGAGCTGTTTCACTGCTTTTTCCATTCGTTGCCATACACCTGGGTTTTCCCTGACACTTGCTATCGTTTGCCACTTGCTTTAGGGTGTCCCCATGAGAGTGAAAAGGAATTATCATGCCGGGGAGGGTTATGCCTGTGATAACTGCAGTGGGGGCTGGGATGTAACATGGCATGGGAGCAAGCTGGGCTCTGTACAGTGGCTGACATATTACGGGTGGAATCGAGTGAATTGTTTTATTAGTGCAGCGATGGGGGAAGACATTTGGTTGTGAGGGAGGATATATGAAGTAGCAAAGAGGCTGGCAGCGACAGGGAGGAGGTGGCCGGGATATTGCAGCTTTGCTATGGTTGGGATGGGGTTTAACGCTCTAGGGTGTTTTGTGAAGCAGCAACAGTGGCTGAAAGTAGCATAACATAGTTTAATATGATTTTTATTTGAGCACTGGGTATATATCGTTACGTGAACCATTGAGAGGTTTATTTATTTTACTAAGTTTACTATATGTTTTGTTGTTAAATAGCTAACATAAATAAAAAAAATACTGTTATTGTGAGTCACTTTGGATGCTCACCAGAAGCAGAAAAGTAACAAAACGGTTGTAGCCAGCTATGCTGTACTCAGAGCAGGCCCACTGGAATGAATGGACCCAACTTAGCCATGCCCATCAATTTCAATGGGTCTACTCTTGAGTATGGCTAAGAGCCCTTAGCTACTCAGTAAGGCGTCTCCTGGTTCTTCTGCTACCTGAAACCCCTATTGGAATCAGTCCTCTTGGTGTGGGATAACTTTCCTCACCTCATAATCTCTTTAGCTACAAAGGGAACATTATTAACATCGAGGAGGGATTTAATTTTTAAAGGTTACCCAGACATTAGATGACAACCTTGAAATTATTAACTATGAGGGTGTGTGATTGTATTTAGACTTTAAATTTTTTTTAATCAAATGGTTTTGACTATTTTGTGTTTTATTATTATTATGAATTTAATAATAATAATAATAATAATAATAATAATAATAATAATAATAATAATAATA
>JAXCMG010000002.1:24524713-24772156 GCA_034642415.1 Podarcis siculus
TAATAATAATAATAATAATAATAATAATAATAATAATAATAATAATATATTTATATCCCACCCATCTGGCTGAGTTTCCCCAGCCATTCTGCGTGGCTCCCAATCGAGTGTTAAAAACAATACAGCATTAAATATTAAAAACTTCCTTAAACAGGGCTGCATTCAGGTGTCTTTTAAAGATAAGATAGCTGCTTATTTCCTTCACATCTGAAGGGAGGGCGTTCCACAGGGCGGGCGCCACTACCAAGAAGGCCCTCTGTCTGGTTCCCTGTAACCTCACTTCTCACAATGAGGGAACCGCCAGAAGGCCCTCAGAGCTGGACCTCAGTGTCCAGGCTGAACGATGGGGGTGGAGACGCTCCTTCAGGTATACAGTAATAATAAAAGCAATGCTTCTGGGAGAAAACAAGGCAGCAGTTTGACATGGTGGGGTTTCCCTTTCGCCTGAGCTAGACCTGCCTGTGTAGTTGCTGCATCCATCCAAAGCCTATTCCTCTCTTTTTCTCCCCAGGGATTTTGGGAGCGATCGATATTAACCCCCAAAGAGTCCGGGGAGCTGTGATGCCCAAGGTCCCTGTCACGTACGTTGGCTCCTCTACTCCTGGGCAGGACACCTCTGTGGTGAGGACCAGCCCGGAAACCAAGCACCCAGGTGAGTGAGAACAGGACAGCGAGGATGTTTACTAAGAACATGAGAAGAGGCCTGTTAGATCAGACCATCTAGGCCGGGATCCAGTGGGCTATTCCTGCATAGCCAAGGCGGTAGACTCCATATGTGGACTCCAACTCTCATCAGTCCCAGCAAGCACGGTCCAACAATAAGCCACAAACAGGGCTTGAAGACATTATGATTCCCTGGCAAGGCTCCCCCCCCGAGATACACTGCTTCTGAACATGGAGCTTGCTAATAGGGCTCCGCAAATCATCCCTCCATGATCAGCATATCCCGTGGCGCTGAATTCAGGTATGGGTGTCCTTGGAATCCTTCAGAATATCCCTCCTGCAGCTGCTATTTGCTTTTTTTAAAAAGAAAAAAGCATGAATAACATAATGCACAGTTTGGCCCTAAGTACGCGGGTGGCGCTGTGGGTTAAACCACAGAGCCTAGGACTTGCCGATCAGAAGGTCGGCGGTTCGAATCCCCGTGACGGGGTGAGCTCCCGTTGCTCGGTCCCTGCTCCTGCCAACCTAGCAGTTTGAATGCACATCCAAGTGCAAGTAGATAAATAGGTACTGCTTCAGCAGGAGGGTAAACGGCGTTTCTGTGCACTGCTCTGGTTCGCCAGAAGCGGCTTAGTCATGCTGGCCACATGACCCGGAAGCTGTATGCTGGCTCCCTCGGCCAATAAAGCGAGATGAGCGCCGCAACCCCAGAGTCAGCCACGACTGGACCTAATGCTCAGGGGTCCCTTTACCTTTACATATAACTTCATTTACTCACCTATTTGTCCCCTAGCCCCTTTGCTCTTCCCTTCCTTTCTCCCCCTCCCTCCATAATCTCCCTCCATTTTTGGGGTTCATAGCTGACAAAGTCACACTCGGAATTGAACCCACAAGTTAGTTGTGGTTAACAACAGGTCCATTTTGAGTATGGCTCGGATACCACACTTAGGCTGCAAACTTACTTGGGAGTATGCTCTGTTGATCTCGATGAGATTTGCTTTAAGCAGACATGCATAGGGTTGCACCCTCTCAGTGTAATCTTGTTGGCGTAAAGACCTGCCCTGCCATCTCTCTTTTGCTTATCTCGCTCCGCAAAGTGCTGTGCACCTTGTCGGTACTCCATACATAATACATTGCAATAATAGATTGGATGTGTTATTGAAGGAGGTGGATTGCCTTACTGCTGGGCTTTCGTTTCAGATTTTAAATCCGCCACTGTTGCAAATATGCTGAATTGACTAGCATTAAATTTATTATTGCGTTGCATAATTCATTCTGCTTCTCCTAGACTGTGGGCGGAGGGAGGGACAGTGAGTTATACAGGGCACTCAACGAGTGTCTGGATGGCCGAGCAGCCTTAAGACTCAAGGCTTTGCCTTCACCTGCTCCTGCTCCCAGATTCAAATTCTGCTTCTGACACAGCTCTATGTTAAACTGCCTGCAGAAAGTCCTGGGTTTAGGCTAAGGGTGGCTGTCCGGCACTAAACACAACCCAGCTGGTCAGGGATGTGTAGCTCAGCAAAACCTGGAGGTCCACAGGCTCCTCATCCTCAGTGGACAGTCCTGGCCCAGGTAGGCCTATCTCAGTATAAGGTAACTTTGAATGTCTGAAGCTGCATTCGTCTCCATTCTGCCTTCTGCCTTCTGCCCATTCAGCAAGTTCTCTGGCATTTATTTGAGCTCTCGCCTGGCGCTACCCAAACACACTCCTAGCAATATATTTGCAGCCACAAACTTTAAAAACAAAAAAGTGGGGATTCTGCAGCCGGTGCCCCCTTCCACAGCCTTTCACAAGCTCTGCAAAACGGTGGCAATCAAACCCACAACCCTGCTTACCCTGTGTAACTTGGCTTGCTCACTTGAGCCATCTCAGATGATTTGCTTCGCAAACTCCTTTTTGTGTGTAAGTGCATTTGTCGTCCAATAATGGCACGCAGTGGCGTGTAAGGACAAAAGCAAATACTTAACCAGCAGCTCTGCCTTATTAAGGGTCCCAGCCTGGGGGGGGGGGCGCGAGACAGATGGAAATACTTGCCCTCAATTATTTCCAGCAGTCTCTCCCCTGTGGAATGGGAATGGTCTTCGCTTTGGGCAGTAAAATTGGCCCACGTGACCTTTCAGCACCATACTTAGACAGATGTGGGTTCGTGTTCATGGTCACCAGTCCCACCAGAATGAAGGTGCTTGGAAGAGAATCTTTGACTGCATTCAAAAAGTACAGGGTGCTTAGGGATGCAGGGTGCTGGAACCCATCCAGACATACAGCTGTGTGGTCAGTTCAGGGGCAGAGTAGCAAGGCACACACGCTCCCCCCTCCCCCGTTCTGGGCAGATACCGTATTTTTTGCTCTCTAAGACTCACTTTTTCCCTCCTAAAAAGTAAGGGGAAATGTGTGTGCGTCTTACGGAGCGAATGCAGGCTGCGCAGCTATCCCAGAAGCCAGAACAGCAAGAGGGATCGCTGCTTTCACTGCGCAGCGATCCCTCTTGCTGTTCTGGCTTCTGAGATTCGGGATGTTTTTTTTTCTTGTTTTCCTCCTCCAAAAACTAGGTGCGTCTTGTGATCTGGTGCGTCTTATAGAGCGAAAAATACGGTACTTGGAATCCCCTCCATATCCAGGGACAAAGGCTGATACCCGTTTAGAGCCTCTATTTGGAATTCTGCCCTAGATGCCCAGGAAGGATTTGGGTGGACCGGGAAGAAGCAAGGCTGCCGTGTGAGGGACCTAGTTCTGCCCTAAATGGATTGTTCCATAGGCAGCGGGGGGTGCTGGTTATATCTGAGCTCGGTGCCATTTCTAATCAGGATAATCTCCGGACCCGATTAGCGCTAACTACGCAAGCTTGGCTGTCCTCCTCGCTAGCTGCTCCTTCCCAGGGCATATCTCTGCGAAGACGAGGCAGGATGGGTGCCGATCCAGAGAGGACCTCTTGCCCCTGAGCTATTTCGTTCCCTTGGCTAGGCCTCGGATCCCTGAGCCCACAACATGTTATCATAGAGGATCGCGCGAGTCCAAAGTTGCCGCTTTCCCCTAGGGCAGGACCATAACTTGGCCCCAGGTTTGATCTCCAGCAAAGCTGGGAGAAACTCTGGGTAGCCACTGCCAGTCAGTGTAGACAATACTGACGTAGAGGTAAAAAAAAGGTAAAGGACCTGTGGACGGTTAAGTCCACTCAAAGGCGACTATGGGGTTGCGGTGCTCATCTCGCTTTCAGACCGAGGGAGCCGGCGTTTGTCCACAGACAGCTTTCCGGGTCATGTGGTCAGCATGACTAAACCGCTTCTGGTGCAACGGGACACCATGACGAGAGCCACAGTGCACGGAAATGCCATTTACTTTCCTGCTGCAGTGGTACCTATTTATCTACTTGTGCTGCTATGCTTTCAAAATGCTAGGTTGGCAGGAGCTGGGACAGAGCAATGGGATCTCACCCCGTCGTGGGGATTCGAACCGGCGACCTTCCGATTGGCAAACCCAAGAGGCTCAGTGGGTTAGACCACAGTGCCACCCGCGTCCCTGCTGATCTAGAAGGGCCTGACTCAGGAAGTTCCCACCTCCCCCTTGCTCACCCATTTTCTTTCCTTCCCTTGGGCTCAGCAGAAGAGTGCAATAGTAGGCCACACTTTTTTCCTGAAGCCAAAGCAATCCAGCACCACTGCCCCCGTCATTTTTTGTGACAAATAGTGATTTGATACCTTCCCATGCAGACACCCTCCCCCCCTCCTGCTGGGCAGTTTCTGTCTTTGGCACAGTTTTTGCCTCCCTATCCCCTGATCTCACCCCCCAGTGCTCCTCTGCTTTGCTGATCCACTCACGCCTGGATCAGTTCCAGCAAATTGGGGAGTGGATGGCAGGGAAAAAACAGTGAAGAAGCTCTGGCTGCCTTGTCTTTCACTTGCAGCGGAAGATTTAAAGGTGCATGGATGTTCTCCAGAATGCAACCCAGCAGATTCCACCCCCTCAAAAAAAAAAAGATCTGCCATTAGGTGGTTCACATTCAGACTCATTGACTTCAGAAATAGGGTGGAACTGAGACCTGTGGGCATGTAAATTCAATAAAATAAATAAAATTAAAAATTACTACGTCATCCTTCTGGTGGTTCCCTCACTACAAGAAGCAAAGCTGCAGGGAACCAGGCAGAGGGCCTTCTTGGTAGTGGCTCCCGCCCTGTGGAACGCCCTCACATCAGATGTCAAAGAGATAAACAACTACCTGACATTTAGAAGACATCTGAAGGCAGCCCTGTTCAGGGAAGTTTTTAATGTGTGATATTTTAATGTATTTTTGATCTTTGTTGGAAGCCGCCCAGAGTGGCTGGGGAAGCCCAGCCAGATGGGCGGGGTACAAATAATAAATTAATCATCATCATCATCATCATCATCATCAATGGGGAACTGTTGCATTTGCAATTTCTGGATCCTTTGCTTGTTCCCTCCATACTAAGTTGGCTTTAGTGCTTCTCGTTTCAGAATTTCCACCATGCTCAGCATAATCCCTGTAAAACAGATGCACCTTAGGGATGGAGGAAGCCGCCTACTGAGTCAGACCGTTTGCTCCATCTAGCTCAGCATTTTATTCGGCGACTGGGTTTCAGGCAAGGGATATTCTCAGCCCTTCCTGGGGACGCAAGGGATTGAATCTGGGAGCGTTTGGCAGGATGAGAGGATGCTCTGCTGCTGAGCCTTTCTCCACTTAGCCCATATAGTTTGTCAGTTGTTTACAACAGTAGGCTTCTCTGCATGTGGCCTGGCCTGAAGATTCTTCACTTTCCTCCCGTGTAACTCGGAAAAACAAAGTCCCTCCACAGTCATTCCTGGATCCCTAGTGCATATCCTCCAGGCTTATCTCAGCGGTGGCCTCTTAGCTTGCCTTACCAGTTCTGAACAATCTACTGAGTCTTCCTTAATCACCCCCCCTCCCCTCCCCTGGGCTCATCTTCAGGCTGAAAAATTACCAGTTATTACAATCGGGAGAGCTGCAGTGTGTGGTATGCCAGCCCTGGCCGAGCTATTTTCTAGGATACAGTCATACCTCGGGTTGCGAACGTGATCCGTGCGGGAGGCACGTTCGCAACCTGCAGCTGAAGTGCTGCGTCTGCGCACGCATGTGATGCGATTTGGCACTTCTGCGCATGCGTGTGATGTCATTTTGCGCTTCTGCGCATGCATGAGCGCCGAAACCTGGAATTAACCCATTGCGGTACTTCTAGGTTTGGCGCGGTACGCAACCCGAAAACGCACAACCCGCAGCATTCATAACCTGAGGTATGACTGTACTCCATCCCAGTTTTCAGTTCCTCACTCCCAACAGGTAGCATTTTTGATCACTGAGTCTGTTCAGTCCCCATTGGGCCGGTTTTGGAGTTTACCACCAACCACCACTGCTTAGGGTTATTTCTCCTAAATACAGTGGTACCTCGGGTTAAGAACTTAATTCGTTCCGGAGGTCCGTTCTTAACCTGAAACTGTTCTTAACCTGAAGTACTTTAGCTAATGGGGCCTCATGCTGCTGCCGCGCCGCTGGAGCCCGATTTCTGTTCTTAAACTGAAGCAAAGTTCTTAACCTGAAGCACTATTTCTGGGTTAGCGGAGTGTGTAACCTGAAGCGTATGTAACCCGAGGTACCACTGTACCTTTTTGTGCGCATTTGCAAACCTCGGAGTCCCCCCCAGTCAGGCTTGACACCTCCCGGTTGTGTGTGGCCGGTGTGTCATTTTGGCTACAAAAGGACCCGCGCTTGGAGAGCTGTGTCGGTCGGCCGTGAGCATAAATGATTGCCGGTTATGGTTGCCCTGCTTCCTTCATGCCAGCGTTGCTTGTCTCTCGCTCACTCTGCTGAATCTTGCCAGGTGGCAGGATGGTGAGGCGGGAGGAGGGTAATGAATGGGCCGGGGCCGCCCACCTGCTGTCGGGAAGGCCCCCTGGAGCAGATGGCAGAGGAAGCTGCTCCTTAATTTGGCTGCTGTCGCCTCCAGTTCGGGAGAGGAATAAATAGTCATCTCTTGTTCCCCCTCCAGCATAGATGACTCAGTAGCAGAGCGCATGCCGGGCATGCCGAAGGGCAAAGCTTGCAATCCCTGGCATGTCTAGTAGTTAAAGCATTTCGGGAAAGATATCTCTCTTGGACTGAGACCTGGGGGAGAGCAGTCAGTGGGGATAGCAAGGCCAGTCGGTCCAAAACTGTGTGTCATTTGAGAGAACTGCTCATTTTGCTACAGTAAACCAATCAATTAAATGCTCCTGGGGTACAAAGTGGGATTTTATAGCATTGCAACCGGCGGGGTGTGTGTTTCGTTGAGTAGGGAAGAGGTCTGGAGTCTTAGCAAGTGTAGTGAATAATCCTGGCATCTCCAGCAGGGTTTGGAGAGACTCCTGCCCAAAATCCTGGAGAGCAGCTGCCAGTCAGTGCAAACAATACTGAACTAGATGGACCGGACGTCCGACTCAGTATGTGCTCCTATGTAATCTGTGCTTTTTAAAAAACCAAGAACTACATCAAAATCTGCAGCCAGGTTCCGCACATTATGCGCACAGCATGCAAATGAAGCAGAGTTGCAATCTTTGGCTATTTTTACATCCTATAATCTGCTTTTATTAGTCCTGCGGAGAGACAGGGGCGGAACTATGCGCAGCATCGGAGTCTTTCCAAGACTCGAAATCTGATTTGATCCTCCCCTCCGGCTTCTGAGACTTCACAATGCATCCTTTGCCCACATGCTTCCAACCGTACTGGGAAGAGGGAGCCACGTACTTGCTACTCCTTTTTTTCTCTCCTTGATGAAAATGTCGGTTCTGAACAGAGCCGGATGTATGCATGTCTTAATAATGAGTTAACAAAGGAACAAAAATGCAGGTTTTCCACGGCATATATTTCTGCAAAAATGGTCTTTTCGGAGACTTCCTTCCTGACCCTGACCCCCATCGTGCTTTTCTTCATTATCATTTACAGATGCTTCTGGTACCCGTCCCGCTAAGCGGAGCAGCAGCAGCACCACCACCACGTCTGCCCGCCTCCTGGACACCCCCCGCCGTGGCCTGATCCGGGTCACCACCCAGAGAGTCGTGCTGCACCGCCAGCTGGCCCGCCCCCAGCCCAGCCTGCCCACCGTCCTCACTGCCTCCAGCCCGCCTTGCCCCAGCCCTGGCAGCGCTTGCAGCCAGTTGCTGCCTAACCAGACCTTGATCCGCTGGGGGGACCTCGAGCGCACGCTGAGCTTTGCCTGGGCGCTGCACGTCTACGGCTCCGGCGTGCTCTTCCTGCTGCTGAGCCTGCTGAGTCTGGCCTGCCTGGGGGGCTCCCTCGCCTTGCGGGTGGCTCACTTCCCGCACGTGGCGGCTGCCAGCGCCTTGCTGCTGGTCTTCGGGCTGCTGCGTACCACCTTCTTCCTGGCCGACCCGTACGGCGCGAGGGGCCGCCTCCCGGCCGCCGCGGTGAGGGTCCTCTACACGGCGCCCTTCCCCATGCTGCTCACCACCTTTGCCGTGCTCCTCCTCCGCCTCTTCCGCCAGGCCCGCCTGGAAGTCCTTCCGCCCAAGTGGCAGAGCCTGCCGCTCTGGGCTGCGCTGGGGTCCGTGCAGAGCGCCGCCCTGCTGGCCGCCGACTTGTTCTCCCCTCCGTTGCACCCGGCTGTGCCAGTGGGGCTGCACACCCTGTCCTGCGTCCTCGGCATCTGCCTCCTGCCCTTCACGGCCTTCGTTTACTGGCTGCTGCGGCGCAGCGTGGCCGAGACGGCCGAGGGCACTCCGGAGCCGGGCGTCTGGAGCGCGGCGTGGCTGCTGCTGGCAAGCAGCGGGCTGGCCCTGCCATGCTGCGGGCTGCAGTTCTACGGCGTGCTGTGGTTCTCGGGCCTTCTGGGCCAGGTGGACCTCTTCAGCTGGGGCTGGTGGTTCGTGCAGTTCTGGTTCCGGATCGTGGAGCTGGTGCTGTCCTTCGCCCTCGTCTCGCTCGCCTGGCAGGCCCTCTGCTGGCGCTACGGCTCGGCCGAGCACTCCTGCTGGGCCAAGCTCCTACGCTACTTCTGCGCTTACCGCAAGGCCGAGGTGCCCGAGTATCCCAACAACTGCTACGACTGGGCTGGAGGCATCCTGGAAAAGGTCCCCAACAACGACATCAGCAAGAACCTGATCCGGAACCCTCCCGGGGGTGGCAGCGGGCGCCTCTGGGCACTCAAGGACAGCAACGAGCTGCGGGCAGCGGGCGTCCAGGGCTCCAGTCCGTCACCCGCACGCCCCGTCTACAGCCCCAAGTGCCCCAACGCCGCTGCGGCCATGATGGGCCGCTCCTACACCAGCATCTGCTTTGAGCGGGATTCGGTCCTCTCCCTGGCGGAGCTGGAGTTCCGGCCCCCGTCGCCCATCAACCTGAGCCGCAGCATCGACGAGGCGCTTTTCCGCGAGCACCTGGTGCGCGACTCCATCTTCCTTCGCTCCAGCCTCCACTTCCCTTCGCGCCTGGCCCGCCAGGACTCCTGCTCTTCCCTGCGCGGCGACTGCTCCACGCTCTCCCACACGGCCCAGCCCCTGCTGTCGCGTCCGCGCCGCAGCAGCGACCCCGACTGCCTCTACAGCTTGGCCCGGGCTAGCTCCATGGGCGAGCTCACCACTCAGAGCCGCGGCCTGGCCAGCGAACCCCCGACGGACACCTCCTTCGACAGCTTCTCCCGCACCTCCTTCTCCCGGGCCTCCCTCAAGTTCAGCTGGAACCCCTGGCGCCATGGCCTGTCCTCGCCAGAAAGCCTGCCCCCTGAGGAGCTGCCCAACCAGGCCCAGCTGCTGCCAGACGAACTGCCCCCGGCCCCTTCCAGCAGCGCCCCAAACTCAGAGCGCGAGGCCCGGAAGAGCTTCCTGGCCCTCAGCAAGCAGGTGGATTCTCGCAGCCTCTCGAGCGACACCATTGAACTGTGAAAACGGCTCGGGATCCCGCCCTGCCTGAGGGGCACCGGCCTGGTTCTTAGCAGAGGAGGTGGGAGAAGGCGGCTCTCCCCAGGAAGACTCCCATTTTCCTTTCAAAAAAGCCATGGGGCGCCTTTTGCCCCGACTCCGGCCTAGTACGTGCCACTCACCTAGTGGCCCCCAATCCGTAGCTGGGCTCCTCTAGTGTCAGCCACATGATAAATAGTACCGCCAGCCAGCCATCCACTCTGTGACAACCACAAACGTAGCACAAGCCAGTCATCCATTCCCATGTTCTGTAGTGCCAGGAACACCCAAGCGCCCGCTCGCCGTTTTCTGTAGCCACCTCTGTTTTCCACGTGTAGCATATGGGAATGGGAGGCAGGCGGGCACCAGGAACTCTTCCGGCTGCAAGAAGGATGCTGTGTGGGGAGAAAGCAGGGCAGGAGGGCACTGCCTGCCTGACAGCTCCGACGGCACTCTCTCCAATCCAGCCCCCAATCCGAAAAGGCTCAGCTTGCCGTTACTGTTTGCGGCAGTGCCCACATTGTGCCATAGAAAGATGCCCTTGGAGGCGAGGCTGAGGAGGGGCAGGGCAAGGGCCTGCCGCCGTCGTGATGGGCCCCCAAGTATTTGCAGCGATCTTGGAGCAAAGCAGTGCTGCAGGCCGTAGCTCAGTGGTGGAGTCTACCCCAGGCACCCCCAAACTCGGCCCTCCAGCTATTTGGGGACTACAATTCCCATCATCCCTGACCACTGGTCCTGGTAGCTAGGGATGATGGGAGTTGTAGTCACAAAAACAGCTTGGGGATGCCTGGTCTACCTTCTGCATGCGAACGGTCCCAAATTCATTTGCTAGGTTCTTGCACTAAAACGGATCTTGCACTAAAAAGAGCTGGGAAAGGATTTCTGCCGGGGCCTGCCAGTTGTAGCAGATACGAATGAGTTCAGTAGAGCAATATTCTGAGTCTGTATATTTGCACGGCAGCGGCTCATGCTATAAATCATTCCGTGAGCTGGATTTTTCTGGCTCAACATCCATAGCCCAAGCCACAGTGACTGATTCGTAGATGTTGGGAAACGTACAGTGCAATCCTGTGCAGGTCTACTCAGAAGTAATCACCCACCTACTGAGTCTCGTTAGAATTGCTCCCAGGTAAGTGTGCATAGGATTGCAGCCTTAATCTATCTTTTCTAAAAGAAACAAAACTTGTTTCTAGGTCTCACGGCTGCTGTGGAAAAGGTGGAGAACCATGCAGCTGGTTTCTTTCCCGTTAGCAATACTAGAGAAGAACAACATCTCCCATCTCTCTCCCACCAGGCACATGGCTGGGTTATGCTTCAATATGCTAGACTGGGAGGGGGGGCTTTTATTTCTTAGCTTTTTTGAGCCCCCCCATCTTCCTCCATGACCCTCTGCCTGTATCTGATGTAGTCTACATGCGCCCGTGCTCTCCATCCCTCGTGTCTTTTCTTTTTATATAAAAAAAACAATAATCAAAATTTGCCAGAGTTTGACTGAAACTCAGAACTTGGCCTGGAGTTGTGCGGGGGGTGGAAAGATGTTGCAGGACGAGCTTGAAATTCACACGGGAATGCTGCTTTGTCAGATTGGCGCTCATAGCACAATTTTGCAACTTGCCTGGCAGCTTACCTCTCCCCCTGACAGGGGAATGAAAGGATGGAACTGTCCGGATCTGCGGTTGGACAGGGGTTCTGTCGAATGTCCATGTGGTCTGTTTGTGCCAAAAAGAAAAAAAAATGAAAAAAATAAAGCTGTCGGAGAATGTTAACCCTGGCTTCGGATATAGTTTCTTGCCCAGTTCTGTGGGACTCGGAGGGGTTACACAACACGCCTCCTTTGTGAGGGAAGAGCGAAGAAGGCCTGTGAGGATGGAGCTCTGAGGGAAAGCGCATGCAGACAGTGGAAGCTGGTCCACTAGGGCGAGTAACCGCTCCGGTGTGTCTCCTTAATAACCTCCTTCAAGAGGTGGAGTTGCCTGTCAGCGTCTTCCTCCTTAGCCTCAGTGTTCCCCTTGTAGAACTCAGCCCGCCATTGGCTCTGGCACCACCTACTTTTTTAAAAAAATGTTTTTTAATTATTATTTTCCATGAAACAACAAAACTGCAGTTACCAGAGGTACAAAATAAAGAAGAAGAAAAAGGAAAGAAAGGGACAACTGAGATGGAAGAGAGAAAAAGATAAAAATAAAGAAGGTATGATAAAATAAACATTAGCAAAAAATTATAGAAGATGAACTTCCATTTTCCCATCTGCCGGTTACATTAAAAAAAAAAAAAAAGAATATTGTTACAGTGGTACCTCAGGTTAGGAACTTAATTCGTTCCAGAGGTCCGTTCTGAACATGAAACCATCCTTAACCTGAGGTACTATTTCTGGGTTAGCGGAGTCTGTAACCTGAAGCGTCTGTAACACGAGGTACCACTGTATTTAAAACCTTCAGTCGATGCGAACGTCTATCTACTCCACTTTCTGTTAAAACAGTATTTCCTCCAAGTTAAGGTGTCTCAGAATTACCTATGCTCTGGAGCCACCTAATGTTGGCCTTCCTACCTTCTGCCCCAACAGCCCCAATGGGCTCCAGCCATAACAGCCCTATCATAGTCTTTGAATTTGAAAGCCACACACGGGAATATTAGAAGAGCCCTAGTAGATCAGGCCAAAGGCCCATCTAGACCAACATCCTGTTCTCATAGTGGCCTCATCCAGATGCCTTCAGGAAGCCCACATGCAGGTAAAGGTAAAGGGACCCCTGACCGTTAGGTCCAGTCGCAGACGACTGTGGGGTTGTGGTGCTCATCTCGCTTTACTGGGCGAGGGAGCCAGCGTACAGTTTCCAGGACATGTGGCCAGCATGACTAAGCCGTTTCTGGCGAACCAGAGCAGCCCACGGAAATGCCGTTTACCTTCCCGCCAGAGCAGTACCTATTTATCTACTTGCACTTTGACATGCTTTTGAACTGCTAGGTTGGCAGGAGCTGGGACTGAGCAATGGGAGCTCACCCCGTCGCGGGGATTCAAACCGCTGACCTTCTGATCGGCAAGTCCTAGGCTCTGTGGTTTAACCCACAGCGCCACCTGTGCCCCCATTGGGCAGTCGTCCCCTAAATCTGATCCCTGGTGCACAGTCTGTGCACATAGGGTGGTATTCAACTAGGTTTTACTCAGAGCCTGCCTAACTTGGTTATGTTCATTGATTGCAGTGATTCGCTCTTTGGTGAAACTTTTAAGTTGACAACCACCCATCTACCTTAAATATATTTAATCCCTTGCCACAAAGGAGCTGAGGGCAGCAGTCATGTCTCTCCCTGCGTGCATTGGAGCCTCTGAACTACCCTGAGAGGTAAGTCAAGCTGAGCAATAATGACTGGCCCAAAGTCATCCAGTGAGCTTCATGGCTGAGTGGCATGGATTTGAACTCAGGTCTCCCTAATTTCTGGTCCTGTGTAACCACTCCCCAATGCCACTGCTCAAATACTTATATACACCTAGTTACAGGTAGGTAGCCATGTTGGTCTGCCATAGTCGAAACAAAATAAAACAAATAAAATAAATCCTTCCAGTAGCATCTTAGAGACTAAGTTAGTTATTGGTATGAGCTTTCATGTGCTCATGAGTGTATCTGAAGAATTGTGCATGCACACGAAAGCTCATACCAATAACTAACTTAGTTTGTTTCTGAGGTGCTACTGGAATTATTTTATTTTATTTTATTTGTTTTATATACACCTGTGTGTGTTTGAACCCCCCACTCCCAGCTGAGAAAAACTACAAACCAAGAAAGAGGCAGAGGAAAAGAGGAAGATTTTAAGGGGCTTGACAAAAGATTTATTTCATGTCCGTCACTTATGTGATCTTGCAGACCAGCTGCTCTCAATCCTGCTGCTTTTAAAGACTGGGCTTCAAGAAACCCCACCCCATTCCTCCCCAGAGGAGATTCAGACGTCAGCCCCAATTTGGCCTCCCTCCTGGCCGTAGCTCCTGCATCGGTTCTCTTCTTTGTGGATAAGGTTAGCACAGCCTAAGCTATAAATAGGCCAAGCCACTTAAGGCAGAACTGGATGCTTCGAGAGAGATGAGGGGGCCTGCTGCACATCTGCCATCTCTTGCTGGTTACACAGAGTATAAAACAACCAATGCGGCAAGAGGGCAGACACAGTGCAAATGGTGCCATGGCTAGTAGTAATACCAGAGGTCAAGATGGGCACCTGCTAAGGACTGCAGTCTAGCGACTGGGTGTTTGTGTGTCTGTGAAACAGCACAGAGCTGCTGCGGTTCTTTGCTGAGAAAGGGGGGGGGGGGGTTTGTGTGAGTGTCTAAAACAGCAGAGAGCTTCTGCGACTCTTTGCTGGGGGGGGGGGCAGGGAGGGCTGTGGTGGTCAGGACTGTGTGAAATAATATCCGAATTCTGTGCAAAACCAGCCCAGACTCTGAACCAAGAGAAGCCGGATTCAGCTTCAGCCTGTCAAAATTATGCAAACTGGAATACATTGCAAAATTCTGTTGGTTGTGCGGTGCTATGGGGCACAAGGTCATTTAGGTCACCTGCAGTATACATTCAAAGCAGGCTCGTACCACTTTAAATAGTACACACACACACACACACACACACACACCAATCCTGGGAATTGTAGTTTCAGAAGGGTGCTGACAGTTGCTAGGAGGTCCCTATCCCCCTCATAGAGCCTCAGTTTCCAGAGTTCTCTGGGAAGAGGGACTGGCTGTTGAGCCAGTCTGAAAAAGTAACTCTAAGAGGGCTATGGACCTCCTAATACCTCTAAACACCCTTAACAAACTACAGTTCCCAGGATTCTTTGAGGGGAAGCTGCGACTGTTTAAAGTGGTATCGTCCTGCTTTAAAGATATAGTGCAGATGGGGCCAGAATCCTCCATCTAACACTGGGATATTGCAGGGGGGTGGACTAGATCGGCACGGTTTCTTCCAACTCTGCGATTGTATGTACGATCTTCCAACACCGTCTATTCTACTGTTAAGCTGCTTGTGCCATCAGGAAATTCTTCCTAGTGTTTAGTCGATATATCCTTTCTTGGAGTTTGAATCTGTTGGCTCAGGTCTTGCCGTCTGTGTGGAGCAACACAAAACCAGTTTGCTCCCTCATCTGTGAGACACAGCCTTTCATATATTTGAAGATGGCCTTCGTATTTGAAGGACCGTCACACTAAGTGAGTTACCAAGTATGTTCTTTCAAGCCTGCTTCTGCTTTTGCATGGCCCATAATCCATAATGTGCTAGCTCACTACACCCAGGGAGGAATATTTCCACATGAGGAAATATTTAAGAAATGTGACGTCCTGCCTTCGGTCCATTCTGCCACCTCAGAACTTCGCCACCTCCATCTGTTAATGCACATAAACAGGCTTGTGTAACCACGGGTTATAAATGCCAGCTATTCAATAGCACAAAACCCCTTGATTTCAAAAAGCAGATATTGGCGTGCGTGTCTCTGCACATGTGGCCTAAGCTATTCCTACGGCTATGGTTATGAGCAAAAATAAATAAATAAAAGCGGTGGCAACGAACATCTTTGAAACGTGATGAATTATGCTCCCAGCTGAAATCCAAAATAGCACTCCAGCTTCCCTCAGACACATTTGCCTGCCTTCCCTTCCCCAGCTGATTGAATCGCAGTGGCAGGATGAGAGGCTATGGGATGCCTGGGAGCCTTGAGGGAACAGGAGCTGCTGTTACAATTCTTTGAACTGGAACGGCACCCTCACATGAAGGACAACAATGGCTGTGGCGCAGACTTAGCCACACAGGCCTTAAGCTAGGGTTCCCATATTCCCAAAAGTGAAAATCCAGATAGAGGTTTTGTTGAGGGGAGGGGAGTGTTGGAAGTTGTTGAGCCCAACTTGCCGTATGTTCCCCGGACATTTTGCCGAAAATCCTCCCAGATGCCATTTTCCGGCCCAATTCCCGGACGTGTGGCAGCCCTATCGCAGAAGCATCTCCCGGCATTTCAGCAAAGAGCCAACATCTGCAGCCGCTTGCGGGGAGGAAAATATTATGAATCCCTGTGAACGACAAAAGAAAATGGCTGGGTACCTGGATTCAAAATGTGGAGCTTTGCATACTCTCCTGCTGGGAGAGATCCCCAGCAGCAGATATTAAATTCACAAATGAAGCAGCAGTATAGTGTTACGAATATAGCTTGTTAAAACCTTTTTATCCTGTTCAGCTAGCTGCACACAGCAACCGAGCACTTTCTACTCTTGCAATGAGCAGACCTTGGCTACGCCATGAACCCAGGATCTTCTGCATATGACATATGTGGTCTATGGCTAACCTTTCTCCCCACCACCCTACAATTTGGTAGCTGGGTGTCCTTACAAGGCATCCTACAGCCATTCAGGCATGAAAGCCTTGCAACTCGCTTGTAACTGTAGACTTTTGTTGTTGTTGTTTAGTCATTTAGTCGTGTCCGACTCTTCATGACCCCATGGACCAGAGCACGCCAGGCACTCCTGTCTTCCACTGCCTCCCGCAGTTTGGTAGACTTTTAGACTAGTGGAAATTGAACTATCGGCCTTTGTGTGTTTTTTGTTTTGTTTTTTAAAGCAAGTTTCTAACCCTCATGAAGATAGGTTTTAAAATATATGGGCCTTTAAGACCAACTGAGACTGCAATCTGATTAAGTCTGATTGAACTCCATGGGGGTCATTTTTGAGTAGATACATACAGAATTGCAGCTTTTATTTTTATCTTAAAGCTGCCTTGATTCTTGTCAGGGAGAAAAGCAGGGTACAAATTAATCATCATCATCATCATCTGCATGCAGTGAGCTTACACCATATGTTTGGGAAGCAGTGTTAGCCCTGATCCACATCTGTCCTGTTGTTCCTTATGAAATTCTGCATTTTCATGCGTTTCCCCCTCTAAACCTTTTTTGATCTGAATTCGGAAAAAAGAACATCCTAGCTGTGAGTTAAACTGGTAACGTGTACACAACCTTTGTTGGAATTGACTGGCTGTCTGCATGCGAGACTTGGGGTAATTCCCTTTTTAAAAAAAGATCCCAGTAACACTTTTTGGAAAGAGAGAGGGGTGGTCCGCATAAGATTTCAGTGTCCAGCGCAGCTCCCCACTATGACTAGCAAATGCAGAATAATAAGAGTTTGCAGAGGAAAGCCATATGCAGTGGTACCTCAGGTTAAGAACTTTATTCGTTCTGGAGATCCGTTCTTAACCTGAAACTGTTCTTAACCTGAGGTACCACTTTAGCTAATGGGGCCTCCCGCTGCCGCCGCACAATTTCTGTTCTCATCCTGAAGTAAAGTTCTTAACCTGAGGTACTATTTCTGGGCTAGCGGAGTCTGTAACCTGAAGCGACTGTAACCTGAAGCATCTGTAACCTGAGGTACCACTGTAATGCAGACTGGTACGATTTAAAGACCACAGAATCCAGCTTGTCAGGGCAGAATCTTTTATTTCCTTGCTTATTTCTGAAGATCGGAGCACCACAGAGTCCTGTGTGAAAGGCAATACATACTGTACTGACTGCATATGCTAACAGTAAAGGCAGAAATGTGGGATGTATTGTCTCAGCAGGCCAAGGCCCAACTTCCAGCTGCAATGGCGCACCTGCGCAGCTGCAGTTTGAGATGAGCTATGCACTCCCTGCCAGCAAACTGCCAGGCATGCTTCCGATTTGCAATTCAAAGGCCAACTTATCAGGCATGAAACTACATCACCTGCCACTTTGCCTTGTTCCCTTGGAAGATATTGCTGTCACCCTTTTCAGAAAACCAAGCTGTTATTATGAAGAGAAGCCATTTATTATGAAGGCGTTTACAGTCACGGAAAGCATTTTCAGTTCGACAAAGTGCTTCCATTTCTTAGTCATTCTCCCCCGCAGCCTTGCAGGAATACAATCGAAATGAACTTTCATACCATTTCACTGTTTATGGATGAAAGCAGGATTCTAATAACTGAGACTGGCAACTGCATGCCGTACGCGGAGTGAGACAACTAAATCTGACTAAGAGAGTACCGTGGGGGTGGTTCAGGAGATTATCATATTCACATTTGGGTGGGCGGGCGACAGAAAAATCTCTCATGTCTTTAGTAGAAGCTACAAGAGGTTCTCTCTTGTGTGCAAAGGCATTTAACTCAGGGACTTGTTCAGAGGCTCATTGGCTTGATAGGGGCAGAAAATGTTATTTATGCTTTTGGGCACTTGGCCTCAGAAGCAATGAATTCTGGGAATGGCTGCTGTAACCCGGGGCAGCAAATATTACAGAGATCAACCAGCCTTCCCTTGGAATAATGGGTGGTTGTCTGGGTGAGGTGTCCTTTGAAACATTGCAGAGCTATTGGAAACTGACACCAAAGGTGTGATGGAGGGCCGAACCTCTGAAGAGCTCAACAGCTATGGACTGATAAAGGGAGAGGCAGCAGCTACCCAGACTAATCCGGTTGAAAGTCAGGGGCTAAATCTCTGACTGCACTGTTTTGAGCAACTGGAATAACTGTGGGAAAGGAGGGATAAGGGAGCAAAGGTTTGTGGGGTGGGAACGGAGAAGCTTCGGTCATCTACTTGCTTCAAAACAGCTGGGTATCATCTGCCACCCTTGAACTCTGCAGGAAAATCTCATTTGCTCATCCTTCCCCTTCCAGAAGGCACACTTCATCCTTGCCACCCTGGGCTCCTTTGGGAGGAAGGGTGGGATATAAATTTAATAAATAATGATATTGTGAAGTGGGGGGAGGAGGCTTCACTTCAGCGACCATTTCCCAAATGCTTATCTTACTTGTGTTTTGTTTTTTTAAAAGGGGGAAAGTTAGTCTTCATCAAAGGGATTTCCCACCAGCATACAAAGAAATGTGAAACTGCAGAAATAAAAAAATGGGAAGGGTCCTAGCTGAGTGGCAGTGTCTACCTCACACACAGCAGGCCTCACATTCAGTGTCCAGGTAGCAGTGAAAGAGAGTCCAGTTTGAGCGCCAGGCTGCTGCCAATCCGTGTAGGAAATACTGATCTAGAGTCTGGCTCAGTCTAAAGGCAGCTTTTTAGGCTGACAAACAATGAAGCGAACTTAAAGAGAAATAACACAATCCAGTTAGCTAAAAAAAGAATAAATTGTGGTGCAAGACGCCAGGAGAAATAAAAAGGTTTTAACTCGGTGTCGAAATGAATGCACTGGTGGTTGCCAGACATATCTCCCACGAGGGGCGGGGAGCATTCATTCCATAGTCAGGATGACACCTCCAGAGCAAAGTCGCTCTCTTTTGCACATAGGGCTGTCATACATTTGGGAATCAGGCTACAAAATGGCGTCTGAGCAGATTTTTGCTGAATTGGCAAAATGTCCGGGGAAACCTGGACGTATGGCAAGTAGGGGTAATTTTATTTTTTAAATGCTTTTAATATAGCCGCAAGGATGCTACTTGCCCAGAAATGGAAAGAAGAGGAAGTACCAACAAAGGAGGAATGGATAACTAAGACGACAGACTATGCCGAAATGGCAAAGAGGGCCGTGAAAATCCGGGACCAAGATGAAAAAAAGTTTATACGAGACTGGACTAAATTTATAGAATATTTTAAGCTCCACTGTAAACATTAGCAGGATTGACATAGCATCTATGAAGTCATGTGAATTAGGATTATCCACGGACTTGTAACTGAATGGGAAACTAAAGATGTGTAAGGTAATAAAGGGGAGAAATTGGAAACCAGGGGTGGGGTGGGGAGAAGTCTAGAAGAGATGAATAAGTAAGTAATATGGTGGCGGTGCGGGTTAAACCACAGAGCCTAGGACTTGCCGATCAAAAGGTTGGCGGTTTGAATCCCCACAACGGGGTGAGCTCCTGTTGCTCGGTCCCTGCTCCTGCCAACCTAG
Source organism: Podarcis siculus (assembly GCA_034642415.1). Classification (NCBI taxonomy): domain Eukaryota; kingdom Metazoa; phylum Chordata; class Lepidosauria; order Squamata; family Lacertidae; genus Podarcis; species Podarcis siculus. The sequence goes on from JAXCMG010000002.1 coordinate 24,544,153, forward strand.
CAGTTCGAAAGCACGTCAAAGTGCAAGTAGATAAATAGGTACCACTCCGGCGGGAAGGTAAACAGTGTTTCTGTGCGCTGCTCTGGTTCACCGGAAGTGGCAAAGTCATGCTGGCCACATGACCCGGAAGCTGTACGCCGGCTCCCTCGGGCAATAAAGCGAGATGAGCGCCGCAACCCCAGAGTCGGCCACGATTGGACCTAATGGTCAGGGGTCCCTTTACCTTTACCTATGGATGTTAAATTGCTAAATTAATGAAAATTGAAAATATAAAAAAATGAAAAATAAAATAAATGCTTTAAAAATCCAAAAAATGTATTTTTGGGAGGGACAACAACATTGACCAAAAAACCCCACCATCCAAGAACTTTTGAATTTTCACTTTTGGGAATATGGCAATTCTTATGTACTTCTCCAAAATGTGGAACACAGAGAATGGCCTCCTCTGACAAGCACAGCAAGTGTTGAGCTCTCCAAAGGCCTGAAGGGAACTATTCCCTTGTCACACTGTTTTGCCCCTGCTGGAAATGCCATCAGTTTATCTGCACAACATGAGAGGACACTCACAAGGAGTTTGCGGGGGGGGGGGGGCAGCGAAGGGAGGAAGAAGAGGATATTCCGAGAGCCGCTTCCGAGAGTACGCAGTTGTTTGTGTGTCATCTGTGTGCAAAGTAACCGGTGAGATTTTTCAGTGTTTTATTTTTAGAACAAATGCCTCAAATCTATGAGTGGCTGAGATAGCAGGCCTCGTCCCAAGCTTTGACACACACCCTGCACTAGAATTGGAATTAGCGCAGGAGAGAGAGAGCCAGAACCACATGAGATGTGGACAGAGAGACCTTTAATTTCCTGAGAGATGGACGGACAAATGGTTGAGTGGGCAGATGTAAAGGGGCAAGGATGGGCATGCGTGCCAATCAAGCTTTCCTCTGCCTCACACACTGCCCCTTGGCAGCACTGGAGCTGTTTCACACATTATGCAGAAGGAGGCAAGGAGAGACTGGCGGGGAAAATAGCATTCTGGACTGTACCACTTCAGACGGTAGGGGGGGAGTGGTACCTTACTTTTGAATGCTCCCTCCCAATAAAACTCCCTGCATTAAGTAAGCTAGCCTATCAGGGAGAAGGTTATGCCCTAAATCAGAGCTATGGAACATGTGGTCCTCCAGATATTGTGGGACACCCATCAACCCCAACCAGTACAGTGTGATCAGGAATGATGGGGGTTCACCAATAACTAGGAGACTTCAGGTTCCCTAGCCATGCCTTAAACCATTCTCACCATAGCTGTCCACTTTTCCCTTTTCTTGCGAAGAATCCTATTCGGAATAAGGGAATTTCCTTTTAAAAAGGGGGAAAGTTGACAGCTATGATTCTCAATGATGATGCTGGCTCATTGAATGCAGGGAGATTTTTTTTTTTTAAGTGGGAGAAGCATTCAAAGTGCTAACCGTCCAGAATGGTACTGCCTCAGTTTTTGCCATTTCCTCCAGCGTAACATGTAGATCAGCTCCCAGACATAGAGGCAGCCCCTCCAAGAGCCAGCAGGGAGCAATTCCAAGCTCACCCACTCTGTGTTTCTTTCCACAGTGAGACAACCTTTTTCCTGGTCCATCTGAGTCGACCAGTGTGGGGGAGACTGGAATTCAAGGGTAGGAACCCATTTGAGATCATCCCACATGCAGTGAGGGCCAGGCCAGCCAGAGAGTAACGGGGACCTGTTTTTCAGGCCCCACTGTTGGTGACCCAGATCAGTCCTCTTGCACCATTAAGGGGTACTTCCCCCCTCCATCTGAAGTCTGCCAACAGCCCTCCTCTCAAGCCAAACTGGGACTGCAGAGCTCATTTCCTCTCGCGTCCCCTTTCTACCTTCACAGCATGCTAGGCCAAGGCTACCAACAGCCGAGAGTGGGATATGGCCTGGCCTTTCTGCCTCTTTAATCTGGATTTTTAAAGGGGTGAGGTCAAGGGATTCCTGCCCACCAGCTGGCTCTCTGAGGCAGGACGCAGAAGGGGACGTTCACGCAGCCCGTGCACTATCTGCCTTTGATAAAGCCGTCCAGCACGCGGTCACTGCGCTCAGACAGCCAGTAGCCAGCCATAGCGGCCACGGCACCAATGAAAATGGCGGTGAAGACCATATCTCCTTTCGCAGCTAGGGTGGCCAGGGCGCAGATGATGGCACCGAAGAACATCTGCTGCAGCACAACCACCTCGTCGTCCGTGATGTCGTCAAAGAATCCTTTCTCGGGAGCATCTGTGGGAGAAGGAACAAGCCATAAGAAAAGGGAAACCGACAGCTTTTGTCACCTAGAGCCTCCTAGTGGCTGCACCAAGCTTTAATAAAAGCCACAACTTTGTTCTGATTTTGCTTTTTACCTCCGCACTTAGCATTAAATAGAAACAAAAGAGACTGAAGGGACGCGGGTGGCGTTGTGGGTTAAACCACAGAGCCTAGGACATACCAATCAGAAAGTTGGCGGTTCGAATCTCCGCGATGGGGTGAGCTCCCGTGCTCGGTCCCTGCTCCTGCCAACCTAGCAGTTCGAAAGCACCTCAAAGTGCAAGTAGATAAATAGGTACCGCTCCGGCGGGAAGGTAAACAGCGTTTCCGTGCGCTGCTCTAGTTCACCAGTAGCGGCTTAGTCATGCTGGCCACATGACCTGGAAGCTGTACGCCGGCTCCCTCGGCCAATAAAGTGAGATGAGCGCTGCAAACCCAGAGTCGGTCACGACTGGACCTAATGGTCTGGGATCCCTTTACTTTTACCTTTTAAGAGAGACTGAAAGGACTAACAAATTTATCATGTCGCAAGTCTTCATGGTCACAGCCCCATGACTCATGGCATAATAAATGTGCTGGCCTCTTCGATGGTTTTGCTACAACAGGCGGTTTATTTATTACTAATTGCATTCATTATGTGCCGCCTTTCTGTAAAGACAGCGTGCGATTTAAAATATTAGAATAAGCAATGCTACAAAAATATCCTCAGGCGAACTTCAGGAGCTGATGGCACCAGCTGGCCTGGTCCTCCTCACTTGTGAAACAGACTCTCGCCATCGTTCTGAAAACTCATATTAAAGTGTTTATATTTGCATGTAATGCTGTATCTTGAGTATCTGTCTCTGTAAGAAGGAAGCCTTGTCTGATAGCTGGCGTTAACTTTTCTGTGGAGCCAGACCACTCATGAGAGACTTGGTTTGTTAGGCAAAAGTCATCTTCTGGGCAACCCAACACTGGTTCCCAGCATCCTACAAAATGGCCGACAAAACTGCTTCCGGGGTAGAAGGCAAGCCCTAGAGACTGACCCCCACAGGGCACCATTGCTATTGCCTCCTCCAATTCCCCAGCTAGAGAACATGTGCTGTAAAGAGCGATGCCGCTGCTGCTGCTGCTGAGGTTTACCTGGGGGTTTGTCTTCCACACAGATCCCCTCCTTGCGAACATGTCCCTCTGCGCAGACACACCGGTAGCTGCCGTCCGTGTTCTCACAGGCCTCGTTGGCGCCTGTGCAGACGGGTTCTTCCATGTCCCCAGCACATTCATCCACATCTGGGAGAAGGGGGGAGTCACACTAGGTGGTTGGGAACCATTTCCCCAAAGAGGGTGGAATAACCTTTCTAGGCCCCGACTCTCCCACCTTATATACAAACATAGAGCATTCTATCACTAGACTGTAGCAAAACCTCCCAGTGATTTCCAAGAAACAATAAAAATCATCAATTAAAAACAAATACATTTAAAATAATGAAAATTAAAGGAGTAAAAGAGAATTAAGAGCAAATGGGCCTTTTCTGCAGGCTCCACATTTGTGGAATGATTTCCCCAGGGAGATTTGGCTGGCGCCGTCATTAATTTAGACAACCAGGCAAAAACAACCAGGTCTTTCGCTGACTGACATTCAATGCCCTTTTAAATGTGGAAGGGGGGGATTATTGGGTTGCCTTTGCTTTTATTTTTATTATGTACAGTGGTACCTTTATTATGTACAGTGGTACTTAATTCGTTCCGGAGGCCAGTACTTAACCTGAAACTGTTCTTAACCTGAAGCACCACTTCAGGTACTAATGGGGCCTCCTGCTGCTGCTGCGCCACCGGAGCACAATTTCTGTTCTCATCCTGAAGCAAAGTTCTTAACCTGAAGCACTCTTTCTGGGTTAGCGGAGTCTGTAACCTGAAGCGTATGTAACTTGAAGCATATGTAACCTGAGGTACCACTGTATTTTGTGTTTTTTATATTGTAATTTTATGTAGTGAACCACCCTGATATCTATGAGTATACAAATTTAATAAGTAACAGTAAAACAAAATAAAAAAATAAAAAATAAGATTACAGCACATTCACATCCACGTGTCTAGATCGGCTTCCCTGAACAGAAATGTTTGAAGCGGGTGCCTGCCTGGCATCACTAGCCAGTGAGTTCCAAACTGTATGAAGAAACTGATTGCTGAAAACTGCACAGCAATAAAAGGAACCCAGGATTCCAGAAAAGAAAAAAGAAAATGGGGGTGGGGTGGGGAGCAGCACAGAGAAGCTCCCAAAGTTACAGCGACAACGGGCAGTCAGATGACCGGCAGGAATAGAACAGCAGCCTTAAATGATGCTTCACTGATAGGCCAAACCAAAGGCAGAGCTTTGTCTAGTAGCTTTGTCACGCAGGGAAGGGCTAGCTGTGAGATAACTGCTTGAGAGGGCTTACCAAGGCACTTGACACCATCGCGCCGATAACCCTTGTTGCATTTCTTGCAGCGGGAAGGCCCGGCGCCCATGCAGCCAATGCAGGCCTTGGCACAATCTGAACAGAAAGGGAAAGGCAGGATTAAGCGGCAGGTCTGTAAACTGGATGCGGACAAGGAACGCTAAAGTTCTGTGACGAGAGATGGCGTTGTCTCCTGTGACGAATGAAGGTTTCCAAATGGGCTTTGTTCTCGAGCCCTTGCTGCTTGTATTTCTCCTCCTCTTCCACCCCAGCAAAAGAGTGGTCGGTCCAACATGGCATGTATTTTTTATTTTGTCCAGGAAGGGGGTTAGAGTGGAGGAACAGGGTACAGTGCTATAAATTGTTCTGCAGAGCCGAGTCACTTGTCTAAGGGCAGCACACTTTTAAGGCTTGGGGGCTCTTACCTCGGCACTCGTAGGACCCCTCGGTGTTGACGCAAAACTGGTTGGCCCGGCAGTGCGCCATGTCTGTGCCACATTCATCTATGTCTGTGTGGGACAAAGAGAGATCTGTCAACCCAGGGCTCACGCAGAACAGTTCCTGTTCTCTCCCCATGTGGGAATCATCTTCCTTTGCCTCCCCCCCAAAATAACCAGCACCACCCTGCAAGGTAAGGTAAAGGTAAAGGGACCCCTGACCATTAGGTCCAGTCATGGCCGACTCTGGAGTTGCGGTACTCAACCAGCTTTATTGGCCGAGGGAGCTGGCGTACAGCTTCCGGGTCATGTGGCCAGCATGACTAAGCCGCTTCTGGCGAACCAGAGCAGCGCACGGAAACGCCGTTTACCTTTCCGCCGGAGCGGTACCTATTTATCTACTTGCAGTCTGACATGCTTTTGAACTGCTAGGTTGGCAGGAGCAGGGACAGAGCAATGGGAGCTCACCCCATCGTGGGGATTCGAACCGCCGACCTTCCGATCAGCAAGTCCTAGGCTCTGTGGTTTAACCCACAGCACCACCCGCATCCCTGCAAGGTACCTATATCCAAAATACACAGCACCTCAAATCCTTTTTCACTGGTTGCTAAGCAACCATGGATTCTTTCCGGCCTAGTCCCACAAACTCACCAATGCACCTTCGGTCATGTAGCATCCAGCCCCTCTTGCAGCGAAGGCAGCTTGAATCTTCGGGGCCTGAACAGCGCCCGCAGGCCCGGTAGCACTCTAGAGAGGGGAAGAGAGCCTAGTGTGTAGGGGGGAAGAGCAGAAAGCTCCCCATCTTTCCAAGCCCAGGCTAGAGTAATAGCCTACGAAGGACTGATACGAACTACGGAAGGGAGGGAGGGATACGTAAGGAAGGGAGACATTACTCCCCAGCATAGGGGGCCTACACAGCACTTCAACACCCTCAGGCCTAAGATGATAAGGGAAGAGGAGGAGGTAAACAGGAACTGCAGGCACCACTCAACCCGATACAGTGGTGAGGAACCTAAAATCATGTCTGTGACACTTCCGCTTTCGATTAAGGGCAGTAGCTCAGTGGTAAAGCCATCTGCCTGGGATGCAGAAGGCCCCAGGTTCCATCCCAGGCATGGTTCTCTACTTGCAACCTCAGGGAGCTGCTGCCAGCCAGTGTAGACAATACTGAGGCACATGGTCCATTGGTCTGATTTTGTATAAAGGCAGCTCACTACGTGTTTCGCTTAATTCAGCCCAGGTTGAAAATATTATTGTCCATCGGTAAGAGTGATCAGCTGTGGCGATCGTACCTACAGACAGGGCCAGTGTTTAGCCAATTCGGAACTGTTTTAGCAAACAGGGCTCAAGGAGGCCAGGTGGTACGGTGGGAACAAGGCTTCAGCCCCAACCTCAAGGGCTCAGAGGAAGGGCACCTAGGAGAGCTCAGGATTAACACATGGCTCATTCACCGAAAAAGATCAAATGGGGGAAAGATCCCTTTCTGCCTCAAGCTCTGGAGAGTCACTGCCAGACAGATTAGACAGGACTCCAGATGTTGCCGAACTACAACTCCCATCAGCCTCAGCCAGCAACAATCAATAGTCAAGAATGATGGGAGTTGTAGTCCAACATCTGGAGGATGCCACGTTGGCTATCCCTGGGTTAGATAAACAAATAGTCTGACCTGGAATGAAGCAGACTCCTGTGTTCCTAAATATTCTTTTAATAATACGTGCTAACAGTGATGCTAAGCAATAAATATAACTATTATTACACTGTATGCTGTGAACAGCCCTGAGATCTATGGATGTAGGGTGTCATACATATTTAATAAATAATAATATAGTGCAACATATTATTAGATTGCCTTATTTAGAGTATGTGTGCATGCCTAGAGATGCCAGAGGAATGTGTACACCAGCTTATATAAGAGATAGATGGATAAAAAAGGTAAAGGGACCCCTGACCATTAGGTTCAGTCGTGACCAACTGGGGTTGTGGTGCTCATCTCGCTTTATTGGCCGAGGGAACCGGCGTTTGTCTGCAGACAATGTGGCCAGCATGACTAAGCCGCTTCTGGCGAGCCAGAACAGCACACGGAAACGCCGTTTACCTTCCCGCCGGAGCGGTACCTATTTATCTACTTGCACTTAGACGTGCTTTCGAACTGCTAGGTTGGCAGGAGCAGGGCCCGAGCAACGGGAGCTCACCCCGTTGCGGGGATTTGAACCACCGACCTTCTGATCGGCAAGCCCTAGGCTCTGTGGTTTAACCCACAGCGCCACCCGCGTCCCTGATACAGTGTGGTTGTGAGTATTCAAGGGGAACAAGAAAGGACAGGGATGGCAGGAAGGGAAGTCACTAACCAGCACTAGCCAGCACGGGCAGCAGAGCTTACATCTCCAGACCCTGCCCCCAGTCTAGCAAAGCATGGGCACTCTACATACCCGCACATACCAGGTGGCTGTCGTTGCGAGAAGCTTCGTAGTAGCCATCTCCACATTCGGAACAGAAGGGGCCACCGTAGCCCGTCTGGCACATGCACAGGCCGGTGCCCCTGCGTGTGCCATCACCGTCACACTGCCCATACCCGCTGCAAGGCTTCTGGGCACCCCCAGGGCAGGCTGTGGAGAGATGTGAGTAAATGCTGGGGTTCAGCAGACCTTAAATGGCAATGCGCAGACCGCCCAATTCAACACATGACCCCATTCGATACGCATTTACTCTGGAACGGTAACAATTCTGTATCTGTCTCTGTTCAAAGGCCCCAGCTGCCCACATACTCCACCACTTCAGTTTGGCCAATTTCCCTTAGAATCATAGAACTGTAGAGTCGGAAAGGACCATTAGGGTCATCAAGTACAACCCACTACAGTGAAGGAATCTTTTGCCCAATGGGGGGCTTGAACCCACAGCCCTGAGATTAAGAGTCTCGTGCTCTACTGACTGAGCTATCCCTCAGTCCCAAGAGGTGGACAACATGATTAACAATCGCTGGATTCCATCAACCAGCCACACTTTCTGGGGGGCTGATAATCCTAAATGCACCTAGTTCAGTGATAGTGAACCTTTTAGAGACAGTGCCCAAACTGGAACCCATGTGCCCAGTCTTTCACAATAAAGTACTTCGGGACAAGTCCTCTTTGGTTATGGAGGGCTGATTTGGAAAGCCACTCCCAGCAAACCAGCCAAAGAAATATCCCACAGCGCAAACGAGTTTCTTTGACTGACCCCCAACAGGGCACTGAGGCATCCAGCATATAAACTCAGAGGTCACATCTACTCCATATATTGAAAGCACTTTACGGAGAATCCTGGGAACTGTAGTTTCTTAAGGGTGCTGGGAGTCGTAGCTCTGTGATGCCAGCACCTGGACCAAACTACAGTTCCCAGGGCTGTAAAAAGACTGATTGTAAATGGCTGCAAAAGAGGTATCAGAGTGAGTTTGAGGGACATGGCACTGAGCACCCATCATCGCAACAACACAGGAAGCCACACAGCACCACTTACTGTGGCAGTCAGGGCCGTAAGTGCCGGTAGGGCAGCAAACTTTCAGCGCTTCCATGCAGAGCCACTGGAAAAAGTCAGGGTGCTGTTGCTGCCTGGGGAAAAGAGAGCCTCTGTTACTGCCCTGGTCCCATGCTGGGACTTATTTATACCACAGGCCCTGCACAGCTCTTCCACTGCGCCCGAGAATGGAGCAGCCAGAATTAGGCAGGAAAGACCCCCTCGGAAGAGATGTTCTATCAGGCAAGGATAGACACCTGTGGCCTTCCTGTTGTTGCTGGAATCCAACTCCCATCAGGCCCAGTCAGCAGGGAGGGATGATGGGAGCTGTAGTTCAACCACACCTGGAGGGCCACACATTCCCCATCCCTGGCCTATAGCTACAAACATACTGAGCATTGAACCAGAAGCAGGATGTGTAAGGAAACATTCCATGATGGAAATTCTTGCTCTTTCCCACTCACTCATGGAACCACCAATGCTCCACATGGTCTTCTCCCTGTTCCAACAGCTGGTGGCATGCGAAGTCTGACGTGGCGCACACACCCTCCAAGACTTCCAGCAGGCGGGTCTCACTGAAAGGAGGGAAAGAGGCAGGGTGAACATCAAGGCAGCTGGGAAAACCAAAGCAGTCCCTCCACCAGCGTTACAAAGTCTGCCCTCTCTGCTTCCCCTGCTAACCAGTCTACTGCCCAGTCAACCATTTGTAAACCTCTGTCCCTCTTTTGACCAGCAAAGCCCGGCTGGCCCTATCTTCTTCTCAAAACTCCACCAGGACAGCTTGCGTTTACTCTGCTCAAGCAGCCAGTCCCTAAGGAGTTCCCTTTTGCCCCCCTGAGTAAAGTCAGGAGGTGGCAACATGGCCGACAAGCCACCCTGGGGAGCTCGTGGGCGACAGCTGCGCTATCATGGAATAAACAGGCAAGATGTTTGTCAGAGCTGACAACATTTCCTTCTTTAATCCTGAGGGCTAGTAACTTGCTTTTAACAATCCAGAGCGTCAGATTCAGCCGGAGTTTTTCGTCCTCCGCTTAATTCTGCAGCAGAGGTCGCAGACTAAATTTTAACGGCGCCATCTTGGCCGTGCTGATTTTTCGGAACTCTTTCAAGATCAGGATTATTAGTGAAGGTTTGCCATCCCCACCCCACCCCTCCCATCAAGGCAGCAGCATCTCACCAACGGCCTGGCCCAGCCCAGACCTCAGGTCACCTGTTTGCATATTTTGCAAGCTTCTCTTCTTCCCAGGCTGTGTTCCCGCCCCCGAAGTTCTCTCGCTGTGTCCGCTCCAGACCCTGGGAAGGCAGGAGAAGGCTCACAGCAATCCCAAAACTAATTTTTTGGTCTCCCCTTCCCCCAGCAACCCTGAGCGCAGCAACCCTTTCACCCCACAACCTGCATGCAGCAACCCACACATCCTTGAGCTTTAAAACACAAGCTCATCAAGTCCCTCTGCTTGAACCCCCACCCCCTATCTCTGTCTGTCTGCCTGCCTCTTGCTCCAGTCCTAGCCCTCCTAGGAGACAGGAGCTCAGGGGCTAGGCTGGAGACCGCATAGCATCGCATCTCAAAATGCTTGCAAGTCCCTACTACTACTGACTATTAGGTCCAGTCGTGGGCGACTCTGGGGTTGCGGCGCTAATCTCGCTTTATTGGCCGAGGGAGCCGACGTACAGCTTGCGAGTCATGTGGCCAGCATGACTAAGCCGCTTCTGGCAAACCAGAGCAGCGCATGGAAACGCTGTTTACCTTCCCGCTGGAGCGGTACCTATTTATCTACTTGCACTGGCGTGCTTTCGAATTGCTAGGTTGGCAGGAGCAAGGACAGAGCAACGGGAGCTCACCCCGTTTCGGGGATTCAAACCGCCGACCTTCTGATCAGCAAGTCCTAGGCTCTGTGGTTTAACCCACAGCGCCACCCGTGTCTCTACTTTGTGCAAAAGCGGTCACACACCCCAGCCCAAACCGAAATGCTCTTTCAAGCCTCCCACCTTATTGAAGTTGCTGGCCAGGTCGCGGCACGTCTGGCAGGGCTCTTGCTGCGAAGGGCTCCCGCGTGGAACCCGGAGGAGCAGCAAGAGAAGAGGGAGCCAAGCAGACGCCATCTTCTTCCAGGGCAAAGCCATCTTCAGGAGGGCAGGGACCAGGCTGGAAGAAAGGAGGAGGAGCCTTCAAGTGGGTGGTCCTGTTGGAAAAGCTTGCAAATCTCACCGGCAATGCCAGGATGTGAAATCTCCACACACACACCCTCCTGTGATAGAAGCTGATTATTCTGATTTTTTATTTATTTTTCAATATTTATCCACTGTTTTGAATTAGTAACACTGAACACTCATTGCTTTTTCTTCAGTGATGGAGTCGGGATGCAAAAGCACCATACATTTAAACTCTCCCAAGAATCCTGGGAATTGTAGTTTAAGGGTGCTGGGAACCATAGTGCCATGAGGGGGGTAAACTACAGTTCCCAGGGCTCTAGGGGGAAAGTCATGCATAAAAATACTTAACTAAGTAAGGTTCTACCCCCCCCCAACATAAAGCCTGCCCTCCCACCATTAATCCTGGCTACGCCCATGAAGTCATCTGCTTTAAATGAATGGCGCACATGCCATTAGATGGGTTGCTTGCTGGCTCTTGCTTTCTGGAAGCCTTCAGCTAGAAGTTGGGGTGCCCTAGCTTTGGATACCCTTCATTGGGGCCTGGACAAGACGAGCCACAAGATCCCTTCCAACTCTTAGGATTTTATGGGTTGAGGCCTACCCAGAAACTGTGCTACGACTCAAAAACCTTGCCGAACGGCCCACAATGCATCTGGGCTGCCTGGCTAGGCCTTTCTCTGTAGCAGCCAGTGCAGTTGCAGAAACCTGTCTTTGCCACCTGTCTGAGAGGCTTTCACAATTGGGGGCTGGGAGGGGAGGAGAAGGGCTGTCAAGCACCAGGAAGACCACCGTACGTGGCCGCCATCTTGCCATATCGCAAGCTGAGCAGGCATGTTATGCAGTGAGGAAAAAGTGCCTCTCCAGGCTAGTTGTTGCAGAGGAGAGCAGGCCCCCAGCCAGCACTGGATATTGCAAATTCAGATCCCGGGGCCCGACGCCAGCTTCCAAAGCCGTTTCCAGGATGCGAGCGAAGGAATCTCTGCCTAAAAATAAAGGCCTGGAACAGGTCCTCGTAGCCGTCAAAGTGCTCTCACCGCTAAATAAAGCCAGGAGGATGAGGATGTGATTATCCCCTTCTGCAGCACTGGAAGATCCCAGCCTAGAGCTCAGGAGACGTAAAAATGGCAAGCTACAGGCTTGCGGGATCTACTCTCCGCCGCCTGGAATTATGGGATTCCATGCTATGCCAACCCGGAATACAGCCACTGAAGTTAATGGGCACAGCAAACTTAGGTTCATTCATTACAGCCCTTGCGATGTCAACAGTTGGTTAAAGCAGGGTGCTGATAATGCCAAGGTTGCAGGTTCGAGTAGGACAGCTGCATTTCCCTGCATTGCAAGGGGTTGGACTAGATGGTGCTTAGGGTCCCAACTCTACAATTCTATGCTTTCTATGAACTGGAACGAGATACAAAATAGTGGGCCCAGGGTGCACGTGTAGTGCATATGGAGGACAATGGTCCTTCATTGTTAAATTGCTCTGGGAAGTAGAAGAGAATCAGGGTTAGGTCTTTCCCAATATGATCCTCTCCACGTGTGCTTGGACTGCAAATCTCATCCACCCTGACAGCTGGCCATGAAGCCTGGACTGGTGGAAGTTGGAATCCAAAACATATGTAGGCTTGAAATCACGAAATAACATTTTATCTGCTTTCAAGAGCCTTACTCTGGCCAGGGGCCTGAACCTTTTTACCTCAGGGAGTTTCACGGTACAGAATCTGATGCTCTTAGACGAACAAATGGTCTCCTCTACATTTATTTTTATTTATTAAATTTATTGGTCACTATTTTAAAAACCAAGGTAACTCAAAGTGACTCACAATAAATAATCAAACAATTACATACATTGAAACTGGCATAAAAGGGAAAATGGGAGAAAAATAAAAAAAGACAATCCTATTTTAGGTGGCCACAGATAAGATTAAGAGCCTGGCAAAAAATGAAATGTTTTTTTACCTGGCAGCTGGCGCTATGTATTGAAGGTGCCAGGCAAACCACCCTGGGGAGAGCATTCTGCAATCAGGGAGCCACCACTGAAAAGGCCTGTTCTTGTGTTGCCACCCTCCAGGCACATGAAAAGGGGCCTCAGATGGTGATCAATAGTAAAGATTTTCTAAATGAAATAAATCCTGGGCAACAGGCCACTGTGAACTGCTTCTCCCCAAGCATCATTTGAATTCCAAGCTAATAACAAGGAGCAAATCTGTGGATTGTGCTTCAACCCTGTTTTGGGGGAATCTGAGCATTCCTGCAGCGGGAGCTAGATCAGTTTTGTTATCCCTTGCTACATTTGCATCATCTCAAGCCCTCTCAGGGAAGACAGAAATATATTATTATTATTATTATTATTATTATTATTATTATTATTAAGCCACCCTAAGGTCCCAGAGCAGGTAGTTCTGCATAACTATAGTTATTAGCATACAAAACTCAGCCTTCCAGATGTTTTGAGACTACAATTCCCATCATCCCTGACCACTGGTCCTGCTAGGGATCATAGGAGTTGTAGGCCAAAAATATCTGGAGGGCTGAGTTTGAGGAAGCCTGAAATAAAAGAACCAATTCACATAGCATTTTAAAACACACCCACATACAGAAGCCTTCGAGCCTCTGCCCATCAACTTCCTATCTATAGAGCAGGGGTAATCAACATGGTGCCCTTTGTATGCTGTTGGGACTACAGTTCCCATGAGTCAGAGAGGCGTCGTGGTTAAGACTAGGACCTGGGAGACCAGGATTCAAATCTCCACTTGGCCATGAAGCTCACTGGGTGACCTTAGGCCAGTCACTCACTCTCAACCTAACCTACCTCCTGGGGTATACAACAAACAAATAGGCCAGCACGGTTAATGGTGAGGGATGATGGGAGCTGTAGTCTAGCCGCAACTGGAGGGCATCACATTGCTATAGAACAGAAGGGAAAACCCAGGAGTGCCCAGCCCACATTTGATGGAGAAACCAGCCCCAGTCTGGCAACCCATAGATCCTGGGTGGAGCCACCTATTAAGAGTGAACTCCATCTTGCAGCCTGCACCAATCCTCACACTGCACAACCATTATTTGGGATTAATTTATGCAGAATGAAAACCATAACCCACTAGGCTTCGCCGTTTACTGAAGCGAGTTAGAGCACATAGGAGCCAACTCCTAGGGGCCGGGCGCCCCACAAAGTTGGTGGGCATTCCCATTCAAATGGTGGGTGGGTGTCTGTCTATGTGTCTTTGTACTGTGTCGTGTGATCGATTATGCAGGGAGGGGCTTACCTGGCCCCCCACAATTTATTTTTCCAAGTTGGCACCCCTGGCACCCGATTTCCGCCATCCTGACTGACTGCCCAACGCCTGGTTTGAATTTAGCAAAATCCTGCCATTCATCGCGTGCGGCGCTTCTGCACCCAGGGCAATCCGTCGCGCGCTTGCTGGGGAGCAAGTCCGCAATAAATGGGATTTATTTGCAAAAACAAGCACCGGCCGCCTCTAACCGGGGATCGCGATTTATGGAGGGAGCAGCATGGGACCCTGGCTAGGCCTGTGGCCCGGACCCACCCACGAAGGCCTTGGAGAGACGGTGGCTCTGACCTCTCCTGCAGGCGACGGTGCGCCCTAAGGCGGAGAGGAGAGGCTGCAGACGGACCGGAGGGTGGGGGAAGCGCGCGATGCCCACCCATTCTCCACTCCCCGCGGGGGAAAGGACCTGGTTTGTTCCGATCTCCCCCACCCGTGTCCGGGGCACCTACCTACCTTCCCTCGCCCCCGCTCGCCCTTCCGGGGAGCCTGCGCGGGCTGGCAGGGGCGAGGCCGGCGGGGAGCAGCGCCCACTTTTGCGCACGGGGCTGCTTGCAGCAACCGAGGCTGGGAGCGGGGAAGTCCACCTCCGCCTGCCCAATGGACCTCGGTCAGCTGGCCGGGACCGCCTCTCCGCCAATGGCATCGGGACATGTGCGGTTACATCATCCCGATCTCCTCGCGAGTTGCCAATCGGCGAGCTCCGTCCCCGCCGCTCCGCCGAGCAGCACCTGTCAGGGCGCGTAAAGGCGCAGCTCGGCCCAGGATGCGGCTCCGAGGAGGGGCGAGAGGCTGGGCTGCAAACGGCTGAGCGCTGCGCCTCTGCAGCAGAATAGCAGAAGGGAAGGTGCTGCTGCTGCGCAGCGTGGCCCAGTTGTTGTTTCTCCACAGCAGATCTCAGGCGATCCTGCACGAGACCAGATCGCATCCTCCGTCTAACCTCAGGCGTAAAATGTCTGACAAACGGACGGGATATCCGTGGCGGGGTTGCGGGGAGACGAGTTTTCTGACAAAACCCGTGACCATACATTGAAAGCATATTCCCCCACCCCAGAGAATCCTGGAAAGTGTAGCTTAAAGGTGCTGGGAATTGTAGCACCATGAGGGGTATACTAAGGTTCCCGGGATTCTTGGGACGCACACACAGTGTATGCAGCCTTAGTATTTTGAGACCCAAAGAACACTGGGGAATTCCCCTAAACACCTTCCCCAATAGACATTTGCTGCATTTAATGACAGGTGTTTCTATAATATTTTATATACAGTGGTACTTCAGGTTACATATGCTTCAGGTTACATACGCTTCAGGTTACAGACTCCGTTAACCCAGAAATACAGTGGTACCTCGGGTTACATACGCTTCAGGTTACAGACTCCGTTAACCCAGAAATACAGTGGTACCTTGGGTTACATACGCTTCAGGTTACAGACTCTGCTAACCCAGAAATATTACCTCAGGTTAAGAACTTTGCTTCAGGATGAGAACAGAAATTGTGTTACGGCGGCGCGGCGGCAGTGGGAGGCCCTATTAGCTAAAGTGGTGCTTCAGGTTAAGAACAGTTTCAGGTTAAGTACAGACCTCCAGAATGAATTACCGTAAGTACCTGAGGTACCACTGAATAAGGATTTCACAGTGCTTTGTGATATTGCCAAATCTTGCAACTGTGCAAACATAGACAGGTCAGGGCAGGATGGAGGGGAGATGAGTTTCCTTGTGAAACCAGAATGTAAGTTTCAGTGCTGGAAAACACTTTGTTACAGTGTGATGGATATTTTAGGGAAGTGAGTTTGTTGTGCAAGGCCAGCCAGTAAACTATAATTACGCAACCTGAAAGCACCCCCTGGTCAGCCACTGTGGGGAAGAGGACACTAAACCAGGTGGACCTGTTGTCTTGTCAAGCAAGTGTTGTGTTCTGCAGGGCAGCAAGGCAAGGCCTAACCGGGGTGTGAAACAATGCAAATTGGACAAGGTTCAGATGGGATGCTAGACGGGGCTCTGGGGAACATAGAACTCTGAAGCTGCATTATTAAATCACCAGTTTATTGACTCAACAACGCCGGAAGTGGGGGAGCCCAGAAGAGTCCCATAGAGTCGGCCACCCCCCAAAAGAACTGGCAAGATCCAGTTTGCATGCTGTAGCCCTTCCAGTAACCTGAGCCCGGAAGCTGCCTGCTACTTCCACTCTAGTTTGGAAGCAGGTCAAAAAGATATTTGCATGCAATTATGACTACAACATATAGCGTGTTTCTTTGTGATTAATTTGCTCACTGTGCCAGCAGCTGCTCAAAAGAAATAGAGGAAGATAGAGGAACAGAAGGGGAAGAAGACATGGACGATAGGCCATTTATTTATTTAGTTTAAAAAGTGATATCCAACCTATTTTTCAGAAGATCAAGGTGGCTTTTTTTAAACAACAACAACAACAATAAACAACAACAACCACAAAAACAATCCCACTGTTCAAGCATGGTCTGTTTCCTGAAGGACAAAGCCCCAGCTTGGTGCCTGTTATATATTTTGGGGCTGTTATTATTTGAATTTGAATTTGTATGCCACCTTTCATCCAAAGATCCTGGGGCGGTTCACAACAGAAAAATACAAATGAGAACACAAAATACATACTAAAACAAAAGCAAACCTTCTCACCAAGACATTTAAAAAGTCATAGATTGTTAATCAGCCCAAGGCCTGGCTATAGAGAAATGTTCTCGCCTGGTGCCTAAAGATATGTAGTGAAGGCGCCAGGCAAACCTCCCTGGGGAGAGCATTCCACAAAAGAGGAGCCATCACGGAAAAGGCCTCTTCTTGTGTTGCCACCTTCCAGACCAAAGAAGGGCCTCAGATTATAATTGCCGGGGCGGGATTGGATCATATGGAGAGAGGCGGTCCAGTATTTTGATGCAATTGCCTTTCAAAAATACGTAATTGCAAATGTAATTTTATATGGACTACAACTCCTATCAGCTCCAGCCAGCATGGCCAGTGGTCAGGGATTATGGGAGTTGGACTTCAACATCTGGAGGGTAGCAGGTTGAGGAAAGCTACCCTAGAGAATGAAATATATTCTTTTTTCCAAAAAAGAAAAAGGAAATGCTTAAATAGATATCCCACAACTGAGAACCTACAGTGGAAAGTCTTGCCTTAACGTGTTTGCGTTCCACTCCTTGGCTCAGACAAAACACATACTGGTAGGGATTGGAGAAAAGTTTAGGGTTTTTCTAGATGCCGTTCCCTAAAATAGACCTTCCCACTTTAAAAAATCAGCCTTCTCACCGCATTGAGTGAAGCTCAGCAGCTATCTCACCATTAAGTCCAGTTAGGAATCTTAAGGACACATCATGCTGGATTGGGCTAAGGACCAAATATGTGTTTAGTTTTCTCATTTTGCATTTCTCTGTTGTGAACCGCCCTGAGATGAAGGGTGGTACACAAATCTAATAAATAATAAATATAAAAATCTTCTGTTTCCAGAAGCAACCAGCCAATCAGATGCCTCTCAAGCAAGAATGGGGAATGTTAGACTTTGACTTCCATCAGCCCCAGCTAGATTGGCCAATGGTCAGAGAAGATGGGAGGCTAACAACATCTGGAGGCTCCCAGCTCCCCCTACTCTATGGGTTCCTAACCAGAGCATGAAAGCAATAGGCACCCATGTTGGTTGCCTTTTGTATACGGTACGTGGTCGTATACTGCTCCCTGCCCGTGTAGATGGGATTCCTCCGTTCTTGCAAGCACGGTAAATATTCATTAGTTGCACACGTGGTAGCAAAATGTCAGGATCTTTCCAAACAAGATAATACACACACATCTTGCACCCCACAGGGATACACCTATCCCCTTCACTGCTGTGCCCAAATGCATCCGTTCACATGGTCCAGCTATCCTGTGCCATCACGGCTACTGGGAGCAGGCTGGCCAGTGATGGATCAACACGGAGCCTTCATGTCCATGCCTTCCGCTTAACTTCCTGGAACCACACAGGGCCCCCAACGCAGCCAACTTCTGAAAGCTTTCCCTCTCAGGACTCTACAGAAGGGCGAACGCTGGTCCCCATCAGCTGTGTGTCGTCAGACTGGGGAGGCAGCAATGGTGGATAAGGCCAGCTTGGCTCCTTTTCCCGGCAGTCCCGCACCGCGTCCTCCAGACTCTTGCTGATCCACACCGTGTGTCTCCTGAGGCTGTTCCTCTTCTCCTGGCCCACACCGGGGCCAGCCAGCGCTAGCAGGAAGTTGAAGAGCTGCGACGGCAGAGAGTAGACAGGCGCCGAACGGAAAAGCGCAGGGATCTCGTCTGCAGGGAAGAGTTCCTCAAAGCAGGCAACCATATACCGGTCCCTGGATTTCCCAGCCAGGAAGTCTGGCAGGACGCAGTTCAGAGAGGCCAAGAAAGTGCTGTCGGGCTTGGCGGCCGGCAGCCTGTCTTGATGCTCCCAGCCCAGCCACTCCGAGCAAGCAGCTCTGGCGCCGCGGGAAAAAAGCAGCACGACGGCTCCGCCTTCTTGCAGGACCCGGTGCCGCTGAGCATGGAGCCACTTCATGGGCCCCAGGGATCTCAGCTCCCCACGGCTCCACAGCTCCAGGGATACAGTCAGCTGCAGCTGGGCCAGTGCGCCAGCCAGGGTGCCCACCAGGCGCTCAAAGCCAGCGTGGTCGGGAGAGTAGAGAACGAGGATGTGCCGTCCCCGAAGCGCTCCTGGCAGAGAAGAAAGAGAGGGGGTGTTTGTCCACGGCTTGGTGTTCCCTAGATAATGACCTTGCCATTATGCGCACCTTGCCATTCCAAAGCTCAGTATGTCCAAGGCCGAACTTCTCATCCCAACTCTCAAGCAATCGTCAAACGCTCTCTTTTTCTATTGGAGAATGTGGCCCTCCAGGACTCTTATCTATGGCCCTCAGGACTCTCCTCTCTCTAGCCCTACCATGAGCCTTCCTGGAATTCTATTGGGTGTTCCCACTACAAATATTAATTAACAGTGGTGCATCGGGTTACATACTCTTCAGGTTACATACGCTTCAGGTTACAGACTCCGCTAACCCAGAAATTACATACGCTTTAGGTTACAGACTCCGCTAACCCAGAAATTACATATGTTTCAGGTTACAGACTCCGCTAACCCAGAAATTCAGACCTCCAGAACGAATTAAGTACTTAACCCGAGATACCACTGTACTTAGTAAATTGCACAACCACTTATCACTGCTCTCGTGAAGGGTCACCGGGCTGACTCTGCAAACATAACAGCTCTAGGTGAATTGTTGCAGGCCGCACCTTTCGCATTTAATTGCCATTCAACACCACTTTGAACTATTGTTTCTTTCCTTCTCTACCCATGTGTGATAACACCAGCTGACAATAACACTTCGTGCATCTGACGAAGTGGACTCTAATCCATGAAAGCTGACGCCAAACTGTATTTGCTAGTCTTTACATGCTACGAGACCCTTTGTTGTCTTACCTCCAGAACTGTAATCTTCTTTCAGGATCCTGAGCCATCCTGTGGGGGGAAAAGGGATGTCAGAGAGAGCTCTTCAGTCAAGAGGACAGGCATGCATGAAAAGAAAACACCTCTGAGTCATGACATGCCACAGAAAGGAACAGAGTGAAGGGGCAACATAAACTGGTAGCATTTTAATCTGTAAGAATGCATAAGACCACCCTTAGGTTGTAACACTTTTGAATGCTTTCTTCCCTAAATGACACTGCTATGCTACAGGAGCGGTCAGAAGGGGGCGCTCTCTCCCCAGCTGATCGCAAGGCATCAGGGAAGTGCTGAAGAAAGCACAGCCTTAGAAGGTTGGAGAAATCAGGGAGGGGGGAGAAATTTGGCTCCATTCGCATAAGAACCAAAACATGGCTATCCTTCAAAATTCACGCTTCTCTGAATTTTGTGGTGCATTCTAGTAGAGGAGAAGAAGAGTTTGGATTTGATATCCCGCTTTATCACTACCCTAAGGAGTCCACAGAGCCTAGGACTTGCCGATCAGAAGGTTGGCGGTTCGAATCCCCGCAACGGGGTGAGCTCCCGTTGCTCAGTCCCTGCTCCTGCTAAACTAGCAGTTCGAAAGCACGTCAAAGTGCAAGTAGATAAATAGGTACCGCTCTGACGGGAATGTAAACAGCATTTCCGTGCGCTGCTCTGGTTCACCAGAAGCGGCTTAGTCATGCTGGCCATATGACCCAGAAGCTGTACGCCAGCTCCCTCGGCCAATAAAGCGAGATGAGCGCTGCAACCCCAGAGTCGGTCACAACTGGACCTAATGGTCAGGGGTCCCTTTACCTTTAAGGAGTCTGAAAGCAGCTAACATTCTCCTTTCCCTTCCTCCCCCACAACAAACACTTTGTGAGGTGAGTGGGGCTGAGAGACTTCAAAGTGTGGCTAGCCCAAGGTCACCCAGCAGCTGCATGTGGAGGAGCGGAGACACGAACCCGGTTCCACAGATTACGAGTCCACCGCTCTTCACCACTACACCCCACTGGCAAGTAGGGCTTGCAATCATACATATTTTAGGCCAAACTGCATACAAATATGTGTGCAGTAGGAGAAATGCACATGGCAATGCTGGTGAATTTCTGTGATGTGGAAATATGGTGCATGGGAATTAATACCAGAAAAACAAGGAGCTGGAGAGGAGCTGATAAAAGATTCATCCATCCCTGTTGGAGAGGTAAGGCAGGCTCATAAAATCACAGCGGGGGAAGCAGAAGCTGTGATGACTGTGGGGAATACAGGAGATAGATCAAAAGGGATAAGCAACCATTTGTGGGTAGCGCATTGGGAGCCACAGAAAGTCTGCCTTGTACCTTTCAGTGCTTCTTTCTTGAGCAGCAGCACGAGCAGGATAGAGGAGGAGCCCAGGAGAGCCATCATCCAGGCCAGTGCCCAGCGCCTTCGGAAATCTGCATGAAAAGCATGGAGGGGAGAAGGAATCATTGGGTGATCTTCGGTTCCCATTCCTGCAACGCATGGCCCTTTCACCCTCTGCTCAGTGGCTGGCAATTTCCCCCGCACCCAATGGTTTTAAGACTGAAGAATGCAGCCTCCCGGTCCAGACGTATTCTTTAAATACTGCGCTTGTCTCGCTGGAATTGGGGACCAAGTCAACAACCCTATCAGGCTTGAAGAGAGAGAGAGCTTATCCACATTTTCCCTTGCCCTTTCTCCTGGGGAAAGCCGCTCTTCAGTGCTCAGTCGGAGCAAACAGCGATTCGGGTTTTCTCTGGATGGACGTTTGCTCCAATTTAGCACTAAAGAACAGGTTTTTTTTCCTGGGAAAGGAGCGGAAACCATTTGGACACATGCTTTCAAGGCACAGGACAAGTGTGGATGAGCCCTTAGTCGTGTGGTTTGTTTAGTGAATATACATCCTCCACCACCTCCACAAACTGGAGTTTGTGTTCTTCAAGCTATGCAAGCAGCTGGAAGAGGAGCAGGGTGGGGGGCGGCAGAGGGCAGAGAAAGAACTCTGAGTGGAGAGGCGTCCCAGTTGTCATCCTTTGGAAGCTCCTGGGAAAGTCATCCAACCAAAGCTGATATGGCCTGGAACTGGTTCTGTGTGGTGCATCCTGATTCATGCCTGCCTATAAATGCGAGCCTGGGGCAAACGTCTAGGATGTTGCCAGCAGGTTCCAGGAATCCTCTTTGTTGTGACATTGGGGGGGGGGAGAGTTTGTTTGAGCCCAGGGCAACAGCCCAGGTAGAGCTCTGGGCGAGAGCCAGAAAGCAGAGAGGAATTGAGTGGGAAGGTGTGTCAAAAGGAGAAGGGATTGCTCTCTGTTTACATCAGTTATTAATTTGTGTTAATGGTTTTGTCGTGTGTTTTTGTGACAGCTGTTGCTTTAGCAACCAGGCAGTGGAGGGCCTTCTAGGTATTGGCACCCTCCCCGTGGAATGCGCTCCCTTCAGATGTCAGGAGATAAAGAATTACACAGCTTTTAGGAGACATCTGAAGGCAGCCCTGTATCAGGGGTTTTTTAATGCTTGATGTTTTTATTATGTTTTTAGATATGCTGTAAACTGCCCAGAGCGGCTGGGGAAACTCAGCCAGATGGGTGGGGTATAAATAATAAATTTATTATCATTATCATTAGCTTTCTGTACCCCACTAAAACTGATTTTTAGATATGAAGTGATATAGAAACGGTCTAAATAAATAAATAAATCCCTGTGCAACCTCTATTCCTCAGTTGCCCTTGGAGGAATTCAAGGTCACCTCTCCTCCAAGGAAGCATCCCTGTTGCCCCAGACACAGGTGCACTCACACTTCTCCAGTGAACAGGCCCAGAGCTCGTGGTTCTCACCGTCCTCTGAACGCCATACCTGTAAACAATGATAAAAGAACAGCTGGCTCATGGTCTTGTTTGCCTGGGAAAACAGAGTCGCACAGCTAGCCTGGCAACTATCTTAGGCCACTTCCACTTCTGGAAATGAAGGTTTATTAAGCATTCACCCCGATTTGTTTGCACAAAGTCTTGGAGGTAATATACAACGTCCGCTCTTAATTGAGCGGAAGCTCTGTCTTGTTTGCGGGGAGGTTATATATAACAAGCTCTGTTTATTAAGAGTGTGTCCTCCTTGGTTTGTGTGGAAGTTATGCACGTGGCCTTCCAGATGTTGCTGAACTACAACTCCCATCATCCTGGACCATGTTGGGTGGGGTTGATGGGAGTTGTAGTCCAGCCAGAGGGCCACAGGTTAGCCACCCCAGGTCTGGAGCATTATTGTTGTTAGCCGCACTGAGTCCGGCTTCGGCTGGGGAGGGCGGGATATAAATAAATTATTATTATTATTATTATTATTATTATTATTATTATTATTATTATAGCACTTCACATATCAGTCATCCTTACAGCAACCTCTGCAAGGCACTGCATTATAATTGCACCATGCTGCAAACGAGTTGCGGCTAGCTCAAGGCCACTTACTGAGCCTGTTAATAGGCGAGGAAATCTATTGGCTATCACACTACAGGAGCTCCCAACCTTTTACTGAACAATGCCCAAAGGAGGTGGTTACATCTCTAGGGAGATTGTTCCAGCACTGGTTATAAATTAAATACAGCCATACCTTGGGTCTCAAACGACTTGGCTCCCGAACAAATAGGCTCCCAAACGATCGAATCCGGAAGCCAAATGTCCGATGGAGATTCGGTGGTGTCCAATTGGCTGCAGGAGCTTCCTGCAGCCAATCAGAAGCCGCGTTTTGGTTGTACTGAACAAAGTGGGCATAGGATCCGGCGGCTACTGCACCAGTATAAAGCCAGGGAATCTCTGTCCCTGATGTAGATAAGATGGTAAACAGTTTTCTGCACACCTACAGCCATGTCCCAAGTTGTGTACATGTCCCAAAGCCTTTGTCATATGATCAACCATTAAACCAGTGTGTGTTTAAGATAACCTCACAAACCAAACGTTTCTAAAGAGAGCCAAAGTATGCATTAAAATACCTAAAAGGAACAAGGTGCTTTTATAAAGAATGGTACAGATGGAGCAATTAGCCAATGACTAACAAGAGTAGGGACGCGGGTGGCGCTGTGGGTAAAACCTCAGCGCCTAGGACTTGCCGATCGTATGGTTGGCGGTTCGCATCCCCGCGGCGGGGTGAGCTCCCGTCATTCGGTCCCAGCTCCTGCCCACCTAGCAGTTCGAAAGCACTCTTAAGTGCAAGTAGATAAATAGGTACCGCTTTATAGCGGGAAGGTAAACGGCGTTTCCGTGTGCTGCGCTGGTGCTGGCTCGCCAGAGCAGCTTCGTCACACTGGCCACATGACCCGGAAGTGTCTCTGGACAGCGCTGGCCCCCGGCCTCTTAAGCGAGATGGGCGCGCAACCCCAGAGTCGGACACGACTGGCCCGTACGGGCAGGGGTACCTTTACCTTTACCTTTACCTTAACAAGAGTAGCAGAACAATGTTTCCAGTGACTCCATCACGGGAGAAGAAAATTGCAAAACTAATTACAAAGAGCCTCCAGACTCTCAGCATTCTGTGAGAGGGTTTCAAGCACACGCTGGGAAATTTCAGTTTGCACAATTAAAGGTGGATTAAAGCACTCTGCCTCTCTTGTGCTGCGAATCCACTTAAAAAACAAACAGGTTTTTTGTGGTTTGAAAAGTGATGTGCAGGTGCACTGAAAAGTAGGGGGTGAACGAATGACTCGTGGGAAGACGTGTCAATCCAAACAAATGCTCGCTGTCATAAGACTGCCCCAAGACAAATATGAACAAATGCTTAATCAAGACCAGACAGAGGATCCCTCCAGGCACCCTGATTATTATGCATTCATGATGGTTTATGTGCAATCCTGCTTTCAACACTCTTTTTAGCCTGCAGAAGTTTCAGGGCAGGCATACGGTTTCCAATCAGTGCACATCCCGTAATTTTCTGCTGTAACTTTTTATACCACAAATACCTGACATGGGCGAGTCCCATTTTTGTTACACTCTAGTGCAAGAGTGACACAGTGACACGGGTGGCGCTGTGGTCTAAACCACAGAGCCTAGGACTTGCCAATCAGAAGGTTGGCGGTTCGAATCCCCGCGACGGGGTGAGCTCCCATTGCTCAGTCCCAGCTCCTGCCAACATAGCAGCTCGAAAGCACGTCAAAGTGCAAGTAGATAAATAGGTACCACTCCAGCGGGAAAGTAAATGGCGTTTCTGTGCTCTGCTCTGGTTCGCCAGAAGCGGCTTAGTCATGCTGGCCGCATGACCCGGAAGCTGTTTGTGGACAAACGCCGGCTCCCTCGGCCATATAGAGCGAGATGAGCACCGAAACTCCAGAGTTGTCCGCGACTAGACCTAATGGTCAGGGGTACTTTCACCTTTACCCTAGTGCAAGAGCAACCCTCCTGGCGGCAGTACAGTGGTACCTTGGGTTAAGTACTTAATTCGTTCCGGAGGTCCGTACTTAACCTGAAACTGTTCTTAACCTGAAGCGCCACTTTAGTTAATGGGGCCTCCTGCTGCTGCCACGACGCCGGGGCACGATTTCTGTTCTCATCCTGAAGCAAAGTTCTTAACCTGAAGCACTATTTCTGGGTTAGCGGAGTCTGTAACCTGAAGCGTATGTAACCCGAGGTACCACTGTAATGTGATAACACTGGGAAAGAAGCACCAGCCAATGGTCTGTGGAAGGTGCACTATAAATCCATCATGAATGCACTAGGATGGAGTCCATGACACATTGCAGAACATGCTCACAATAAGAACCATTGGTCCGAAGGGTCATAGAATCATAGAACTGTACAGTTGGAAAGGAGCCCAAGGGTGATCTAGTCCAACCCCCTGCCACACAGGAATCTCAGCTAAAGCATCCAAGACAGTCTCTGTGCAAGGAGCTCGTCCTACACTCAAGTAGGACTCCAGCAGAGACACCTGCCTAACTGGCATGTTCTCTCCCTCCTGGTCAATCATTCAGGAGCTTCAAAAGCTTTCTTCAGCCTGAACATCACAGCGACTGATGCCAACAGACACTGGCACACTTAGGGATCTGCACAGTCTTCGCAGCTTGCGTAACAGGCCTCAGCAACTCAGCATTTTGGCTAATCTACTTTATTTACGTATAAACACACACGGAGCACTGCAACATGGCTCCCTCTCTCTCTAGAATCAGACAGCAAAGAGAAAAACAACAACAAAGGACAACAGTCCCACTTCATGGAACACAGTAACACAAACATTCTGTCTCCGTCACTTCCCACTCTGTGGAGTCAAAACATACACCGTCATGTGATAGACAACAATCCCATGACTGCAATCATGGAGCAGGAATTCTAACAGGGCTAGCCCACCCAATCTCTGCCTTCCAAAGCTCTCCTTTCTCAGCAAGGCTACACAGCTCTGGACAGCCCTTCTGCCTGGAAGCTCTTGAAGGTGTGGATTGAGTTGACCACCAGCCAGCTTGTTCCATGCCTTCAGAGTCCCCCTTTCTTAGCAAGAGGCTGCTCAATGCAAGGCTGTCTCTCTGCTAAGAGCACACCTCTATGGTGGGGTGGTTGTTTTTGGAGCAGTGCAATTTCCCACTGTTGTACTGAACAAAGTGGGCATATGATCCGGCGGCTACTGCACCAGTATAAAGCCAGGGAATCTCTGTCCCTGATGTAGATAAGATGGTAAACAGGTTTCTGCACACCTACAGCCATGTCCCAAATTGTGTACACGTCCCAAAGTCTTTGTCATATGATCAGCCATTAAACCAGTGTGTGTTTAAGATAACCTCACAAACCAAACGTTTCTAAAGAGCGCCAAAGTATGCATTAAAATACCTAGAAGCAACAAGGTGTTTTTATATAGAATGATACAGGTGGAGCCATTAGCCAATGACTAACAAGAGTAGTAGAACAATGTTTCCAGTGACTCCATCATGGGAGAAGAAAATTGCCAAACTAATTACAAAGAGCCTCCAGACTCTCAGCATTCTGTGAGAGTCAAAACATACACCATCATGTGATAGACAAAAATCCCATAACTGCAATCACGGAGCAGGAATTCTAACAAGCTGGACACCATCCAACATGTGGCAATTCCTAAAGGCATGCCCTCCCTCTTCCTGACACTCGTCCCCGCTCTCACCTTCGTGCACTCTCCTGACTGCAAGTCCCTCTGCAGGGCAACCTCCAGATTCCCATTTCCCTGTGGAGAATAGGGAAAAGAAAATGCAGTGAGTGCTGCACAGCTACACCCCCCACCTCCACCCTATAGAACAGCATCTGAACCATAGCAGGAGGGAAAAAGAGTGGCAGTCCAGGACTTACTGTGCTGGCAGCTTGAGCGATGGGGACCCAGGTACCCTCCTCAAAGACATGTGTAGAAGAGCTCCCTTGGGAATGCTCAGTCTTCCGAAGCAGCAAATCTTGCTTGGTTTGCCAAGGGCTTCCTGCGGTATCTAGGGGAAGAGAAAAGAAAGCTTCAATGGAAAGCTTGGCCGCAGGATCAGTCCACGGATCTCATCTCCGTTCTTGCGAATATATGAGAAGAGCTCTGATAGTCAAATGGAAATCACAGGCAGGACTTGAAATACAGTCATACCTCGGGCTACAGACGCTTCAGGTTGTGCAATTTCGGGTTACGCACCCCGCCAAACCCGGAAGTACCAGAACAGGTTACTTCTGGGTTTCGGCGCATGCGCAGAAGTGCTAAATTGCACTTTGTGCATGCAAAGAAGCGCCGAATCGCAACCCGCGCATGCGCAGATGCAGCGCTGCGGGTTGCGAACGCTGCAGGTTGCGAAGGTGATTCCCACACGGATCACGTTCGCAACCTGAGTGTCCACTGTATAAGCAGAGGGATGAGAATGATAAAAGGAATGTTAATGTAGGGTATAGGTTATAGAAATAAGTATTACATTTAAGGCAGCTGATAAAGGATTTGAACAGAAACGTCATGGAATATTGTAGTGAAATTGAACTGAATTTTGTTAAATTGTATGAAAATCAATAAAAATTATGGGAGGGGGGAGAGAGAATATAAGAAGACCCTGCTGGATCAGGCCCAAGGCCCATCTAGTCCGGTATCCTGTGGCCGACTAGCTGCTTGTGAGAAGTCTGCAAACTGGAAATGAGCACAAGAAGCCTGCCATTCCCAGCCACTGCCATTCAGAGGTATGTTAAATACCTCTAGTCTAGTCTGGCGCTCAGAGACCACTGTGGCACTCACCTTCCTGCAGGCAGCTTTGGAGGTAGGTGTTTCCGTTGCTCCTGACCTGCACAAAGGGAAAGCATGGCTCAG
Organism: Podarcis siculus; assembly: GCA_034642415.1. Classification (NCBI taxonomy): domain Eukaryota; kingdom Metazoa; phylum Chordata; class Lepidosauria; order Squamata; family Lacertidae; genus Podarcis; species Podarcis siculus. The sequence goes on from JAXCMG010000002.1 coordinate 24,571,939, forward strand.
TAGGAGGTCCTGTCATGCCCTTGAGTTTTTCCTGGAGGCACCTAGCCAGAAATGGAAGGCTAAGGCAGATTTGAAAGACTTTGGCACATGGGCTTAATTCTCCCATTGAAACCCATGCGACCAGGCACCCTTCTTTTAGCGGGATTGCGCTCCCTCCTTCATTCTTTGAGATCGAAGCAGTAACAATTTGTTGTATATCGAAGTCGCAAAAAGGAAAATCCACGGGCGTGACTTCAGGCACATGACACCAGAGGGAAGCTGTGACAAACAGGGTCGTGCCTCTGTGATATCAGTTGCTGCCGCTTCTAACCAAAGCGTCAAAGTCTAGATTTGAAGCCTGAAGGCACTTCGAAGTTATGGCATTTCTCATCCACTGGGCTTAATCCTACAATTCGCATACACTTCGCCTTGAAAGTATATCACATGGACCTAAAGTGGTTAGACATGTCAGGAGGCAAGATCTAGCTGTGTACTAAACTGCAGGTCTGTCGTTCAGCGGCAGAGCCGGGTTCAATTCCTGACATCCCCAAGCAGAGCTAGGTAAATACACCTGCCTGAAATCCTGGGGTGCTGCTGCCAGGCAGTGAAGCCAACACTGAACTAGATGCATCAATGGTTTCACTTGGTAGAAGGCAATTTCATGTGGGCCTGTTCTTCTAAGCCAACCTGAGTTTTCTGCTTTTAAGTACAGTGGTCCCTTGGTTCTCAAACTTAATCCGTTCCGGAGTCTGTTCTTAAACCAAAGCGTTCGTAAACCAAGGCGTGCTTTCCCATAGAAAGTAATGCAAAACGGATTAATCCGTTCCAGACTTTTAAAAACAACCCCTAAAACAGCAATTTAACATGAATTTTACTATCTAATGAGACCACTGATCCATCAAATGAAAGCAATAAAAAATGTACTGCAGTCACACAATCAATCATTCAATCAATCAGTAGTTGAACTGAGTTCCACACATTCACAAAAAAAGAGCAGCAAAAGCAAAAATGCAAAATAAATAGCAAAAACAGACAGTCCTCAGTGTAACACTCAAAATGGAAGTGTGGCACTCAAATCGGAAGCATAACACTCAAATTGGAAGTGTAACACTCAAAATGGAGCATGTTCAGCTTCTGAAAAAAAATTGCAAACCAGAACACTTACTTCCAGGTTTGCGGTGTTTGGGTTCCAAGTTGTTTGAGTACCAAAGCTGTTGAGAACCAAGGTACCACTGTATCTCACTGACAAAGAATCCGTACAAAAGAGATAACAAGAAAACAGGCCACTTGCCTTTCCTTCTTCCCAAGGCGAACACCACCACAGTCCTAAATTGATTCAATAAACGTATGGCCTCCATTTACACGGCAGCACCTTAGGACCCAGCCCCAATTGAAAATGGAAACAGAGAGGCACTTCCGAACTGTCACTATTTTCAGGTGGAGCTCAGTAACATACTGGCAAATTCAGGTTGCACAATTTGGAAATCTTGCGCAGCAAAAAACCTCTCTCCCCCCATATACCCTGGCTGGACATTTTGTGATAAGGAAATTGAAGACAGGAGGTGGAGAGATCAGACCACCTTTACAGCAGAGGTTGGCAATTAAAGTGAACAGGACACTGCCCCATCAAACTCAATCTGCCCCCGTCAGCCCCCTGATCTGGAGACCTGCCTGCTTAGAAATAGTCCAGGGGGCTAGCAGTTTCCTCCTCCTCCTCCTCCTCCTCCTCCTCCTCCTCCTCGGTTCAGTTCTGTCCTTGTAGACCCAAGCAGGGAGGAGTTTGGGGTCAAAACTAGAAGCAGGTGACTCTGCCTGTCAGTGGCTCTTTGGCATCACCTCCTATTGGTCTCCCTGCCTTCTGCCTCCCTACCAGTCCCCATGGCTGACCAACCACCACTACACCTTTGCCACTCTAGTAAGGAATCACTCTAGTAAGGAAATTCTCTTTGGTCTCTTTCTCTGCAGGTCACTAAAAAGAATGAGCTCCAGATAAGAACAGTGAAAGAGGAGCCCAATTCTGACTTTCAAAATGCCTTAAGACAGCAGGCCAACATTATGCAGGACCTCAGGAAGCTGGACAACAGAGGCTTAGTCATTGTTCTTGAATGGATTGTAATTACGTGGATTGTTAATTACGTGGGTCCTACCTGCACACAGAGGTTGGGGTGGGGTGTCAGTCCTGGGAACTCCTGCGGCACCTAAGAGGTTTGGGAAGAGTTTGTTACAGTCACAAAACTCACAGCTCACTTGCACATCCATCCGTGCCCATGTCTTCACCACCAACCCAGCCACTACCCATCGGAAGGGAACTCCTGGTGCAAATGCCTCAGACCCCTCATGCTTTAGGCCTGCTGTCAGATGCTCTTGGTTTGAAGGGCTGCTTCTTATCCCAGCACACCACAGTCCCATAACACAGGAATGAGGAACCAGGGGCCCTATAATGTTGTTGGACTCCAACTCCCATCAGCCCCAACCGGCAGGGCCAATAGTTGGGGGGGGAGGGGGTGTCCCAGGACAACTGGAGGGCACCAGGCTCCCCCATCCCAGCTGTAACACGTAGATGTCCCATCATGTCCACATCCACAGAACGCAGGTAGGCGATGTGCAGCTCTGGGGCTGATGTGGTCCTCAGCCGGACCTCGAAAGCCCTCTGCAAGTGACAAGACTTCTCACTAGGAGCTCACTGCAAGCCAAGTTAATGGCAATCAAACACTCTTCTTTCTTTCTGAGGCCCGGGAGCCTGTACAAAGGAGTAACTCCAACCTTCCCATCCAGGCCATACCTCCGAGTTAATTCTCCAAAAACTGGCCTCCTAGATCACCACCACCTTTTCACTGAAAGGGGCCATTTGCCGGATATTTAACTGATCGTGTCTACATCACATAAGCAGCCTGAATCCTTAGACCCTCCAAGTGTCCCCCTATTTTCCAGGGTTTTACAGAAGCCATCCCGGTTTCTGATTTGATCCCAGAATGTCCTGCTTTGCCTTAAAGGTAAAGGTAAAGGCGTTAAAAGGGTAAAGGGACCCCTGACCATTAGGTCCAGTCATGGATTACTCTGGGGTTGTGGCGCTCATCTTGGATGTCCCTACAGTGGTACCTCAAGTTACAGACGCTTCAGGTTACAGACTCCGCTAACCCAGAAATAGTACCTCAGGTTAAGAACTTTGCTTCAGGATGAGAACAGAAATAGCACGGCGGCGGCACAGCAGCAGCGGGAGGCCCCATTAGCTTAAAGTGGTACCTCAGGTTAAGAACAGTTTCAGGTTAAGAACGGACCTCCAGAACGAATTAAGTTCTTAACCCGAGGTACCACTGTATTTTCATCGGAGTGTATGGACCCCTGTGAGCCAGGCAGATAAGTAACTATCCAGCCTTTAGAATACATCTGCAAGCAGTCCTGTATAGGGAAGTTTTTTAAAGAAATGTTTTATGTTTTATTGTGTTTTTACATATGTTGGAAGATGCCCAGAATGGCTGGGGCAACCCAGTCAGATTGGTGGGGTATAATAATAATAATAATAATAATAATAATAATAATAATAATTGAATAGGATGTCCCTATTTTCATTGGAAGAATGTTGGAGGGTCTGGAGACTTACTGTAATCCACACTTGCCATCTCGCCCACATCTCCTTTCCCCGCCCCACTTGCTCCTTGCTCTACTCACTTGTGGGGTGAGGCCCAGGTTCAGCTGGGGGTGCAGTGGGTGGCAAGAGGCATGGGGTGCCCCCCTCCAGCAGGGAACCAGCTCCCCTGGGAGGTCGCACGGTGCAGAGAGAGAGCAGGTCAGCGTCCCCTCAAAGGCTTTAAGTTTCAGATGGCTCTGTTTCCAGGCCCTGGACAAGGCCTCAGCATCTGGAACAGGAAGTCAAGTCTTTGTAATAACAGGTGAGAATGTCCTTTATACACACTCTCCACTCTCCCTCCCAAAGTACACATAACTATGGCAAGTCCTCCTCTGTCAACATGTTCAGGGATGGTCTAGGACAGTTTGCTGCCTGAGGTGAAGAACAAGATGTCAAACACACACACCCTTTCTCCCCACACTTGGTACAAAAAGATGCCTGCTAAATCCTGCTTTGGCCAGCATCCCTCACCACACCTGATGGTAACAGGTTGGCCTAGGGCAGGCGACAGAAAGAAGTCTACCTGAGACACACACACACGAGACCTTCAACACCACCTTGAGACTCCCTGCACTTCAGTGGCTTCCTGCCGCCTGAGGTAGATGTTCCCTTCTGCCTAATGGTATGACCGGCCCAGAATAACACACCCCATGTTAATGCTAACATTTTAGCTTTTTGAAATCCTGGGTCCGATGTGGACTGGATTTTTTTAAAAAAACCGCATACCGCTTGAAAAGGGGCACAGGTGAGTTCGGGGCGAATCTTCTTGGCTTCCGACGTTGGGCCAGACCTATGAACACAATACCCAATAGAATAAGAGGCCAAATGTGAAGAAGTTATGTGTGTGTAATGTTGGGGGGGGGGAGAGAGAAATCACTTGGTGAATGGCTATGCACATGCAGCTTACAGCATGGTGTCCTCAGCCATTACGCTTGTATGGCTGTTCTCAAGGCCATCTGGGTGAAAGTACAGTCATATCTTGGTTTTTGAGTGCCTTGTGACTCGAACGTTTTGGCTCCTGAATGCCGCAAACCTGGAAGCGAGTGTTCTGGTTTGCGAACTTTTTTTGGAAGCCGAACGTCCGACGCGGCTTCTGCAGCTTTCGATTGAGTGCAGGAGGGTCCTGCAGCCAATCGGAAGCCGCGCCTTGGTTTTCGAATGTTTTGGGGAAGTCAAACGGACTTCCGGAACGGATTCCGTTCAAGAACCAAGGTAAGACTGTAACTTGTAAACCAGCCCTTAAGTCCTGGAAATAACCACATCTCAAACCAGAGCACCATTTAGGGACTTGCATTACCAGGTTTGAGGTATTCCAAAAACGTTCTTACTCATGAAGAAATTGCAGGAAAAAAGTATAAGGACTTACTCAGATAAATTGCTATGTGAAATGATTCATGCATGAAAACTGGGATTAAAATTCTGTTAAAAAATCAGGGTCCTAGTCAGACAAACCTTAACCCACTATTTTAGGACATTAGCAGCTGGGCCATAGTCAAATCAAACTTGTCGCAGGTGACAAGATGGTGGCTCTCCCATCAGCCCCAGAAAGCATGGCCAAGGTTCAGGGGTGATGGGAGCTGTAGTTCAACAATACCTGGAGGACCACAAGTTTCCCACTGTTGTGATAATGTGAGGACGGGTATGGCTTAGAACATCGCATCTGCATCACACATTTAATGCATGCTAAAAGCACCCGGCTTCCTGCAAAGAATCCTGGGAACTGTAGTTAAGCTAGGAATGCTGGGTGTTGTGGCTCTGCTAGGGTAAACTACCATTCCCAGGATTCTCTGGGGGAAGGCATACACTTATTTAAAGTTAAACGTGCATCGGGGGAAAACTTTGTGGTGTGTGTAAAAATCCTTACCTCCACGCAGAGACAGGGTAACACCTGGTCGATAGGCAAGCTCACATTCTCGTTTCCGGTCTAAATACAAGACAGGGAAGTGACATGAGTGAGAGCAGCTTAGCGAGAAAAAGCTTGCCTGGTCTCAAATTCTTCCTGCCCCTAGACACTGTTATAAGAATTCTAAGGTCCCAAATATAAAATAAACGTTCATAAATGTACAAGGCAAACACATACATAGGTATATAAACCACGTGTCTGAAATAGTACAGAAGAGCAATCCTGAAGCCATTTTGACTCTCCCAAACCATTTTGACCTCAAATATTTCCCTGCAAGGAGGAAGGAAATGGGAAAACTTCTCTATTGCCTTTTGCTACCTGTCTTAAGGGCGTATTTGTGTATGAATAGGGTGAGCCTGTGACCTGGATTCAGGAATTAAAGTACAGTGGTACCTCGGGTTAAGTACTTAATTCGTTCCGGAGGTCTGTTCTTAACCTGAAACTGTTCTTAACTTGAAGCACCACTCCGCCGCAGGAGCCCGATATCTGTTCTTATCCTGAAGCAAAGTTCTTAACCTGAAGCACTATTTCTGGGTTAGTGGAGTGTGTAACCTTAAGCGTATGTAACCTGAAGCGTATGTAACCCGAGGTATCACTGTATTAACCATCACAAGAGAATGGCCAGACTGCCCATGTAATGCAATCAGTGACCATTATCATATCCTGGCAGACAGGATTTCTACAACAGACTTCCTCCTTCTGTGATGTATGTATGATGTTTTGCGGGGGTGGTCTTGGGCTACAGGGTGGGCAATTTCAAAAGTCTATATAAGGGCTTGCGCACCACCGTTCAGGGTTCTCTCCTCCCTCCTGCGTGTGGTGAGTGGAGACAGGCTTACTAGCTGCTTCACGCCTCAATTGTCTCTGGTTGGTCCCTGTTATTTTCTCCTGCCAATAACTCACTTAAGGACTCTTGGATACCACATAACGGGAAAGGAGCAGTTTTTTCTTATAGCAACATCATTAGGATAAGAAAATTAGTGAAATGTATGGCTGACTGTGGACCATAAAGAAGGCTGACCCCCAAAGAATTGATGCTTTTGAATTCTGGTGCTGGAGGAGACTCTTGAGAGTCTCATGGACTGCAAGAAGATCAAACCTCTCCATTCTTAAGGAAATCAGGCCCTCACTGGAAGGACAGATCCTGAAGCTGAGGCTCCAATACTTTGGTCACCTCATGAGAAGACTCGACTCCCTGGAAAAGACCCTGATGCTGGGAAAGATGGAGGGCACAAGGAGAAGGGGACGACAGAGGACGAGATGGTTGGACAGTGTTCTCAAAGCTACCAGCATGAGTTTGACCAAACTGTGGGAGGCAGTGGAAGACAGGAGTGCCTGGCGTGCTCTGGTCCATGGGGTCACGAAGAGTCGGACACGACTAAACGACTAAACAACAACAACAACATGGCTGACTCCACATCTCTTTTTGGGTTTGAAACAGCGGGAAGGAATTCAACATCAGGCCAAGGCAATTGTTCCCTCAAGGTAAGTATTTAGGCTTCCCAGACAGAATACCCCCCCCATCTCTTCTCCTGCTTTTCTGGGGGTTCTCCTGAGGAGGAGGAGCATTCAGCTCAGCTTCTCGGTGGAGTCTTCTTCTGCTCACCAGCAATTTAGGTGCGTCCTCGCCCAGCTCTTTGAATGCATTCGTCTGATTCAGATACAGCCACATGGAAAAGCGCTGTCCCTCAGGGATGTCCAGCACATGCAGCACGGCCTTGTCTAACTTCCTGGAGACCTCCAGTCTGGGCACTGCAGGAGAGAGGAGGCAGCCATGAATACGCTACATAAATTCACAGTTTTTAGAAAACAGCAAGTTAAGTGGCGACATGATACAAGTTTATAAAATTATTCGTGGCATGGAGAAAGCGGGTAGAGGTTTATTTGTTTTTTAATCCCTCTCGCAGAACACTAGAAATTGTGGACATCCAGTGAAGTTTAGTTTTCTCTAAACTAAGAAGTCCCAAATTCTGTAACCTTTCCCCCCGGAGGAGTCGCTTCATCTCCTTCATCTTGGCTGGCAGACCCAGGAGATCGAATCTGAGCGTCCACAGCTGCCACCCGCCATAAACCACCATTGGCAGGATTGGCAGCAACCAAGAAAAAAGAACACCAAGAACTCAGGCCAGTTCAATAGTCAATAGTAACAAAAAGAAACCCATTCAAAAGTATGTATTCTAATAAAGATTACAAGATCAAATAGAGATTACAAACAGAGATTACACGTAGTTGTTATCCATTTTCTACGTTTCTCAAGGATAACAACTATGTGTGGGTAGATCAATGTGTATCTTGAGCTTTTCTGTGCATATATTTATCCGAAAGTCTTCAAACTTACAAACTTCAAAATTACCGTAGATTCCAGCGTATTAGGCGACTGGGCGTATTGGACGACCCCCCCAAATTAGCAGCTGCAATTTGGGGATTTGTTTTATAAACCCAGTTACCTGGGGGGGGGGCTCTGCGCCACCCATACCCAGCATATAAGACGACCCCCGACTTTTTAACCTCTCTTCCGGGGTTAAAAAGTCGCCTTATATGCCGGAATCCACAGTAGCTGATGAAGGTGAATACATCGAAACAGGGCCCTGTCCTGGTTTCCAATCCATAATTTGACTTCTGCTCTATGATTGAGTCTCCATCTGCAAGCTGATAAATTATAAGGATCAACATTACTGTCGAGTGAAAAAGAGAAAATCTTTGTAGCGAATTATTGTGTTATAAATATCTCTGAGTTTGTAAACTCTGTTAGAGTTTGTAATCTCTATTTGAGTTTGTAACCTTCATTAGAATACATACTTTTGAATGGATTAGAGTTTGTTACTATTGACTATTGAATTGTGAGTAGGGACTGTTATGTACTGAAGTTCTCACCCTGGGCCAGCAAGGGGATACTGTAGATAGTTATGCAAATGAAGGATCGAAAAGTGACGTTCAGTGATTAGTTAGTTTTAGAAAATGGCAACAGTTACATTGTTCTGGAGCTCTATATAAGCAGGCTGACTGAGCTCCTCAGCTTAGTTCTGTTCCAGCTTACAAAATAAAGAGCTGCTTTGGAGAAATCGCTGTGTCGTCTGCTATGTCAACCCACAACTTAACAGGGACCACTCCCACTATTGAAACATACATTGGCCTGAGTTCTTGGTGTGCTTTTTTCTTGGTATACAGTATTTAATAACAAGGACTGGCAGCAACAGCAGCTGATATGCTTGTGATAATATCTTGTTCTCTCGTTAATTGCGCTGTTTTAAATGCACATGTTATACTTGACTTCCTTTAGTCATGTTTTATTTGGAAATGTTTAAGATTTCTTTTCATTAACATTTCCGCGTTAAATGTGCATTCTGTACTTGAACTCCTTCGTAACATTTTATTTTGAAATCTTTAAGATAATATTTTAGTTTAATTATGTTGTTTTGAATATATATATTAAATTCATTCAGTAATGTTTTATTCTGGGTTGTTTTATTTAATGTGTCAATGTATTGCAAACCATTCTGAGACTTTTGAAATGGATAATAATACTAATAATAATTTTGGTGGACCTTTTCCAACTGCAATATCCTTTTTGATGTGAGATGACCAGAAAAGTAAACACTGTACAACTGTGGTTGCACCACAGATTTGTATAATGGCATCATGATAGCAGCAGTTTTATTTTCATTCCTTTCCTAATGATCCCTCGTGTTGATGACACTCAGCAGTGGAAGTGCTGGACCAGTGTCTTGCCTCAGTAATGAACTGGATGAGAACCAACAGACTGAAGCTCAATCCAGATAAGACCGAGGCACTGTTAGTGGGTGGTGCTGGAAGTCTGCCTGGGTCAGAGGAATGTGCTACAGCGTAGGCACCGGCAGATATTCCTGTCGACCTCCCGGCTGCGCCGCTCTGCTGATAAGCAGCCGAGGTCTCAGCGATTCTTCTCAGATGTGTGAGAGGAACACACCATTCTTCCTCTCTCCCTTTTGGTGTCCCCCAGGGAGGGGAAAGAAGAAGACAGAAAACTATTTACATCTTTTATTTCTGCCTCTTATATCAGTACAGAGAATCATGTCTGCACTCAACAACAGCAAGAAGAAACTCCACCCAAGTACATCCAGTACGGGTCATATGACACACACACTGAGCTAACATCCGGTGCTCAGTACAGAATGGACTGCCCCTTTGTTCCCATGGCAACAGTCACAAACATCCTGTCTGGCTTTCCAGCCACAAGCAGCTGGCTGAGCTGCTAGAGCCTTTGCTTGCTGCAGCATTGGTGCTTTATGGTAACATACTCCCCCTAAAGTATCAATGCCTGCTGCGAGCAAAGCGTCATCCAGAGAAGAAAACAAACAGTTGTTATACTTATAACATTCCCCTGTTGTTTCAGTTCCACCCTTGGAACTACCCGCCACTGGTTTAACCAATGTATCTCTCTGGTTGTGTGACTTCGCATTACCTTGGTTAACAACTCTTTGTTGTGCCTTTGTCTCTGACTCAGACACAGCTTCAATCTGTCCTTGGTCGTTTACAACAGCAACATATGCTAGGTTAGCAAACTCCTTTGAATACCTCTTGGGTGGTACACCCTTCGTTGCTCTTTCAGACCTACGTAAGAGTTGCTGCTCTTCTCTGCTTTCTGGTTCAGCCTCTGAACTCTCTGGAGAACGAGTAGTAAGCTTAATCAGTGGTTCTTCCTTCACTTGTGAAGGTCTATCCATTGTGTGAGATTTCCTCTCAATGACTGTGACAACTGAGCTGTCTGAGCTATCGCTGTCATCATCAGTACTACACCCAAGTACATCCAGTACGGGTCATATGACACACACACTGAGCTAACATCCGGTGCTCAGTACAGAATGGACTGCCCCTTTGTTCCCATGGCAACAGTCACAAACATCCTGTCTGGCTTTCCAGCCACAAGCAGCTGGCTGAGCTGCTAGAGCCTTTGCTTGCTGCAGCATTGGTGCTTTATGGTAACAGGTGGTTCCCTAGACCAGATGGCTGGGAGGTTGCCTGCTCTTGTTGCACTTCCTCTGAAGGAGCAGGTTTGTAGCTTGGGGGTACTCCTGGATCCTTTGCTGTTGCTCGAGGCTCAGGTGGCCTCAGTGGCCTGGAGTGCCTTCCATCATCTTTGGCTGGTGGCCCAGCTACGCCCAGTGGTGGAGCTTCATGACAGGGATAGCCTAACTACTGTTGTCTATGCTCTGATAACCCCAAGGTTAGATAACTGCAATGCGTTATACGTAGGGCTGCCTCTGAAGATGGTTCAGAAACTTCAGCTAGTGCAGAATTCAATGGCAAGTTGCTCACCAGGAGCAAGACAGTTTGAGCATATTACACCGATTCTGGTCCGACTGCACTGGCTACCAGTTAGTTTCTGGGCCCAATTCAAAGTGCTGGTTTTGACCTATAAAGCCTCAAATGGCTCAGGACCACAATACGAACTTAATTCCTTCCAGAGGTCCATTCTTAACCTGAAACTGTTCTTAACCTGAGGTACCACTTTAGCTAATGGGGCCTCCCTCTGCCACTCTGCCGCAGGCACGCGATTTCTGTTTTCATCCTGAGGTAAAGTTCTTAACCCGAGGTACTACTTCTGGCTTAGCGGAGTCTGTAACCTGAAGTGTTTGTAACCTGAGGTGCTTGTAACCCGAGATACCACTGTATCTCAAGGACTGCCTCTTTCTATATGAACCTACCCGGACCCTGAGATCATCTTCCGAGACCCTTCTTCGTGTGCCTCTTCCTCAAGAGGTCCAGAGGGTTGCAACACTAGAAGGGGCCTTCTCTGCAGTGGCTCCCCATCTGTGGAACGCTCTCCCCAGGGAAGTTCGCCTGGCGCCTTCATTATACACCTTTAGGCGCCAGGCAAAAATGTTCCTTTTAAACCAGGCCTGCGGTTGATTTGATTGACATTCTAGGCCCTTTTTAAATGTGGTGGGAGGTTTTTTTGGGAGAGGGGGATTATTGGGTTGTTGTTTTTATTTTGATTATGTATTTTGTGGTTTTATATTTTGATTTTATTCTGTGAACAACCCTGAAACCTCCGGGTATAGGGCAGTATATAAATTCAATAAGCGATAATAAGAATAATTTGCCTTTTTCACAGCTGCCGCAAACTGGATCAGCGTCTTCCCCTGTTACAAATTTTACAGATATCAGATTGTTTCTTTAGTCACTGGAATTGTGCCTGTAAGCACCTCTGTCCCAGTTCACAGAGTTCACCTGCTTCATGCAGGTTACTCCCAAATTACGCAAACAGGACACATTTTACAAAACGGACATTCGTTTCCAAGTATTCCTCAAGCACAGACATGGCATTTTCAAACTTCTCTCTGTGTGGACTTTTATGTCACAGAGTCTGCAATTGTGAGTAATATGAATGTGCTATTTAAGAATGAAAGCTGGGGTTCTCAGAAAGCAGGATGCCAGAGCCCGCACTGGATACGCACCAGATTCCACTCTTGCACAGTCCTCTTTCCCCTGACTAATAAAATCTGAATTACATGGTACTGCTTTGCCTGTATGAAGGTTAACATGTCAGGGTTAGAACATGAGTCCTTAATATGCGGAAAAACAGAAAGCTGCACTACACAAACTTTGGACTTCATCCAAGGTGTTGTTCCACTTTTACTCAGAGTAGAAGCAATGAAATTAATGGAAGTGACTAGGCTAGGTCCATTTGGACCAACTGCGAGTAGAATTTACTTGGATACAACAGGTGGCTGGGACAACCCTCCTGTCCATCACCTGATGCCCCTATGACATCAGATGATGGACAGGTGAGTTATCCCAATCGCCTGCCAACGTCCCTGGCAAAGTGCCTCCCAAGCTGGTTGTTGGTTGCCTAGGAACCAACCAGGGGCTTTGCCAGCATTGGACTGGTAAACGTGGTTCTTACAGGGATTGGAAGTGTGGTCAAGTTCCCCATGGGAAACTCATTTGCGCAGTTGATAAAGCAGGCTTGAACTCGCCTGGCTTTAAAATTATTATTATTATTATTATTATTATTATTATTATTATTATTAATACCCTGCCCATCTGGCTGAGTTTCCCCAGCCACTCTGGGTGGCTCCCAACCGAATGTTAAAACAATACAGCATTAAATATTAAAAACTTCCCTAAACAGGGCTGCCTTCAGATGTCTTTTAAAGATAAGATAGCTGCTTATTTCCTTCACATCTGAAGGGAGGGCGTTCCACAGGGCGGGCGCCACTACAGAGAAAGCCCTCTGCCTGGTTCCATGTAACCTCCCTTCTTGCAATGAGGGAACCGCCAGAAGGCCCTCGGCACTGGATCTCAGTATCCAGGCTGAACAATGGGGGTGGAGACGCTCCTTCAGGTATACACCCGCTATATGCAGAGATCGACTGCACAGGTAACCTGGTTGTGTAGCCGACCTGCTCCCGATGTGACAAAGGATGTCAGATTTGGAGCAGACTGGCACCGTTTGCAGGAACTGGTCTCCGGGCCTAACTGTGACTCAGGTTGGGCCAAATTTGTCCTGAGGGCTGGAATGTTCCTCACCCCTGTTCTTGTTGGACCTTTGGTTTCGACCCAGAAAAGAGGCGGTTTTAGCCTTAGGAAAGGTTGCCGCCGTGGGAATGTTTTGAACGAAGCTCAGATCCCTATCAAACGAGCCACAGGGAGTTTGGCTGGCTCTGGCTGGTACCTGCGTCAGGGCAGCGGCACTGATAAGAAGTCGGTGGCATTGCTACATACCTTGGCAGAGGCGGATGGCATCTTTTGCTCTGTGCCAGGTGCAGTCTGTGGGAAGAAAACACAGAAGGGAGGCCTGGAGGTTGGTTGGTTGCTTTGCCCCATTTCCTCAGCTGCTCACTTCTGGAGCAGGCCTGAAAGGCACTCACCTGGCCCAAGAGACTTTGGATATAATATACAATTGGATGATTGGGGGAAAGTATGGAATGAAAATATAAAATTTACAGCATGTACTGCGTTAAAGGAGAATATCATGAAAATGGTATATAGATGGTATATCACACCAGTTAAGTTAGCAAAAATGTTTAAAACATGTAATAAGTGTTGGAAATGTAAAGAAAAAGAAGGATCATTTTATCATATGTGGTGGGAATGTAAGAAGGTGAAGGGTTTCTGGGAGATGATATATAATGAGTTGAAAAAGATGTTGAAATATACATTTGTAAAGAAACCAGAAGCCTTTCTGTTAGGAATAACAGGAAGTGAAATAAATAGAAGGGACTACAAACTTTTCCAATATGCAGTAATGGCGGCGAGAATATTAATGGCCCAGAAATGGAAACAGGAAGAACTACCGACCCTTGAAGAATGGAGAATGAAACTTATGGACGATGCAGAGTTGGACAAACTAACTGGGAAGATTAGATATCAATGGGATCACAAGTTCATCGAGGACTGGGGAAAATTTACTGAATATCTGAAAAGTATATGTGATGAACAAGCAACGCTAGTGGGATTTAAAGAAGTTTTGTGAAAGTTAGAGGAGTATTGTTAAAAAGGAATAGGATAGTAAGGGTATACTAAAAGGCAATATTAAATTTAAAGAATGCGTAAAGTATGTAAAAATATGGATGATTTGCAGAGAAGCTGATGGAAGTCTAAAAAGCTGAAATTTGTGGGGGAAAATTGATATGGTGAATTCGTATAATGGAAAATTCAATAAAAATTATTATATATAAAAAAGAAAGGAACTCACCTGGCCCAGAGTGCGTCTTCCGCAAGGGTTGTGCAAACTGGTAGTGGGGATGGGTGAATGCCGTGATATGCAACTCCCCGCTGAGAGCCACCGGGAAGCAGTCAAACTGGAGAGAGCCCTGGGAAGGAAGGGGGCAGGAGTGTCAAAGGTGAAAGGAGCACACACACCCCTCTCTTTCTCTCTCTCACACTATCACGCCCACAGACAGGAACACACACACAGAGGGACCCAATGGGGATGCCATCCGTTGCACTTCACTTTTCCCATTGGGAAAGGCGAGGGATGTCTTTGGGAACCACCACTTCCTCCTCAAAGTGTCACCTCCCAACATCACCACTAGGGTGGGAGGTTGGACCTGCCTGCAGTCCTGCTGCTTATCTGGGGCTACTGCTTCAATGGTCTCCCGAAACACTGGTCACCTTTGCTTAGCGCCCTGACAGTGCAAGAGAGGCTGGATAGAGCAGCTTAGCACAGGGCTCAGAGGGAGAGAAGCTCTGCAGCTGTGGCTCATTAAAGGTTTTGTGTGTGCTGCTGCTCCAGACACCATATTGGCGATGATCTTTTGACGTGGAGGGGCTCTTGAAATTGTTTGGAGGGCACGCAGGCTGCCAGTTAGCCACAGAAGGCTCTGAGGGCCTTCTGGCGGTTCCCTCACTGCGAGATGTGAGGTTATAGTGAACCAGGCAGAGGGCCTTCTCAGTGGTGGCGCCCGTCCTGTGGAATGCCCTCTCATCAGATGTCAAGGAAATAAACAACTATCTGACTTTTAGAAGACATCTGAAGGCAGCCCTGTTTAGGGAAGTTTTTAATGTTTGATGTTTTATTCTGTTTTTAATCCGTTGGGAGCCGCCCAGAGTGGCTGGGGAAACCCAGCTGGATGGGCGGGGTATAAATAAATTATTATTATTAATTATTATTATTATTATTGGCAGAAATTGCAGCTCTATGGCCCACCAATTAAGGTCAGCTAAAATGGCATGAGAAGACTCCCTGGAAAAGACCCTGATATTGGGAAAGATGGAGGGCACGAGGAGAAGGGGACGACAGAGGATGAGATGGTTGGACAGTGTTCTCGAAGCTATCAGCATGAGCCTGACCAAACCTGCGGGAGGCAGTGGAAGACAGGAGTGCCTGGCGTGCTCTGGTCCAGGGGGTCACAAAGAGTTGGACATGACTAAACGACTAAACAACAACAACAACAACAAAACAGCATCCAAAATGTGTTTGTATATCAGTGGGGCTTAATATATCTTGCAGTTTTTGCAACCACACTCTGCAGAATTTAGCATTGTCAAGGAACCCAGTTGTCCTTTATCGAAAGGCAAGTGTCTAGCCCTTGAAGATAAGCTGCTTTCTGGAGTGTGGGCAACTCCACATTGAAAGAGCATCCCCCCTCCTGGAAAAAAAAAGAAACATAGGAACTGCGGTTTGCCCTTCACAAAACTATAATTCCCAGCACCCTTAGCAAACTATATTTCCCAGGATTCTCTGGGGGCCGTCACGTTCTTTAAATGTATGGTCTGTGAGGATGATTCGCAGCAGGTTTGCCTTGCGTGAGTTGGCCCCAGTGCTCTGAATAAAGGTAAAGGTAAAGAGACCCCAGACCATTAGGTCCAGTCGTGACCGACTCTGGGGTTGCGGCGCTCATCTCGCTTTATTGGCCGAGGGAGCCGGTGTACAGCTTCCAGGTCATGTGGCCAGCATCACTAAGCTGCTTCTGGCGAACCAGAGCAGCACACGGAAACGCCATTTACCTTCCCGCCAGAGCGGTACCTATTTATCTACTTGCACTTTGACGTGCTTTCGAACTGCTAGGTGGGCAGGAGCACGGACCGAGCAACGGGAGCTCACCCCATTGTGGGGATTCAAACTGCCGACCTTCTGATCAGCAAGTCCTAGGCTCTGTGGTTTAGACCACAGCGCCACCCGCATCCCTGCTCTGCATAGCTACTGAAAACTAGCAGATGGAGTTAGTGTGGAATAATGGTTAGGGTTTCAAACTAAGGCCAAGGAGATCCAAGCTCAAATTCCCACGGCACCATGAAGCTCATGGGCTGACCTTGGCTCTGTTAGTCTCTCTCTACTTTTTCTCCCGGGGTTCATATTAGGATAAAAAGAAGAGAACTACATATGCCTCCTTGAAGGAAAGGAGGGATGAAAATGCAGTAATAATGCAGAACCTATTATGAAAGGTGGCGGGGGGGGGGAAGGATTTCCATTTATACACTTTATGGAGTACCCATCTCTGCATATGGGTAGGGCAAAGGGGAAGAACTGAACTTGTGGTCAGACTGATTTAGTGGTAGATTAGGGTTCTCTGCCTGTCTGCAGCTGGAACCGGCTCTGCAAGTCAAGTGGAAGGGAGCAAAACAGAGCCTGCATTCCTCCCTCAATCCCTCCCTCCCTCTCATCTATTTCACTAGACAAACACCAGTTTCTTTATGGGCTGGCTCATCAGGGAGCCCTACCTCACCGCTAATCCAGATTCCTGCGGTTCGAAAGCAATCTCAGAAGTTTCCACATGTGCATATTTGGATTTGACCCAATCCATTGTTTCTTGTCCTGGCATACAAGTAGGTGTTTTTAACCCTGCACGGTCGCTGACTAGTTCATTCCATTCGCCGAACCATGGCAGTACAAAAGGGCCACACGCACAGCTTTCTGTTTACCTGCACATTTCCCCCCCTTTTTTAAAAAATAAAAGACTCTTCTGTTTCACTGACACCCCCCCAGTGAGTATGTGCAGGTACCTATTTATTTATGTGCATGGGTCTTTTTTAAAATTTCCTCCTTCAGATAAGCACTGAAGCAGATATCTGATTATAGGTCAGCTTGAGTCTACATCTCATGTCGTTTGCTTGCTTTGTTGATCTTTGCTGCACACATCTGAGGCTTAAAAAGTGAAGGAGGGTGAGTAAGATTGTTTAGCAAGGATCCCTGCATTGCAGGGAGTTGGACGAGATGACTTTCAGAGTCCCTTCCCACTCCACAGCCCTATTATTTTTTATTTTTAAGTCACCTTCCCAGACATTTGCTTGAAACTCAGTTGTATGAAATTCTGCATGTGCGCAAACCAGAGGGTACAAGAATAAAGTTTCAAATGGTGTTTATGTTTTCACCACATGCCAGAAGTATGGGTAGGTAAAGGTAAAGGGACCCCTGACAATTAGGTCCAGTTGTGACCAACTCTGGGGTTGCGGCGCTCATCTTGCTTTACTGGCTGAGGGAGCCAGCGTACGGCTTCCGTCATGTGGCCAGCATGACTAAGCCGCTTCTGGCGAACCAGACCAGCACACGGAAACGCCGTTTACCTTCCCACTGGAGCGGTACCTATTTATCTACTTGCACTTTGACATGCTTTTGAACTGCTAGGTTGGCAGGAGCAGGGACCGAGCAACAGGAGCTCACCCCGTTGCGGGGATTCAAACCGCCGACCTTCTGATCAGCAAGTCCTAGGCTCTGTGGTTTAACCCACAGCGCCACCCACGTCCCATAGAAGTATGGGTACCAGAAAACAAACGAGAAGCGACAATGGATGCTGGGAGCATGCAAAGCTGAGTGGGAGAAGAGAACATTCAGACATGCCCCCAAGGAAAAGAACGGCAGCAATGGATCCAGTAACCGATTAACAGCAGTTTGGAGTAGGGTTAATTCTAATTTTCAGATTATCCCAGGATACAGGAAATCTGAATTCACTGCTAAAAAGAAATGAGATGGGCACTGATTGAAGGCTGCATCAGACGGACAGTGCCTCAAAAAAGGAGGCCCATTCACATACACAGTAAACTCCAGTGTAAACCATACTTTTAAAGCACATCCAACACACATTTTAAGGGGCATGATCCCCCCCCCGAAAAATAAATAAATACTGGTAATGGTAATTTTCCCCTCACAGAGCTATTCTATTCTAGGAAGCTTTTAATGTTTAACAGAACACTGTATTTTAATACTTTGTTGGAAGCCGCCCAGAGTGGCTGGAGAAACCCAGCCAGATGGGCAGGGTATAAATAATAAATTCTAAATTCTATTCTACAACTCCCAACACCCTTAGCAAACTACAGTTCCCAGGATTTTGAGTGCTTTGAAACATACGGTGTGGATCCGCCCACTCGTTCTCCATGCTTACAAATTTTGGATTTCACCAATGGACATTCAATGGGCCCAAATCACTTACCAAATCACTTCTGTTGTGCCAGTCACCACCAAGGGGGAGCAAAACCTTCATATTGGCGCAGTGGGAGGAAGCGTATGTCTCAGCTGAGAGCAGCACGTGCGCCTGCAGGAATCCTGGGAACAGAGGAAGGGAGGGAGTGCAGGGTGTCAGAAGAGGAATGGAAATAAATGCAGATAAACTGTAAACAGATAAAAGCATCGGCAGGATTATTGTAATAACCTGCAGTTTCACAAGAGTATATATTTAAAGTAGATAATTAAAGGAGCAAATTAAATGAATTTGGATATGCAGGATATAATAAATAATTTTAAGGAACCACAGAAAGAGGAGGGAGGAAGTCAAATTTTGAAACGTTAAATTGATTTTAAAACTAATGAAATGTATAAACTTGAGAAGTATAAATAAAAACTTTTTTAAAAAAAGATATGGACTCTCGAACTGGAGGACTGGTACAGCCATCAATATACTTCATGAGGCTGTTTGAGTCATTCCTCACATTCCTATAGCATGCCATCGAGAATTAATTAGGCTCATAGACTCACAAGAGCTGGAAGGGACCCTGAGGATCATCCAGTCCAACCCCCTGCAATGCAGGAATATGCAGCCATCTTTTTTTCTGGGGGGACGCAGGGGTACACATACACCTAAACGTTTTGTGAATCTAAGCTTGGCCTCACTGAGGGGCAGTATTTCAGTATGAGTAGGAAAAGGCGAGTACCCCTAAACATTTTTTTAGGGGGGGAAAAGCACTGTTTATGGGGCTCGAACCTGCGACCTTGGCGTTATCAGCACCACGCTCCAGCCAACTGAACTATCCAAGGTGGTTATTGTCTGTGCAGCAATTGCTATTGTTAACATCAATACCAACTTTCTTGTTTCTCCTCTTTGACTTCTGTATAACTGCACAATATTTCAAAATATAACAATAACAATAACAATAATAATAATAATTCTTCTTCTTTCTGGCTCACCTTCAGTGTTGCCATGATGTCTTCTGTGCTCTGGGCTGGTCTTGTCAGCTCCCTCCTCTTGTTTTGAACCCAAGGCAGGTGACTCTACAAGGGAATAAAATGACTGTGTACCCCAAATAATAGTAACAATAATAATAATGCAGCTCTTGTAACTGTGCGGTATAAAGTAATGGATAGACAAAGTACAGTGAGATTAATTGGAAGTCAGTTTTAAATTTCTTTTCTATAAATTTTATAATTGTGTTCAATACCAGGAGTATAAAGGTAAAGGGTAAAGGGACCCCTGACCATTAGGTCCAGTCATGGCCGACTCTGGGGTTGCGGCGCTCATCTCGCTTTACTGGCCGAGGGAGCCGGCGTACAGCTTCCGGGTCATGTGGTCAGCATGACTTAGCCGCTTCTGGTCAACTAGAGCAGCGCACGGAAACACCGTTTACCTTCCCACCGGAGTGGTACCTATTTACCTACTTGCACTTTGACGTGCTTTCGAACTGCTAGGTAGGCAGGAGCAGGGACCGAACAACGGGAGCTCACCCCTTTGTGGGGATTCGAACCGCCGACCTTCTGATCGGCAAGCCCTAGGCTCTGTCGTTTAACCCACAGCACCACCCGTGTCCCTACCAGGAGTATATATGATGATAATTATATTAATCTTCTTATATTTTATAGTGTGGTGGTTTGTTTGATTTTTCTGTTGTTTGTTTGATTGCATGTTTGTTTACTTGTATGTATGTCTGTCTTTCCTAAATGTATTTATTTTAAATTAATAAAGATATATATTTAATAATAATAATAATAATGCAGCTCAGCACAGTGCAGTGCAGCAATTGTACTTTTCTCCACTTATTCTCTGTTTTGTAACAATAAAATATTTAATTGAAAACTTTTTTTTTTATGAGAGGATTGGACAAATTGACGGAGGAAATTTGATGGCTGGGCTCTATCTACATCCACAGATGGAGGCAGCAACACTTCTGAATATCAGTTTCTGGAAGCCACAGGAGAGGAGAGAGGTCTTGTGTTCAAATCCTGCTTGCTGCTTTCCCAGCAGGCATCTGGCTGGCCACTGTGAGAACAGGACGATGGACTAGATGGGCCTTGGGCCCGATCCAGAGGGCTCTTCTTTATGTTCTTAGGACAGAGCCTGGGACGTTCAAAGTACAGTGGTACCTCGGCTTACAGACGCTTCAGGTTACAGACGCTTCAGGTTACAGACTCTGCTAACCCAGAAATAGTACCTCGGGTTAAGAACTTTGCTTCAGGATGAGAACAGAAATCGCGCGGCGGCAGCAGCGGGAGGTCCCATTAGCTAAAGTGGTACCTCAGGTTAAGAACAGTTTCAGGTTAAGAACGGACCTCCAGAACGAATTAAGTTCTTAACCCAAGGTACCACTGTACATGTCCTCCTGTTGAATTCTGGCCTTTCTCCCTTCTTTATGGTTTGGTCCCTCGTGGGGCATGTCTAGGAACTGAACTCTATGACCTCTCAAACCTAACGTGAGAACCACGTCCTGCTATCACTAGACGAACAAGCCTGCCCTGAAGTGGCAGAGGGGGCATGGCCCAGCTAGGACTGAAAGCCAAGGTACAAGGCCGACTGCAGCAACAGCAGCAGGCCAGGGTCAACATTCAGGTACAGAGCCCTGAGCCATCTTTCTCACCCAGCAGGCCAAGGTGTAGGATCACCTGCACACAGGGGATGCAGTCTCGCTGCTTCCGACACCGAAGTCCGTTCCTCGTCTCCATCTGGGTCAGCACCAGGACTGGGTCTTGCCCTGGGGCTGGCAGGGCATCTCCACGGATGCACAGCACACCTTTTTCTGAAAGGAGGCGAAAGAAAGAAAGAAAGAAAGAAAGAAAGAAAGAAAGAAAGAGAAAGAAAGAAAGAAAGAAAGAAAGAAAGAAAGAAAGAAAGAAAGAAAGAATTACCCTGTGAAAGAAGGGTATTATTCAGCAGAATGTGTGCTAGCACCCCCAAGCACAGCATTTCGAAGGAACACTCACTACTGTCAAAAGAGCCCTGAACCAAAATTCACAGAACCTCCCATCCCTAAAATATAGTCTGAAGCTTTTGTGGATGAGAAGAAGCTTGTGTTGAATCCTGGGGCCACAAGACTAAGGCAGTCTAAAGTTGGCTTTCTTGGATGATGTCCATCCTCACCCAAAACTCTCCCCTCTTTCCCAGGAACACTACAGTAGAAATATTTGGCACATTTTGGGTCGTGCATGTGGCCATAAGATGTGAATTGCGGCCAAATGACGACAAGAATGCTTTTAAACAAACAAAGCCTGTAGCAAAATAATCCCACGCATCGGGCTTTAAGACAAGTCAAGTCAATGGCAGTCTTCACACTTGGACTTAGTCATGCTTACCTTTCCTCCACTCTTTCCAGGCAAGATCATCCATGCTTTAAAGCTACATGTCTGAGCACACTTTTTTTTTGCTCTGGAGATTTCCCCATGAAAACCCGCTCTTTAAAGCACAATCGGAGCATACGGCAATCCTCAGAAAACCTAAGTTCTCTAAGCAATTTGGCACTAAAGATTTAAAAAATGCTCCGACACAGAGCCTTCACGTGTGGATCTGTGTCTGGGCAAAAGGCAGGTGTTGATAAACCCATAGATTTATCAAGATAAAGAACAGGGATGAGAATTATTAATTTTTTTGGTACAAACACTTACCCAATAGCTGGCAGCCAAGACCCTATAGAAGGACACAAAAGGGACAGTTTCAAGAGCTAGTAAAGAGACTATCACAAGTTGAGCCTCTTTTCTCCCACCCTACAACACACCCTGCCAGGCTGAGTCTAAAACAACATACCTTCCAACTGTTATTTCATTGTGAGGACCAATTTCTTGGGTCTACAAAAGCTGTTCCCAACGCAGGACGTATTGGCTTAATAAGGTGGGGAATCTGTAGCCCTCCAGGAATTGTTGGACTACAACTCACCTGTTATGTTTGTACTGACTTTTTAAAACAGTATTGTTCTGCTTTTCCCTTACTGTAACTGGGTATTCTGCTATATCTTTTGCTCGGAGAAGTCAACCAGGAACCTCCTTTCCATCTGCACATCTGGTTTAGGACTATATTATTATAGGTTTGCAGGGAAATCAGTCTGGGTGATATCTGTGGGTCTCTTCCTTTTTTATAATTTTTTTTATTAATTTTAACATATAAATTATAAAATGTACCACAAAACATCACTTATACAATCTTTTTAGACTTCCATCAGCACCTCTGATGATCCACCATTTTAACCATTTCTTTACGCATTTCTTAACTTTATATTGCCTTTACATCTCTTAACAAATCATCCTCCCCCTTGTCCATTTTTGCAATACTTCTAATAATACTCCTCACAAAACCTTTTGCAACCCTACAAACGTCGTCTGTTCTTCACAATTACTTTTCAAATAGTCCGTAAAGTTACTCCAGTCTTCCGTGAATTTCTGGTCTTGCCAGTTTCGAATCCTTCCTGTTAGTTTATCTAATTCTGCATAGTCCATTAACTTCATCCTCCATTCTTCAATCGTCGGTAACTCTTCTTGCTTCCATTTTTGGGCCAATAATATTCTTGCTGCTGTTATTGCATATAAAAAGAGCTTACATTCCTTTCTATTTATGTCACTCCCCACAATGCCCAAATCTGTGGGTCTCTTCCAAACCTGTGATTCTGTATCTGTGAGGTTAGAATCTACAAAAGGAGAACTGTTAAACTGGTCCAACCAGCTCCTTTGTTAGGGTAATGACTTTGGCCAGACTCACCAGCATCTTAAAGAGTTAGCTAAGAATAAATACGTTGCCATAGAGACAACTGAAGTTACTTCCAGGAAAGGATCCAGGCCGTTCCCTACCAGCGTCACCAGGCTACCTGCAACATCACCACACACCTAGTTTTGGTGTGTGAGTTTTGGCTGATGCTAGAAGCAGGAGGCAGGGAGACCTGTCTTGCTCTGTGCTGAACCCAAAGCTATGGTTCGGAGATCTCCCTGGAAACCTAATGAGGAGGCAAGGTCTGCTGAAATGTTAATTCTACGAGCCTCTCCGTGCTATGTTCAGGTTGTATATACAGTGGTACCTCACAAGACGAATGCCTCGCAAGACGAAAAACTCGCAAGACGAAAGAGTTTTTCGTTTTTTGAGTTGCTTCGCAAGACGGATTTCCCTATGGGCTTGCTTCGCAAGACGAAAATGTGTGTGTTTTTTTCTGCATTTTTATGATTTTTGTGACCATTGGGGCACTCTGCTGCTGTTAAAAAAATAATATTTCTGGGTTTGGATTTCTGTGTGGTGGGTGGCTGGGGGGGGTCAGGGAATTGTTTTCGAAGGTTTGGTGTGTTTTCTTGGATTTCTTTGCAGTTGGTCTGCAGACTTTGGGGGACTGTGCTGTATAAAAACTGCAGCCTTTTGGTAAGTTACACTTTAAAACATTTTTTGGGTTTTCTTTTCTATTGTTCCTTCAATTTTTGAAATGCTCTTTACAGTATGTGTGACTTTAAAGAGCACTTAATAAACTCTTTTTGTACCAAATTTGGCTTTGTTTGGACTTTTTTTGACCATAGGAACGCATTAATTGATTTTCAATGCATTCCTATGGGAAACCGTGCTTCGCAAGACGAAAAATTTGCAAGACGAAAAAACTCGCAGAACGAATTAATTTCGTCTTGCGAGGCACCACTGTATGTGTAAAGAAAACCACGTTTCGTAAAGACACCAGAGTCTCCATTGACCAAAAAACTGAACTCTGGATAGGCGTAGGCCTCCCTAACGAACTTCATCGATAAGAAAATGGGGTGCACCCAACAATATCTATATCCATGTATGATTCCAATGGAAAAAACATAACAGTTGCCGCCCCCATGAAACGTATGATCTAACTTTTGATAGTGGCAATGGCAACAGAGGAAGGAGAAGGAAGGAGCAGACCTGTCCTGGCCAAAAACTGGGTCACACATCTTCTGGGCTGCAATCTCTCACATGTTTTGGCTCTGTGCTCTCACGTGAGATCCCCCAAAATGGGATGTCCCGTTTTTATAAGGACAGTTGAGGGATATGCCATCACAGGGATGGCAACCCCATTCTTCTCCTCCCACTGTCCTTGACACGTTAATCCCTTTGTTTCGAAATAATTTTTTTACTAAAGATTTTCTTGAATTACAAAAGAACGTGCAATTAACCCCGCTCGACTCACAGTGGCAGAACACAGACAAAAAAAGAAAGATCGAACCACCTCAGCTGGAAACCACCCAAAGTGGTTGCAAACACTTTCCCCTGTCTCTCACTCAGGGAGAGTAACAGTACTACTACTAAGTGGCAGTATCTGTGTGGTGGACTTTTCAGCTTTTGCAATGTCCTGGTGAGGGACATCGCCATCTTGGCTTGGCACAAAGGCTTGCGGCCTTGTTTCCTGAGCCTTGACAACTGCAGTCACCTGAGGAGGTGACACTTTTCATGGCAGGTGAAATTGGCAGCAAAAGAGCGGCCTGCTTAGTTCGTGCGATGCCAGGCTTGCTGTTAAAGGGCACAGAAGCAGAGCCAGGAAAGGAGGGGGAAGCACTGCAGTGCCATAGCCTCGGTACACAGGCGCCGAAACCTTTTGTTCCTGCCGTGGCTGTCTCCATGGCCACAAGCTCAAGGAAGCCTCAGGCTGTGGCAATTGCTGAGTAAACAGCAATCTAAGAGGCCTTGTCACAGTACCAGGTAGAGCAGGTAGTTCCTCCTCAGTCTCTCCTAGCAACCACAGCGCTCCTTCCCTTCCACACGGCAGTTGCTAAAATTGGGCAGAGAGGCCATGATGGGCAGGGCGGAGGAAGCCTTAGGACTGACAGGGTTAAAGGCAGTGCCATAACGGGGCAGGGGAAATGGAGAGAATTGTCCCTCTCCCCAAGGCCCATCCAACATGTTCAGGGTGCAAAGAGCTCAATATGACCAGGGACTGCCTACACAGAATCCTGGGAGCTGTAGCTGACTGCTCAAAATTCCAGGCATCCTTAACAAACTACAGTTCCCAGGATTCTTGTGGTGTGTGCTATAAATGTGTGGTGTGTACACAGCCCCAGCTTAAATGTGACATCAGGAATGCTTTAAAAGAATCCCCCCCCCATTTAAAAAAGGTTGTGGGATTTTGTTACAGCTGAGAGAACTATACAGTGGTACCTCAGGTTACATACGCTTCAGGTTACATACACTTCAGGTTACATGTGCTTCAGCTTACAGACTAACCCAGCTAACCCAGAAATAGTGCTTCAGGGTAAGAACTTTGCTTCAGGATGAGAACAGAAATCGTGCTTCAGTGGCGCGGCAGCAGCAGGAGGCCCCATTAGCTAAAGTGGTGCTTCAGGTTAAGAACAGTTTCAGGTTAAGAACGGACTTCCAGAACAAATTAAGTTCTTAACCCGAGGTACCACTGTAGAGGGTGGCAGTGGCGGGAAGCATGGCAGTTTGGCTTGGGACCTGAGGTGGAAAAACGCCATAGCTGTCAACTTTTCCCTTTTCTTGCGAGGAATCCTATTCGGAATAAGGGAATTTCCCTTTAAAAAGGGGGAAAGTTGACAGCTATGAAAAACGCTCCAAATTGGGACTCTCGTTATTTTGCTTTCGAGGGAACCAGCTGATTTGTGCCAGCGCACAAGAGCCAAAAGCCGGAGCGCTGGACCAAAAAAATTGGGATGTTCCAGGATCCAGTCAGAAGCAGGGAATGGCTTCTAGAATTCCAGGATGTCCCGCTTAGATCAGGACGGTTGAGCGGTATGAGAGAGGTGTAAGTAAACCACCTGTGACTGTAGTCTTCCTCAAGACCCTTTCTTCGAAGAGGTCTGGACATGCATGCCTTCTCTGCGAATACAGCCCATGCCACAAACGAAACCACTTCCCCATTTGAACAACCACGATAGCTCATTTAGAATAAGTTGAACTTCCAAGCACATCGTGTGGTGTGTGGCATGGCCCTGTCAATGATGCCAGCCAGCCAGCCGTGCCCTTCTTCTGGATACTCCATTCGCTGACCTTCCCTCCCTGACCCCAATTTTTCAGAAGGTTTGTACTGTACCTACCTGAGAGCAGTGGACAGACTCCAGAATATTTGCAGGCTGAAGGCAGGCAGAAGGCAGGCACACTAGGACGAGTGGCAGGACCCAAAGCCACATCTCCACCATCCGTCGTACCCCACAAGTCATTGTGGGGATGACGACGGCGCTGCTCCTTTCATCGCAGAATCTGCCTTTGCACGGGACAAATTAGATCGTGCCTGAATAGCACAGTTGGCACGCAGCTTGATAAATATTTCCTTGTTTCCACCTCTTGGGAGTTGGTTTCTTTCCAGCGTTTAATGTCTAAGGAGCTGGCACAGGTGCTGGCAAACCAGGTCCTATGCCAGGGCAAAAGATCCAAGCTGAAAGATCGGGAAAGGTTTCCTATCCGAAAGAAGACTTGAGGATCCAAGGAACCAAATCTTCACAGCAACTCGTCTGACAGGGCCCAGCTTAGTCAATCTCACTCCCTTTTTGCTACTACCAGAGAAATTGCGTCAAAGGGGAGTAAAGGTGGAGAGGGCGTTGCAGAAACTGGAAGTGAGGGCGAAGGACAGGATAGCCTGGGCATAGCGCCAGCAACCTAGTTTAAGAGAAGCCCCAAAGGGTACAAGGATTAAATGCAGGAAGAAGCATTCCTAGCCAAGTTCAGAGCTGTCAGATTTCCTGAATGGCAGCACAGCAAACCTGATTTGTTTATTTTTTTTAGCAGAGGTTTTCCATCAAAGCTGGCAAAGGAACTTGTTGGGTCTAACTTAATTTTTAGAATCAGGTAGGTAGCCATGTTGGTCTGACACAGACGAAATAAATTTAAAAAATTAAAAAAATGTCCAGTAGCACCTTGTAAAAGGTAAAGGGACCCCTGACCATTAGGTCCAGTCGTGACCGACTCTGGGGTTGTGGCGCTCATCTCGCTTTATTGGCTGAGGGAGCCGGCGTACAGCTTCCGGGTCATGTGGCCAGCATGACTAAGCCGCTTCTGGCGACCAGAGCAGCGCAAGGAAACGGCGTCTACCTTCCCGCTGGGAAGGTAAACTTTGAGGTGCTTTCGAACTGCTAGGTGGGCAGGAGCAGGGACCGAGCAACGGGAGCTCACCCTGTCGCGGGGATTCGAACCGCCGACCTTCTGATCAGCAAGTCCTAGGCTCTGTGGTTTAACCCACATTGCCACACGCGTCCCTAGTAGTACCTTAGAGACCAGCTAAGTTTGTTCTGGGTATAAGCTTTTGTGTGCATGCACACTTCTTCAGATACCCATTTTTTAAAAAAAAATTTTTGAAGGGCATGTCATTTTGCTGGCTTGCATTTTGCCTGCATACTACGTATGCTATGGATCTCGAACACTCGGTGAGTTAGGGACTTGCTCTGCATGCAAAGACAGGTTGTAGCAGATTGAGCGGACGAGGCCAAGCCTGGGTCCAATGGTCAAAAAGGCAGATTCTGCACTTGTTGTAGAGGGAAGTGAGGGGCAGACAGGGCTTGTCAACTTGAGAAGGTAGCCCATCTAAGAGAAGGAAAACTCTGGTTCTAAACCTCTGCTGCCTTGTGGGATATCATTGGGAGAAGGGAAAGCTAAGGAACCAAACGTATCGCTCTGCTTTCCTTTGGACCACATCAGCGAGGCCAAGAGCGAGGTCTTGTTGTCTGGGCAGCCCAGGAAAACACAGCCAAAACTTGCTCCCTAGAGAGGTCACTTCAGTGCTGCTAATGTACCATATTTTTCTCTCTATAAGACACACTTTTCCCCTCCTAAAAAGTAAGGGGAAATGTGTGTGCATCTTATGGAGCGAATGCAGAGTGCACAGCTTTTGCTGAAGCCAGGAGAGCAAGAGGGATCGGTGCACACCAGCCAGTGTGGTGTAGTGGTTAAGAGCGGTAGACGCGTAATCTGGTGAATCAGGTTCGATTCCCTGCTCCTCCACATGCAGCTGCTGGGTGACCTTGGGCCAGTCACACTTCTGTGAAGTCTCTCAGCCCCACTCACCTCACAGAGTGTTTGTTGTGGGGGAGGAAGGGAAAGGAGAATGTTAGTCGCTTGGAGACTCCTGAAGGGGAGTGAAAGGCGGGATATCAAATCCAAACTCTTCTTCTTCTTCCATTGTCTGTTGAGGCAGATGGATGCCAACAACTTAAGTCAACAGCCTTTGGCCTTTTAAGACCCAAGACCCCACCACCATGCAAGATGAGATCTGCTTGTAGCAGGGTGGGGAAAAACTCATTGCCACAAGCAGAAATTGATTGTCAACCCATGCCGCAAAAGTAGTGTTGCCAATCTGCCGAGAAGTACATCTATAGCTGCCATTCTGGAATCTAAGATTTCTGCTGCCGACATTTTAATCCATATTTCAGCCTCCCGTTTGGGTTAGAAAACTAACTCCAGTTAGAAAAATAAATAAATGCATGAAGCAGTGAAATCAACTGCAGTATAGCATTCCTGTTATCATTTACTTCTTGAGACCAAAGGGGTGCTTATAGCACATAAAATACCCAGGTTGGGCCAAGTTTTCTAGAGAAGCGATTTAAAAGGAAGATAAAAGTGAACAATTTCCTGAATTTACATAGGAAGAGAAAGCCTAGTATAAAGAATGGGAGTTAAAATAACAACACACAGGAAAGTGGCCCCCCACCTTGCCGTTTCCTCATTAAAGGAAGCTTACGGTACTCGGATGTTACAGAAATAAGAAGATGGGGGGAAGAAAAATTCAGAGGTGAAAAAAAACATTTTAAAAGGGTAGCCTGAGGGTCTGGGTTAATCTTATGGAGACATCAGCTTTCCAATGACCTATTTAGCCAAACAAATCCACATCAAGGCCCAAACTCAGATAGACAATTACTGCACATGGAAGCTCTACCTTTTAACATTTTTCTTTTCTTTTCCAGAAGGGACACTAATTTTCCCCATAGTCATAACAGTTCCTAGGATTCCTTCAAAATACCTTTTACTCTCTGAGGAGACCTGTTGCTGTGGTTGCTTAGTCATTTAGTCGTGTCTGACTCTTCGTGGCCCCATGGACCAGAGCATGCCAGGCACTTGGCTAAATGAAAGCCGACGCTGCAACTTGGCTTGTAAGAGGACTTTGGGCTCAAACTAGGCTATTTGCAGAAGGAAAAAATTAAGTATACCAAGAGGCTAACTTCAGAGTAAAAGAGACTGAGATTAAGTAGTGTCTCCCTTTTGATGGAGTTTACAAACTCCAAGTTTCAAGCAAAACATTTTCAAAGTTACAAATCTCCCTTTTCCCCTCCCCCTGCCCCCTTTTACTGTAGAGAATCTCTTTTTCAAGGTACAAGAGCAAGTATCTACACACATTTTCCTGTTACTATTTGGAGAAAGCCTGTCCTTTTTACAGCCTCTTTCAAACAACAAACATCAGCACACCTCACCTCTCCCGCTTTTCTCAATATCTGCCATGTTTTGGGGTTGATCAGGCCCAGCATGTCTCCCTCACACAAAAATTTTGAAGCAATCTTGCATTTAAACTACACATTTAGGATACACAGCCGCCGAATGTTCCCTTTAAGCCCAATTTAAACACAGGGGGGAAACGTTTTATTAACATTTTTAAACCTTAAGTACAAAACTTACTCCTAGGGAAACAAAGATATCTAACATACCCCAATTTTCTCTCTTTAAAGCAGCATCAGGCTGGATGTTACTGCCTTAATGAGACCATTAAAGTTTCCAAAAAAATGCAAGGACGCTAGAACAAGACTTACACACAGACACGAACACACGTTGACCTGTTCACAGTTCGGAGACATACACATGTCTTGACATGTTCCCTGTCAGAATAGGTGTCCACTTCCAGTGTGTATAAAGCACTGAAATCCTTTCACTCTTCAGCTACAACCCATGTTTCATTTCACTCATACTCATCCTCACACACCAACAGATTGTTATAAGAAAAAAAACACTGCTCCTTTTTCCTTATGGGGTATCCAAGAGCCTGTATGGAGTCCTTAAGCAGGTTCCCTATCGGTAGGAGAAAATGACAAGAGGCCAACCAGAGAATATTGAGAAGCAAAGCGGCTAGTAAGCCTGATCTTTATTAGCTGTTGCAACAGGGTCCCCCATGCAGGGAGGGAGGAGAGGAACCCTGAACGATGGTGTGCAAGCCCTTATATAGACTTTTGAAATTGCCCACCCTGTAGCCCAAGACCACCCCCTAAAAAGTCATACATAAATCACAGAAGGAGGCAGTCTACAGCAGAAATCTTGCCTGCCAGGATACCTGATGATGGTCACTGTTTGCATTACCTGGGCAGCCTGGCCATTCTTTTGTGATGGTTCATACAGTGGTACCTCGGGTTAAGTACTTAATTTGTTCCAGAGGTCCATACTTAACCTGAAACTGTTCTTAACCTAAAGCACCACTTTAGCTAATGGGGCCTCCTGCTGCTGCTGCTGCGCTGCCAGAGCACGATTTCTGTTCTCATCCTGAAGCAAAGATCTTAACCTGAGGTAATATTTCTGGGTTAGTGGAGTCTGTAACCTGAAGCGTATGTAACCTGAAGCGTATGTAACCCGAGGTACCACTGTACTTTAGTTCCTGAATCCAAGTCCCAGGCTCACCCTATTCATATACAAATATTGCCTTAAGGCAGGATTTGCAAGCAAAAAGACAATGGGAAGGCTTTCCCCATTTGCCTCTCCTACTGCAGAGGAATATTTGAGGTCATTGGGAGCGTCAAAATGGCTTCAGGATTGCTCTCCTGTACTATTTCAGACATGTGGTTGTTATACCTATGTATGTGTTTGCCTTGTACATTTATGAACATTTAATTTAAGGTCACCAGACGTCCCCTTTTCCTGGGGACAGTCCCCGGATTTACAAATCAGTCCCCATACAAAATCAATTGAATTTGAAAAGTGTCCCTGGATTCATTGAAAAAAAATCTGGTAACCTTAATTTAATTTATATTTGAGACCTTAAAGTTCTTATAACAAGATAATCCAGGGAACCCTTATTCCTTTTCTTAGCCTTCTAGGTGTTAGTGTTCCTTTTCTTGGCTCCAGCTCTAGTCCAGAACTTTAGTTACCTCCCACCAAAGAAAAAATGGGGAAACAGGGAAACTCACTGACAAATGGTCAGTTGCACGCTGAGCTTCACCGGAGCTCCACCTCCCAGAGGTAGGTGTACCGATTTAAGTCCCTTTGGGGTCGCCAAAACTGATATAGAAAAAATAGGGGTGGTTGGCTTTTGCTGCCCAACTCCCCCTGAGTCCCCTAAGTCCGTGATCGGTCAGAGATGAATGGATGGAGGCAGGATGCAGCGAAACCAAGGCAGGCCTTTATCTTTCTGTTGCAAGAGTTCCCTCTCCTCCTACTAAGGAGGCAAGAGAGACCCCGAACCAAGAAGAAACATCTCTTTTAAGGGTTTGCATTTTTGGCGTGGAGAAAAAGGACACCCCCTCTATAAAAGTCAGAAATTACATCACACATAAGGTGAGGTAACAGTGGCTCAGGCAGGCCAAGGTGTGATATTCCTGAGGATTTAGCAAGTTTCACATGGTTCCAGACACAGTTTGCACAAAACATTAGCATTTGATAAGACAATATTGACAATAGAAGAACCATTAATTAGTGCCAAGGAAGTACTAGAGGAGATAGAACAATTTGGGCAAGTAGCAGGTTTTAAACTGAATAAAAAGAAAACTAAAATGTTATTTAAGAATATGAAACAAGATTTGGTGGATCTGTTGCAGCAACAGATTGGTTTAGAAGCAGTGAAAAAAGTTAAATATCTATCTGCCTACCTGTTCTTCTCAGGCAAGGGGGATTAAGGAGGCAGATGAAATTATTGTTATTATTATTATTATTATTATTATTATTATTATTATTATTATTTATACTCTGCCCATCCTAGAGTCTTTAGGATAGCCAAGATGGCTTTGGGATTGCTCTCCTGTACTATTATAGACATGTGGTTTATGTACTTAGGTATGTGTGTTTAAAGAGGTAAAGGTACCCCTGCCCGTACGGGCCAGTTGTGTCCGACTCTAGGGTTGCGTGCTCATCTCGCTCAAGAGACCATGCGATCAGCACGTCCTAGGCACTGAGGTTTTACCCACAGCGCCACCGCGTATTTGTGTTTACCTTGTGCAATTACCAACATTTATTCTATTTTTAAGACCTTAGAATTGCTATAACAAAGGCAATCACCCAATAGCCCCTCTGCTGCCACAAAGCCAGAGTCATCAATGCCACAGCCAGAGCTTGAATCAGAGCTACTAAACTAAACTAAAATAATAAAAAACCCAAATCCAGGACATTTGCTTTAAAATGTAAAATTCCCCCTGGGTGGGCATGTAGGACCCCCAAAAGAGGACATGTCTGGGAATTCCCAGGCATATGGCAACCCTAGCCCAAATAAATGTGCTAATGAGCTTTCATACCAGTGGTGACTTTGAGTGCATAATGGGTTGCTTTCTGTTTACTGGGTTTTCCATGTTTATGAAAAATACGGATTTACTGGGGGCAGGGAAGTATAAGCTGGCATTTTGACAGCTACGACATTGACAAGGTGCTGCGAAAAGTCCCAATACTCCAGTATTCACATATGTATTTAACAAAACTTGATTTCTGAAAAAGCCAACA
The DNA here is from genome assembly GCA_034642415.1 of Podarcis siculus. Classification (NCBI taxonomy): domain Eukaryota; kingdom Metazoa; phylum Chordata; class Lepidosauria; order Squamata; family Lacertidae; genus Podarcis; species Podarcis siculus. Next base: position 24,604,901 of record JAXCMG010000002.1, read on the forward strand.
GCCTCTTAAGTGGTTTACAATAATATAAAACACTACAATCACTGTCTATATAAAAACCAGGTGTTTGGAATAGTATAAAAGACTTTAAAAACCAGCTAAAATAAATAAATAAAACGCATGTCACATCTTTTTTGTGTCTTCCCTAACTGAAAATGTCCCAGGCAGGCCCCAAAAGGAATACAGCGATGGCAGCTGCCTGATATCAATAGGCATAGCTGTCAACTTACAGATTTGAAAATAAGGGACCAGCAGCCTCGAAAATAAGGGATCAGCAGCCAAAATAAGGGATTTTCCAAACACAGGTATGTTCAACTTCTGAGCCCATCCGAGCCAAAGGCAGAAAGCCCAGCCAGCAGCCAAACGAAGCCTCAAGCGGTGGTTCCCACAGCGCAGCAACCCAGCAAAGGGGATGCAGCAAGGAAAACCACTGTCACCTCTCTGCTGGGAAGCGCTGAGCAAAGGCGAGTCCCCAGGCAACGCGGCCGATTTGATCGGCACAAGGCATGCAAGCTCCACCCCCCAGTCGTTCTTAGACTCCTTACTGGGTAAGCAACACAGTTGGAACCTCCCTCCTCCCTGGCCAGCAGGGAGGGAGGGAGAGGAGCTGCTTCCTTTGAAACCCGGGAAATTTAAGGGACATCATCAATAAGGGACAGCAGCGGGACACAGCGCTGGGATAAGGGACTTTCCCGCCAAATAAGGGACGGTTGACAGCTATGTCAATAGGCAGGGAGTTCCCAAGTGTAGGTGCTTTGGGGGTTTTTGCCCAACCATCTACTACCAGACAGAGCTTGGATGCAGCGTGTTTTGCACTTGTGGATCATCATCAGCCATGCCCCCTCGCAGCGTCCTGTAGTTTGTATTGCTGTGTCCAGAACCGTTGATCCCAATGGCTCTAGGAACTAGTTTAGTTCAGTGGACAATGGATTCATAGCTGTCAACTTTTCCCTTTTCTTGCGAGGAATCCTATTCAGAATAAGGGAATTTCCCTTAAAAAAAGGGAAACGTTGGCAGCTATGAGTGGATTTGATTGCAAGACATATGGCTTCATATCGGCAGTTTACAGAGTCACTCAGCAATGCTGGCTAGCCTGCTTATTTCAGTCCGGGTTAATCATTCGTAAAATTGGATTCGTTATGACTTATCACACAAGGTCACTAGGAGGTTCAAGATAAACATTCGTCCGTTTTTCAAACAATAAAGCTGTTCTTAGCATGTGGCGTGTTATTCACCCTAATTAAACAGCAGCAATAAATTGACAGCATAAATCCAAACATTGAATGTGACCACAACATGTTGGAGGAGGAAGAAAGAGCCGGCCTGTATGATGGCCCTATGAGCCATCTGTTCTGGGCTTCATCCACATCAGACTATTGATTAAGCCACACTTATTAAGGAGTTTAATTTAAAACCAGTTTCCAGGGCTGGGTCCAGCAGTGGGCCAGGTGGGGCACTGGCTGAGGGCCCAGGAGTTCAAACAGGCCCCATCCTGGCTCCAGCACAACCTCACCAGTAGATCTTTCCAGGGTTCACCAATCAGTGTGACAGCCTGGACCCCATGTTTTAGGGGACTCCATGCTGTTAACAGTGGGCCGCGGGTGGCGATGTGGTCTAAACCACAGAGCCTAGGGCTTGCTGATTGGAAGGTAGGCAGTTCGAATCCACGTGACTGGGTAAGCTCCTGTTGCTCTGTCCCAGCTCCTGCCCACCTAGCAGTTTGAAAGCACGTCAAAGTGCAAGTAGATAAATAGGTACCACTCTGGTGGGAAGGTAAATGGCGTTTCTGTGCGCTGCTCTGGTTCGCCAGAAGCGGCTTAGTCATGTTGGCCACAAGACCCGGAAGCTGTCTGCAGACAAACGCTGGCTCCCTCGGCCTATAGAGCGAGATGAGCCCGCAACCCCAGAGTCATCCGTGACTGGACCTAATGGTCAGGAGTCCCTTTACCTTTTATGCTGTTAACAGCCCCAGTGTTGCTGCTGCTACCTAGAAGCAGGTAATCTCTGAGAACATGCCACTGGAGGTTGCAATAACTTTGTTGTTGTTTAGTCATTTAGTCTTGTACGACTCTTCGTGACCCCATGGACCAGAGCACGCCAGGCACTCCTGTCTTCCACTGCCTCCCGCAGTTTGGTCAAACTCATGCTGGTAGCTTCAAGAACACTGTCCAACCATCTCGCCCTCTGTCGTCCCCTTCTCCTTGTGCCCTCCATCTTTCCCAGCATCAGGGTCTTTTCCAGGGAGTCTTCTCTTCTCATGAGGTGACCAAAATATTGGAGCCTCAGCTTCAGGATCTGTCCTTCCAGTGAGCACTCAATAACTTACCCCTCAGTAACTATATTCTGCTTTATAACTTTGCTGTCACCTAGCATGTATTTGTTAATATTACAACCAGAGCATTTCGTGTTTGAAAACATTGGGGTTGGGGGAAAGATCCGCAGCAAGATTACACGTCCCAATACACACTATATTTTCTTTCATCTACAATGTTCTTTGTGCTAAGAAGGATTTATGCAGTATATTTATATATATTATAAATAAGTATATTTATACATATACTTTACGGAAATAGTTATAATGCAAGGCTTGCTTTGCAACATTCTCTCTTCCCCCTTCCCCTGTTTAGGCTGAAATCCTCATTCCATTTACCTGGGATCAGTGCCACTGAATTCAACACGACTTGCTTGTGAGAAGACGTGGTTAGGATCACACTTTTATGCATCTTCCTTCGTGGAAAAAAATCGTTTTGCATATGCCTTCATTTACATAGCAGGCAGGTGGAGCATAAATAATTCTAGATATAAAATTGTAGTCTCTTAAGAACCTGTGCAGTATTCAGGTCATATGTGTGCACATTTTATATATGCATTTGTGGTTTGAAATGATATAGGATCCTGTTTTGTTAATGAAATAAGGCTTTCAGAGGCTACAAGCCAGAATGGCTATGCTCCACCACTGGAAGGAAAATGCCTCTGTTTATCACCAGTGGGAATCACCAGGCAAAGAGCACAGTTGCACTTGGTGCCTGCATGCAAGTTTCCTCTTAGGTAAAGGTAAAGGGACCCCTGACCATTAGGTCCAGTCGTGACCGACTCTAGGGTTGCGGCACTCATCTCGCTTTACTGGCTGAGGGAGCCGGCGTACAGCTTCTGGGTCATATGGCCAGCATGACTAAGCCGCTTCTGGCGAACCAGAGCAGTGCATGGAAACGCCGTTTACCTTCCCGCCAGAGTGATACCTATTTATCTACTTGCACTTTGACGTGCTTTCAAACTGCTAGGTTGGCAGGAGCTGGGACCGAGCAACGGGAGCTCACCCCGTTGCGGGGATTTGAACCGCCAACCTTCTGATCAGCAAGTCCTAGGCTCTGTGGTTTAACCCACAGCGCCACCCGCGTCCCACTAAGTTTCCTGTTAGATCATCCAATTGACCCCCATGGGAACAGGATGTGGCGGTAGATAGGTCTTTTTATATTATGGATGTTGTTTTTTCAAATATCTGCCACCACAGCTGTGGGAGAAACCAGCAGCAGCCACCCAGGGAGGACACCTTGGTCTGTGGGGGCCTAACATGTGGCTGCTTCAATATCCATGAGAATGGCATTTGTTGGAACACTGGAGAACAAGGGTTTTTCCCCCCTCATATATACCTTTGCCCTGCTGTGGCAACTTCTGTATCTACTTTATTGTGTTTTATATGTATGGTACACCCGGAATACAAGGGATGTGGGTGGCGCTGCGATCTAAATCACTGAGCCTCTTGGACTTACCGATCGGGAGGTTGGCGGTTCGAATCCCCGTGTATGGGTGAGTTCGCATTGCTCTGTCCCAGCTCCTGCCAACCTAGTGGTCTGAAAGCACACCAGTGCAAGTAGATAAATAGCTACTGCTGTGACGGGAAGGTAAACGGCGTTTCCGTGCGCTCTGGCTTCCATCACAGTATCCCGTTGCGCCAGAAGCGGTTTAGCCATGCAGGCCACATGACCTGGAAAGCTGTCTGTGGACAAATGCCAGCTCCCTCGGCCTGAAAAGCAAGATGAGCGCTGCACCCCATAGTTGCCTTTGACTGGACTTAACCATCCAGGGGTCCTTTACCTTTTCCTTTTTTCACGCCCATAATTTTTGTGGGGGTTATGTTCTAGGGATCGCGCCTAAAGCCAAAATCACATACCGTATCTTTTGCTGTATAAGATGAACCCAACCATAAGACACACCTAGTTTTTAGAGGAGGAAAACAAGGGAAAAAATATTCTGAATCAAATGTTGTTGAAGAGGCTTTGAGCGGCTATCGCTGAAGCCAGAACAGCAAGAGGGATTGCTGCACAGCAATCCCTCTTGCTGTTCTGGCTTCAGCGATAGCTGCGCAGCCTGCATTCGCTCCGTAAGATGCACACACATTTCCCCTTACTTTTTAGGAGGGAAAAAGTGTGTCTTATAGAGTGAAAAATATGGTATCTATCTATCTATCTATCTATCTATCTATCTATCTATCTATCTATCTCTCAGTGGTGGGTGGGAATGTAGTTTCCCCTCTCTCTTTTTTGCCACAAACGTAAAGCTGAATGCACACAAGTTAAATGCGTGCAAGATGCATACAGTGGTGCCTCGCAAGACGAAATTAATTCGTTCCGCAAGTTTTTCCTTCTTGCGAGTTTTTCGTCTTGCGAAGCACGGTTTCCCATAGGAATGCATTGAAAATCAATTAATGCGTTCCTATGGAAACCGCCTTCAGACCAGGTCGGGGGACAGTCTGTCCCCCGCCCTCTTCTGAAGGCTGGGGGGGGGGGGGACAAGGGCTTTTCTTCCCACCGCCAGCCTTCAGAACAGCCTTCCGAAGGCTGGCGGTGGGAAGAAAAGCCCTTCTCCCCACCTCCCGCCCCGCAAGCTCCGGGGACAGGAGGGCGATTTTAAAATGCTGGCGCTGCTGCTCCAGCATTTTAAAAGCGCCCCAGGACAGCGGAGACTTCTCCGCTGTCCCGGGGCGATTTTAAAATGCTGGGGGTTGGGGCATCCTTCCGAAGCCTGGCGGCGGGGCGGAGAGACCTCCTCCCGCCTCCAGGCTTCGGAGCAGCCTTCCGAAGCCTGGCGGTGCCCCGCCTCCAGGCTTCGGAGGAGGTCCGAGGACAGTGGGGAAGACGCGCTGCGCTTCCCCGCTGTCCCAGAGATTTCCCTATGGGCTTTCGTCTTGCGAAGGAAGCCCATAGGGAAATTCGTTTTGCGAAGCGCCTCCAAAACGGAAAACCCTTTCGTCTAGCGGGTTTTCCGTCTTGCGAGGCGTTCGTCTTGCGGGGCACCACTGTACTTACTATATTCTAAACTGCCTTGAGGACTTTGGTCAGTAGGCCGGGTATAATTTATTTATTGCTTAATTAATTTTTTTATACTGCCCTTCACCTGAAAATCACTGGGTGGTTCACCAGGACAGGAGTATAAAAACTCCTAAACAAAGAAACAAACTTTTATTTTCATACTTTGCCTGTACAGAAATGTTCTCTCCAAAGAAGGAAGTGTAAAGTGACAGAACAGCAGAGCGACACAAGGGTTATTTTTAGATGCATGGGAGTGGAGCATCTACTGAATAACGAATGACAAGCATCATTTCGAAAGTTCGACATTTCACATTGTTTTCTTTTTGGCAAGATGACTTGAGATCCATTTTACAGTGGTACCTTGGTTTGCAACCATTTTGGATTACAACCACATCAAACCCGGAAGTGCATGTCCCTTTTTTGGTCTACAACCCATTTTTTTTTATTACAACCCATTTTGGGGAGGGATGCCCCATTGGCGAAAGCACGCCTGGGGTTACAACCTGTTTTGGTTTACAACCGGACCGCCGGAACGGATTATGGTTGTAAACCAAGGTACCACTGTACTTCGAAAGAGTGAGGCCAAGAGGAGGGGTGAGTGTGGCCTGAGGGAGAAAACAAGGGGCCCACTGACACCCTGGGCTGAAGGGCCCGCGGTTCCCATTTATACTACAGAAGGGATGGAAAACTTCTGGCTCTCCAGAGGCCAATGGACTACAACTCCCATCATCCCATTCTGCCCGAGGCTGATGGGAGTTGTAGTTCAGCAACCATTTGGAGGGCCCCTATTTCCCAACCTCTGTACTAGAGGGGAGAGAGCTTGGTTTAAAAGGTTATTCTTTCCCACCTGTGCGCTTCTGTTTGGCCAAAACCAAGAGAGGCGATCAGGACAGACTGGCACCTGGTGCCACCACACCCTCAGTCACCAGCGGCAAACAAAGGTCCTTTGAGCTACGGGCAGCACTGCCAAGTGTGTGTCACATAGAAACCATATATCTTATTCTGTTTACATCTGCAATCTACATCTACAAGGGCTTAGAGGAGATGCCAATAATTCAGAAAGCAAGCACATACATTTTGCTATCAATTGAAAACAGGTGCTAACACCCTGCCCCACCCCCTGGCCGTGGCTGGTATCACCATCAAAAGCTATAATTTAATGTTCATTGTGAAGACTTGTTTGTGATACCTCGGTGACACGTCTGCAAGCTTAATAAGCTCACGTCTAGAAGCACCTCAAGTTCTGTAATACACTGCAACAGGACAAGTCTCGACCTGCCTTTTCAAGGTGGAATGGTATTGTATGTACACACCAAGCACAGAAGTGATCTATATATCAAAGATGTGTGCGCGTTTTTAAAGTAATCTTTATTATCGTATTCCAAACAGAAAAAAACAAGAACATAAGGACTCATATAAAAGATACCCTCCAACGCATTCGACAAACACACGACAAAACAAAAAAGCGTTCCCTCAATGTAATCCTTAAGTGATATGCTTGCTTTGTACTTATTTGAACAAGAGGCAGGCTGGTGACCAGAACAGGTAGTTTGATAGATTTGTAGTTATTTAATTGTATATTCCTTAAAAGCTTACCGTTGGGTAGAATGCTGCCTCCATATTTCCCCTCATATATTCACAAGTTAAATTGCTAGAGAAACCCGCTTTTAAAATGAAAGCAGAAAATGCAAAGAGTGGAGGGGGGGCAGGTTAGTTCTGCGGATACAGCCCTGAAATGACGGGCCGGTGAGCAGTTTAAGGTTTCCTGTTAGCCAATTCAGTTGCAGTAGGGCCGATATGACTGTCCTCCAGAGCTGTCCTCTTTTGGGGTGATTGCAGCGTTACATAAATTACACATGGCAAGACACGGCTCCAATATTGCACAGACCCTCCTCTGGCGCCAACGCCACACAGCGGCCTCCTGACCTTTCCTGTGCCGTGACCGGCATTAACTTGCACACACTATCATTTCCACGGCAACCGTTTCCATAACCGCTGTGCAAGACGAGGCCTAGCCGGTGGAGCAGCCTCCAACTCGGTCGAGTTTGGCCGCTCTTTTTCGTGGCGTTGGGACTCAAAAGGCCCCGGACTTCCTTAGCAAGCAGAGCAGCCTCTCCTTTAGCTTACTACACTGAGTTTGGACCTTCCTTTTTGCATCCTAAAAAGGTAAAGGTAAAGGGACCCCTGACCATTAGGTCCAGTCGTGGCCGACTCTGGGGTTGCGGCGCTCATCTTGCTTTATTGGCCGAGGGAGCCGGTGTACAGCTTCCAGGTCATGAGGCCAGCATGACTAAGCCGCTTCTGGTGAACCAGAGAGCGCATGGAAATGCCGTTTACCTTCCCGCCAGAGCAGTACCTATTTATCTACTTGCACTTTGACATGCTTTCGAACTGCTAGGTTGGCAGGAGCAGGGACAGAGCAACGGGAGTTCACCCCATCACAGGGATTCGAACCGCCGACCTTCTGATCGGCAAGTCCTAGGCTCTGTGGTTTAACCCACAGCGCCACCCGCGTCCCATCCGCAGACCTAGCAGACTGCAAACGCCTGGCTTCCTAGGTTCTGTAACGGAAGGAGAGCTCCATTTCAAAAACCCACACATTCTCCACCAGGATGCGCGTCTCTCCTCAAGCGCAGCTCGGCCTGCGCAGTTTGGGATGAGGAGCGAAAGGGACCAGGGAGCTCGCAAACTTCTCCGTGGCTGACCTCCAAGGCTGATGCCTCTGGCTCCGCACAGCTTTCTTCCTCTCAGCCTTCAGCAAGCGGCACACCAGGGCCTTAGCGCTGGCGCGGAGCCATCTTGGGGTTGAGCTGGAAGGGCCCTGAAGCACCCTGACCAGACCCGGCAGTTCCTGAGGCAGGCGGTATCGAGGAAGGAAGTGCAAGGCCCGGGGGATGTTGCGCCGGCCGCACAGTTTGCTGAAGTAGGCAATGACCCAGTCGCCCTTTCCTCGCACAGCCCCGGGCGCCCCCTGCAGTTCGCCTTTCAAGCAGGCCATGGCCGCCCCAAACAGGTCGTGGGGCTCCGGTGCCTTCACGTCGCCGCACCTGGAGGCCTTCCCTTGCCACAGCCCATAGGCGCGGGCGCTGCCGACGCTCCACAGCAGCAGGACCTGGCCCTGCTCCCGGCTGACTTGCTCTCGCTGGGCGTACACCCAGGGCAAGATGCCCAGCCGCCCCACGTGGCCCAGCTCCCAGAGGTCCAAGAGCACGGGGCAGCCCAGGGCTGAGCGCAGCAGCGCTGCAAAAGCACACACCAACTGCTTGTGCTCCTCCGAGTCGGGGGAATAGATCAGCAGGATGGGGCGAGAATGGCCCTTGCCCGGTACGTCTGGGGAGAGAAGGGAGAAAGCGGAATCAGGAATGCTTCTCATAAGAAGGTGCTGATCCTTGGCAGGGACTTCCGAGTGGTGGCTCCCCAGCTGTGGAATGCCCTCCCTAGTGAGGTGCAACCTCTCTCCGTCGTCATTAGTTTTTCAGGAGGAATTTGAAAGCGTTCCTGTGGTGGCTGAAGGATACTGTTCCTGAGTGGGCCACCTGTTACTGGGTGGCCACCTGTCATGGATCGCTTTAGTTTTGATTCCTGCACGCCAAATGGGGTTGGACTAGATGACCCTCAGGGTCCCTTCCAACTCTATGATTCTGTGATTCTGTTAACGGCTTTTTAGTTGAGTCGCAATTGTTGTTAGAATGTTTGTGATTGCTTTGGAATGTTTTTACTTTATTTGTAAAGTTGTCTTATCTCTTTGCCACCACGGGCTCCTGACCTGAGGAAGGGTGTGGCATGAATCCAACAAAATAATAATAATAATAATAATAATAATAATAATAATAATAATAATAATTTATTACTTACACCCCGCCCATCTGGCTGGGTTTCCCCAGCCACTCTGGGCAGCTTCCAACAGATTAAAATGACATCAAAACATAAATAATAAAGGTCTGAGGTTGTGGCTCTCATCTCTCTTTACTGGCCGAGGGAGCCGGCGTACAGCTTCCGGGTCATGTGGCCAGCAGGACTAAGCCGCTTCTGGTGAACCAGAGCAGCACACGGAAACGCCGTTTACCTTCCCGCCGGAGCGGTACCTATTTATCTACTTGCACTTTGACGTGCTTTCGAACTGCTAGGTTGGCAGGAGCAGGGACCGAGCAACGGGAGCTCACCCCGTCACGGGGATTCGAACCACCGACCTTCTAATCGGCAAGTCCTAGGCTCTGTGGTTTAACCCACAGCGCCACTCGTGTCCCAGGCAATAAAGGTCTTAGGTTCCTCCTAAATGGGGCCTTGCCAACCATGAGCTACAACGGATCCCCAAATGAGGCTGGATGCAGCAGCACGAACCACCAGCAACTATGAAATATCCGTTCCCAGCAGATCATGGGAATGATAATGTCTGGTGTTTATTCTGTTTCCATCATCCTGCTTTAGCTGAGACATGTCTCCTGCTCAGAATGCAGTCTGCTCCCAGTTGCACCACAAAATCATAATACGCAAATGGAGGCTCTGGCAATGATAAGCTCCTCACTAGAGCAGAAGTGAAAATAAAAGCTGGATGCTGAGAAGAACGAGCCATTAATAGAGAAGGCTTTTAACTGCATGGCCTACAGATATTTGCTTTATGTTGGTCCAGAAAAGAGCCTTCTCTGTGGTGGCACCTCCCCTATGGAGATTGGGCAAGCACCAATATTGGATGCTTCTGGCATGCTTTGAAAACATACCTATTTGCCCAGGCATTCCTTGGCCATTAATGCCAGTTTTTAGCACCCTAATTATTGTAACTGATGTTAATATTTTACTCATATGTTTTTATGGGTATTTTTTCGGACTTCTTGGTATACTGCCATTGCTTCTTGGTTGTAAACTGTTTGGGCACTCTGTGGAGTGAAAGGCAGTACAGAAATAATTGAAATGAATTCATAACTTTGTCCTGCCATATTTTTTTCACATTGACCCTACACACGCTTCCAGGCAAGGAAAAAAGTGACCTTCTGCATAAGAGTAGACGGACTAACATTTTTACACACAAATGCCACCACATGGTAAGAATTGTTTTTGTCATTCTCAACCAATCTTTTCTGAAAAACAGTCAGGTTTTTCTTACGTTGCTTTATGAAATGTTATGTATACTTACGGTGTTAAACAATAAGAATGACTATAATTTAGGGCAATTCCTAAATTTGCCCCTATCTCAGAGGGAGTCAACATGGCGCCCTTGAGAGGTTTTTGGACTACAACTCCCATCAACCCCAGCAAGCATGGCCAATGGTCAGTGTGGATGGGAGTTGCAGTCCCACAAAAATATTTGCAGGCATGTGATGAAATACAGAGGATGCTACTGCTCTGACAACTGTCTCACCACACAGGACTGAATTACTAGAGTACATTCGCCTTTTGGGAATGGCCGCCAAGAGCATATAACACCGGTCCTGAAAGACCTACATTGGCTCCCAGTATGTTTCTGGGCACAGTTCAAAGTGTTGGTGCTGACCCCTAAAGCCCTAAACGGCCTCGGCCCAGTATACCTGAAGGAACATCTCCACCCCCATCGTTCAGCCCGGACACTGAGGTCCAGCTCTGAGGACCTTCTGGCAGTTCCCTCACCGTGAGAAGTGAGGTTACAGGGAACCAGGCAGAGGGCCTTCTCGATAGTGGTGCCCACCCTGTGGAACGCCCTCCCACCAGATGTCAAGGAAATAAACAACTATCTGACTTTTAGAAGATATCTGAAGGCAGCCTTGTTTAGGGAACTTTTTAAGGATTGATGTTTTATCACGTTTTAATACAGCGGTACCTTGGTTTACAACCATAATCCGTTCCGGAGGTCTGGTTGTAAACCAAAACAGGTTGTAACCCAAGGTGCGCTTTCATCGATGGAGTCTCCCCAAAAAATGGGTTGTAACCCCCCCAAAAATGGGTTGTAATCCAAAAAAAGGGACACACACTTCCAGGTTTGACATGGTTGTAATCCAAAACGGTTGTAATCCAAAGCAGTTGCAAACCAAGGTACCACTGTATTCTTTTGGGAGCCGCCCAACAGTGGCTGGGGAAACCCAGCCAGATTGGTGGGGTATAAATAAATTATTATTATTATTATTATTATTATTATTATTATTATTATTATTTCAAAGACATTTCCCGCCCTTTCACAAACACACAGTGATAGTTCTTCTTATCCCTCCGATGCGTCTTACCTCTATGAAGCCTGCGCAGAACACAGCGAATTAGCAGAACGGCTGCGACCAGCAGCAACACTAGTCCTAGACTCACTCCAAAGGCCAGCAGCCCCCAGTGCCTGTGAGTCACTAGTAGGGGGAAAAAAGGAGGTGAGAAATTAACACAAATGAACAACAACCTGCACTACCTTTCCATCTGCTCAGGGATCTATGTACATTGTGTCTCTTTCCATCTGAAGCACTCCTAGCAAACTCATTCTCTGAGTGTGGATCTTCGTGGAGCCAAAATTTGCACCATCCACAAGAGGGGAGGCATCGCCAGTCTCTGGGGGAACCTCAAGGTATGCGGGAGCACTTTAAAATCAATCTAAGGACCGTGTGTGTGTGTGTGTGTGTGTGTGTGTGTGTGTGTGTGTGTGTGTGAAAGAGAACCAAAACAGACCAATGAGAACTGAACATGCTCAGTGGCCACAAAATGCTGAATGCCTCTTGGAGGGTGAGGGCGGAATGGAGTATTATGGAAGATGGCAGGACTGACAGGAACCCCGCATGAACCAACCCAGATCCCCCATTCATCATCCGAGGTCCTTCTTTGTGTTGTGCACTCTCCAAGACAGGTGTGGAGGGTGGCGACGTGAGAACGGGCGTTTTCAGTGGTGGCTCCGCACATGGAATGCTCTCCCTAGGGAGGCACCGCCTGACACCATCACTGACTACATGTAGGCACCAGGCAACCCCTTTTTTTCTTTTCAAGCAAGCTTTCTTTTTGGGTCCTTTTGCTTGGAGTGCCATAAATAATAACAGTATCAACCTGAATGGGAGCACTCCCTACTGCAACCTTTTGTTGCAGGACCCACTTGCCCATCCTAAAATATAAAGTTTTGATGCCGTCTGTTATGTACTGAGTTGAATAGGATTCAGAATGCAGCAGTCTGATTGGTCCTAGAACAATAGAATTCAGAATGCAGCAGTCTGATTGGTCCTAGAACAATAGGGTCCAGAATGCAGCAGTCTGATTGGTCCACAGGAGCCACCCAATCCAGCTCCAGGTGGAAGTGAATCCGCAACCTGATTGGCCTACAGGAGAATCCCGGAATTAGCCAATCACGTGGGGCCCATTGTGTAAATAATGTATATAAAGCAGACATTCTAGGGGAACTTCCATTCCTCCTCACCACTATGAGCTGAATAAAGAGCATGAAATCCACTCTCAACTCCAAGTATATTTCACCGTCCCTTCTCTACATGGTATATATGTGCTACTAATCCTCTTATGACAAACCCTACTAGGGAGCCTTAGCATTGCAGCAACACGCCTTGAGGACTCCGTCCTTCAATGGAGAGTCTTCATTGAGGACTCTCCTTCATTGGAGAGTTTTAAGCAGAGGTTGGATGGTCATCTGTCTTGGATGCTTCATTTGAGATTCCTGCATTGCAGGGGGTTGGACTAGATGACCCTTGGCATCCCTTCCGACTCTTTGATTCTATGTTCTCCCAGAGGGTACTGATATTTTCCCCATTCGCTGGCTGACAAAACAGGTTCCCCATCCCTGCCTGCACCAAAGAACAAGTGGTTTGTGCACTACAACCCGCCTCCGTGTACTACAAGATCTAGAACATCTAGTTCTGACTCATTACTCTTTCCAAGAAGACTTTTCACTGTTCCACATTTAGCTGGGGCCATGGGCGTAGCCAAGGGAGGGGGTGCAGGCAGGGAGGGGCAGCTGCTCCCCCCCCAAATCAATAAAAGTACATAGCTAACTGAGGTTCTGCCCCTGGCTACGCCCATGGCTGGGACCCAGCACTGCTCCCTCAGAAAAACAACCAGGCAACCTCACGCAAGGGATGACACATGCAGCCACGCCCCACAATGGGGCAAGGTGCTGTTCCTTAAATCCCTACCACTCCCAACCTAATACGGGATGGCAACTTACCATCTGGGCACAGGAGCTGTTTGCCAGCGAAGCGGACATCAGAACGCCAGACCTGACAAACCAGAAGCAGAGAGAAGGCAGAACACTTGAAACTGGTTTCAGTGACAAAAGACTGCACTGTATACAAGTTGTACAAGTGACAATAAAGTATTTCGATTTCAATTCAGTAGCTCACACGTTTTGCAGCTGTCAAGCGGTCGGCCAGTGGTGCCGGTCTCCGGGATTGAGCCCCACCTACTGCTGAAACTGTTCTCTACTGAGCAAGGTTCTACTCAAAGTCAATAAAAGAGGTTGAAAGACTTTCCCAAGGCAAATCTTTTAAAAATGTAGTATAAATACTGGCCTGCGAGCGCTCCAGTTGGAGATCAGCCTTTACCGAAGGTGTCATGGGCTTTGAAGATGCTTGAACTCAGGAGAAACGTGCTAAGAGGAAGGCACGCTTGGCAAACCCTCACCGTGATCAACTCCCATCCAGAAACCTATGTCCCCTCTGTGGACGGATGTGTGGATCCACAATTGGCCCCCACAGTCACTCATGGACTCGTGTTTATGGAAGACAATCTTACTCGGCTACAAGTGATCACCAAAGAAGAAGACTCCAAGTTAGACCCACTGGAGTTAATTAACTTAAACTAACTATGTCTATTGCTCACTGGAAGGACAGATCCTGAAGCGGAGGCTCCAATACTTTGGCCACCTCATGAGAAGAGAAGACTCCCTGGAAAAGACCCTGATGTTGGGAAAGATGGAGGGAACAAGAAGAAGGGGACGACAGAGGACGAGATGGTTGGACAGTGTTCTCAAAGCTACAAACATGAGTCTGACCAAACTGCGGGAGGCAGTGGAGGACAGGAGTGCTTGGCGTGCTCTGGTCCATGGGGTCACAAAGAGTCGGACACGACTAAACGACTAAACAACAACAAAACTATGTCTATTAACTCCAAGGTGACTCCTCTGGGCAGGACTAGCAGTGGATACAATCCAGTGTATATTACAATACAGTGGTACCTCAGGTTAAGAACTTAATTCGTTCTGGAGGTCCATTCTTAACCTGAAACTGTTCTTAACCTGAGGTACCACTTTAGCTAATGGGGGCCTCCTGCTGCTGCTGCGCCGCCGGAGCACGATTTCTGTTCTCATCCTGAAGCAAAGTTCTTAACCTGAGGTACTATTTCTGGGTTAGCGGAGTCTGTAACCTGAAGCGTCTGTTACCCAAGGTACCACTGTATATTACAATACAGGATGGGGTGGGGCTTAGGTTGGTCCTTACCAGTACACAGCTTGTCAAGGCCCGCCAAGGAAGGATGAGGTCCAAGTCTCCCAGGCTTGATCTCTCCAGCTGCAAAACATAAGCACCCATTTACCGAACCTTCCTTCACCCACCATAGAATTGTAGAGTTGGAAGGCACCCCAAAGATCATCTAGTCCAGCCTCCCTGCAATGCAGGAATCTCAGCTCAAGCATCCACGACAGATGGCCACCCAACCTCTGCTTAAAAACCTCCAAAGGAGGAGAGCCTATCACCTCCCGAGGGACCTCGTTCCACTGTCGAACAGCTTGTACTGTCAGAAAGATCTTCCTGGTGTTTAGCCGGAATCTCCTTTCTTGTAGCTTGAAGCCATTGGTTCGAGTCCTACCCTCCAGAGCAGGAGAAAACAAGCTTGCTCCATTTTCCACGTGACAGCCCTTCAGATATCTGAAGATGGCTATCATATCTCCTCTTGGTGTTGTCTTTTCCTGGCTGAACATACCCAGCTCCTTCAGCTGTTCCTCATAAGGCTTGGTTTCCAGACCCTTGATCATCTTGGTTGCCATCCTCTGAACACGTTCCAGCTTGCCAATATCCTCCTTAAATTGTGGTACCCAGAACTGCACACAGTACTCCAGGTGCAGTCTGACCAAGGCAGAATAGAGCAGTACTATTACTTAGAATCATAGAATCATAGAGATGGAAGAGACCACAAGGGCCATCGAGTCCAACCCCCTGCCAAGCAGGAAACACCATCAGAGCACTCCTGACATATGGTTGTCAAGCCTCTGCTTAAAGACCTCCAAAGAAGGAGACTCCCCCACACTCCTTGGCAGCAAATTCCACTGTCGAACAGCTCTTACTGTCAGGAAGTTCTTCCTAATGTTTAGGTGGAATCTTCTTTCCTGCAGTTTGGATCCATTGCTCCGTGTCCGCTTCTCTGGAGCAGCAGAAAACAACCTTTCTCCCTCCTCTATGTGACATCCTTTTATATATTTGAACATGGCTATTATATCACCCCTTAACCTCCTCTTCTCCAGGCTAAACATGCCCAGCTCCCTTAGCCATTCCTCATACTTCCCTTGATCTGGACACTATGCTTCTGTTGCCAGAGTGGGGCATGCTCTGGTTATCTCCCGCTTGGACTACTGCAATGCAGTCTACGTGGGGTACCTTTGAAGGTGACTCGGAAACTGCAATTAATCCAGAATGCGGCAGTTAGACTGGTTACTAGGAGTGGCCGCCGGGACCATATAACACCGGTCCTGAAAGATCTTGATTGGCTCCCAGTATGTTTCCAAGCACAATTCAAAGTGTTGGTGCTGACCTTTAAAGCCCTAAATGGCTTCAGTCCTGTATACCAGAAGGAGCGTCTCCACCCCCATCATCCAGCCTGGACACTGAGGTCCAGCGCCAAGGGCCTTCTGGTGGTTCCCTCGCTGCGAGAAGTGAGGTTACAGGGAACCAGGCAGAGGGTCTTCTTGGTAGTGGTGCCTGCCCTGTGGAAACCCCTCCCAGCAGATGTCAAGGAAATAAACAACTATTTTACTTTTAAAAGACAACTGAAGGCAGCCCTGTTTAGGGAAGTTTTTAATATCTGACGCTGTGTTGTTTTTAATATATATATAAAAAATTGATGCAGCCTAGAATAGGATTAGCTTTTTTTGCTGCTGCATCACAGTGTTGACTCATGTTTAGCTTGTGGTCCACTAAGACCCCCTAGATCCTTTTCACATGCACTACTGGTAAGCCAGGTGTCCCCCATCTTATATTTGTGCATCTGGTTCTTCCTGCCTAAGTGCAGAACCTTACATTTGTCCCCTCTGAAATTAATTTTGTTGGTTTGGGCCAGTCCGGCTGGATCCCAACCCAAGTTAACCCTCCTCCTCTCCGGCTCCAAAAGTCACTTACATGGGTGATGGTATAGACAGGTGGCTCAGGCTGACACTGGCGCGGAGATTGCTTCTGACAAAAGGCCGAGCTGAAGGATGCTGGTGCGCGAGAATGAAAATGCAAGTGGAGCTGCCACGGTTTGACACTCATAGATACATTCCAGGCAGTGTCTAGGAAGAAAGACCGGCACCAAGTTGTTCTAATGTCTCAGACCTTTTTAGGCATATGTTTGCACTTGAAACAAAAAATTATTTCTTACAAATTTTTAGGCGTATCTGATATGTGTGTGGCCGCGGCATCGCGCTGAACCCGGAAGTGACCTGGAAACGTCACAATAACTGCACAGAATAGGGCAGAACAGGGTGGAGGTGAAATGGGGTGTTTCAAGGCTCTTCCAATGGTGTTTCGAATATACGCGATTTCACTTAAACGCACGGGGCCTTGGAACGTAACCCCCGCATAAGTCGGGAGTTGCCTGTATAGCAACATCATACACACATAAAATATATCCCAGAAGGTGGAGTTTAGGCAACGCATCCAAATCAACATGGGTCTTCAGAAAACTAAATCAGGGGCAAGTGAAAAAACCCTAGATAGGTATCCTGGCATCCTTGCGGTTAGTTCAGTGCTGTAAGTATTCTGTATTTCCACTACTTTGCCACATGAGGGCACAATTGCGTTTCAGTGTTAACAGTGCAAACACAGCTCTTCCAGATTAAAGGAAACAAGTGACAAGACTGCTCAAAACTAAGCAGGAACATTTAACTTTAAAATCCACATAACAAGCCATTCTGTTTTCACAAAACAACGTTGGGGCGAGAATCTTCACGTTGCTTTAGACTGACCACAAACGCCAAGGAAGTCTTTTGTTTCAACCGTTCATTGTTTATGGTCAACATGTTTTCTGCCAGTTAATAGGACTGTGCATTTACACCATGGGTAGGCAAACTAAGGCCCGGGGGCCGGATCCTACCCAATCGCCTTCTAAATCCGGCCCATGGACGGTCCGGGAATCAGCGTGTTTTTACATGAGTAGAATGTGTCCTTTTATTTAAAATGCATCTCTGGGTTATTTGTGGGGCCGGCCTGCCTGGTGTTTTTACATGAGTAGAATGCGTGCTTTCATTTAAAACACATTTCTGGGTTATTTGTGGGGCATAGGGATTCGTTCATTCTTTTTTCCCCCCAATGTATAGTCCGGCCCCCCACAAGGTCTGAGGGACAGTGAATTGGCCGGGTGCTGAAAAAGTTTGCTGACCCCTGCTCTATCCTCTTCCTTAAAAAGGTAAAGGGATCCCTGACCCTTAGGTCCAGTCGCGAACGACTCTGGGGTTGCGGCGCTCATCTCGCTTTATTGGCTGAGGGAGCCGGCGTACAGCTTCCGGGTCATGTGGCCAGCATGACTAAGCCGCTTCTGGAGAACCAGAGCAGCACACGGAAACACCATTTACCTTCCCGCCGGAGCGGTACCTATTTATCTACTTGCACTATGACCTGCTTTCGAACTGCTAGGTTGGCAGGAGCAGGGACCGAGCAACAGGAGCTCACCCCATCGCGTGGGGATTCAAACCGCCAACCTTCTGATCAGCAAGCCCTAGGCTCTGTAGTTTAACCCACAGCGCCACCCGTGTCCCATCCTCTTCCTTAGTGTTCCCTTTATAGGACTTAGCATGACAGAGAATGGAAACAAAACCAGAATCAGTTGGCTCTGCCTGTCATTTTCTCTGGCTCCATCTACTGTCGGCCCCCTTGCCTTCCGCCCTACCAGTCCCAACGAGCACCAGCCTCCACTGACAGCTGAACAGCAATGAGACGACCTGTGTCTGTGTACTGTCATGATGGGCAAGGAATGTACAGACACAGGCAGAGAAAACAGCTTTGGGTCCGTGCTTGCAACCCTAATGAGCATGATCTCTGGTTCAGTGAGAAGGAATCGCCTCCCTTGCCCTGATCACCAACTCCCCATCATCCTACGATACCAGACCAGCAGGTTTGAGCTGCAGACTCACCTGTCCGGAGTGGGCACTGAATGTGGCTGCTGTTTCTGTAGGAAAACTAGAAAAGACAGACAGCAAAGACACAGGATCACTGGAAGAGCTGGGGCTGGTGAAACCAAACCAGCACCTCACACTCACAGAATGAAAGAACAGCAAAATCAGCAGGGGTCCTCAATTCTAGCCCCCTGCCTTCCTTCGGGAGGGGACACAACAAATATCTTTAGAAGGAAAGAAATCCTACATCCCCATTCCTCCAGTGATGGACAACCTTGAATGCAGTCATACCTTAGATCCCGAATACCTTGCGGGTCGAATGTTTTGGCTCCTGAACGCTGCAAACCTGGAAGTGATTGTTCCGGTTTGCAAACATTCTTTGGAACCCGAACATCTGATGCCGCTTCCAATTGGCTGTAGGAGCTTCCTGCAGCCAATCAGAAGCTGCGCCTTGGTTTCCAAACATTCTGGAAGTTGAACGGACTTAACCACTACACCACACTGGCTCTCACTGCTGGAAAACCCCCAGCAGGGACTGAGAGCTCATCTGAACCTTGGGCTTGGACTTTCTAGGCATGGGACAAGCATAGATGAGCCTTGAGAGGACATCCCTTGGCTGAGGACCACCTTGTCCTGATCAGAGCACGCCAAGTCATATCCCTCCACAAGAACAGAAGTGAAGTTCATTTTTTTTAAAGCACACAAACACCTACATCCCAATGCTATCTACTCAATCCTATCATGATAATGCAACTCCCAAGCTTTCCGTCGCTCTCCTGAGACTGTGCAGAGTCCAGACGGCTGCAAGTGGCAACAGTTTTGGGCAGAGAAGGTCTGGCACTAGGACTTGCCAGTGTCGGGTGCGAGTAGCGACTGGGAAGCAGGCCTCACCTTGAAGCAGAGCCGAGGGTGAACGTCCACCTCCTCAAGGATGTACTCCTAGAGAAAGAAAAAAACACGCGAGGATAATCTTGATTGTTTCTTTGCAATATCCATCTATCGCTTAGCATGCAAGACCTCTAGGCAATAAGGCACAATAAGGTCATTTCAAAAGCACTCTGTTATCTTCTCTCCTATATCAATTTCCACAACTCAACATGGCAAGGGTGAGGGAATCTGTGACTTTTCAGGTGTTGTTGGCATCCAACTCCCATCCACTCCAGCGAACAGGGCCAACAGATTGATGTTTGCTGCAATCCAGCATTGAAGGGGAGCTTTCTAATGAGTAATGTTTTATTATGTTTTTATATATGTTGGAAGCCGCCCAGAGTGGCTGGGGCAACCCAGTCAGATGGACAGGGTTCAAATAATAAAAATTATGATTATGATTATTCTTCCTTGGGAAAAGAAGAAGAAGAAGAAGAAGAAGAGGAAGAGGAGGAGGAGTTTGGACTTGATATCCTGCTTTATCACTACCCTAAGGAGTCTCCAAGCGGCTAACAATCTCCTTTTCCCTTCCTCCCCCACAACAAACACTCTGTGAGGTGAGTGGGGCTGAGAGACTTCAGAGAAGTGTGACTGGCCCAAGGTCACCCAGCAGCTGCATGGAGGAGCGGGGAATCAAACCAAGTTCACCAGATTACGAGTCCACCGCTCTTAACCACTACGCCACGCTGGCTCCCAGCACAAAAAAAGCACAGGACAAGTGGGAAACTGCTTGGGCCTGTGCTTTCAAGGCACGAAACAAGTGGACGTGTTGACAAGCCCTAACGCTTCCTCCAGTTCAGCCATCCTTTAAACACCCCAATCTCCCCTCTTTTACTCTTTACAGTGGGCAAGGAGCACCAATGCGTATTTACCCTTAATGAGGACATACTGCTAAGCCTGAAACACTTTTTTGTGCTAGTCTTTGGTGGCTCAAAGGCATCAAGCAATGATTCGGCAGCTAAATATCCCTCCATGTGCCTCTACTGCTCCCTTTCCCTACCCTGCTGTGGCAAAACTGAGCTCTACCACATGCAGGCAGGGAAGGCAGGGTCAGTTCTGAACGAACGTCACCATAAGAGCATCCTTGGATCATTACCCGTTACCACCCCACCGAGTTCCTAGTATGACCGCCCCACCCCTTCACCTGGCGTAATCCTGTGACTGTGGAATTGGGGATGTCTTGACAGGCCGCACCCGGAGTGGCGCTTTCTTTCCAGCACAGGGAAGCATTGGGATGAAGCAGGCAGCGGCCGCTCAGAGACATGGCCATTTCAGCCTTGCCGCTGTTGCTGTAGTCGCGAAACTCCACCGAGGACCACAGATCTGGACCATCTAGAAGAGAGGCAGCAGTGGGGGGCGGAAATATGATTAGACTGTTATGTCCCCAGTAGACACTGGGGTACCTTATAACAGGGATGAGGAACCTGTGGCCCAGTGTATGCTGTTGGAACCAGGCAGAGGGCCTTCTCGGTGGTGGCGCCCGCCCTGTGGAACAACCTCCCATCAGATCTCAAGGAAATCAACAACTACCTGACTTTTAGAAGCCATCTGAAGGCAGCCCTGTTTAGGGAAGTTTTTAATGTTGGATGTTTTGTTGTATTTTTAATATTTTGTTGGAAGCGGCCCAGAGTGGCTGGGGAAACCCAGCCAGATGGGTGGGTTATAAATAAATTATTATTATTATTATTATTATTATTATTATTATTATTACCCAGGACTACCTAGTTCAAGTTGTGCCCTTTAACCACTACATCACATTGGCTTTCTCTTTGTCTGCTGGACTCTTTATTGAATCAAGTAGGAACCTCCAGCAAAACAAAAAACAGGGAGGGGGGGACGGACACCAATAGCACCTCATTTTTATACCCAAGTAAATGCATTAATAGTCTAATGGGCAGAGCCAGAGATCAATTTAGCTCTAATAGAAAAGGAGGCTGCATTCTTTCATTAAGGCTAACTAACCAGAGAAAAAGCAGTCTGCTCTGCGTCTGCACCTTTAACAACAGCTCAAAACAGCAGGTCAGAGCCGTCTTTCCCATTGGTGTTAGTGGTTCGTTGCGCCAGGGCGCCGGCCTCTCAGGGGCGCCCCAGCGAGTGGGGGAGCTGCACCTCCTCCCTTGTTTGGGAGTTGCTGGGGGGGCGCCGGCGGGATCTTTGCACCATGGTGCCGGATATGCTTCAGATGGCTCTGCAGCAGATGAACATTTCACGGCAAGAAGCTATGCATACTTGCTAACACCTGCATACTAAGGTCTCATCAAAGGCACAGGAGCAGAGGCTAGCAAATAAATTTGACATGCCTGTATTCCGCAGCAGACCTTACCTACCTAAAACAAACACTATTGCCATAACAGCCATGCAGCCCTAGCAGCAACAGAGCTAGACAGCATTGGCAGAGCCCTGCTGTCATCAGACCCGGCCCGAGAATAAAGCAAGACTCACAGGCCTCTGGCAGATCCCAGAAAGGGCACACTTTTTTGCGCAAGCTGTCGTGGTGCTCATGATACGATGCCTAGAACAGAAGGGAGGAAAGTTAGGTCCAAGTTGGCTGCTTCCCAGCCTTGATTCCCTCTGCAGTCCCCAGACGGAGGGCTCCCACCCATGTGCTAAGAGGCACCCAAGGAAAAATGACAGGCGAGCCCATTCTGTCCTGGGGTGCTTCCGGATTGTGGGCTTGGGGTAAGGGGCGCGGGAGGCTTAACACTGTAAATGGGTCGTTCACAAACAAGTCAAATCTGGATGAAATTGGTGGTGGTGGGGAACGATGGCCTGGAATTTGATGCCAACAAAGCTGCCAAAATTGCATGCATAAGGAGCAACCACCCCGCAATCAACACCCATCTGGAAACATTCTTGGATGTTCTGTCCCCTGCCCAGCCCTGGCCACATGGTCACTTTCTGTAGAGGGCCTGGCGTGGGTAGGAGGGGCTCTTAAAGACACAGCCACCCACAAACCTAAGCAAAATCTGCTACAAGACTGAGCCACAGAAGTAAGCCTCAGCTCAGGTTCCTCTCCTCCAGCCTTCCCCAACTTGGTGCCCTCCAGTTGTTTTGGACTACAACAGCTGGTGGGAGTCCAAAGTCCAAAGCAGTCAGATGGAACCAGATTGCAGAAGGCTATTTCAATCCTTCTTCCCCCTCCCAGTTCTGTTTGTGCATCTCCCCGCCCACCCACCCACCCACAAGAGAGACGTATCTCTCTTTTCTCCTCCAATGGTAAAGTGTTGGAATGGTGGGCCCCTCAACATGATGTGCACGCACCTCGATACATAAACATGGGAGCAGGCGCTCATATGACAGCAGAGCAGGGTGATGCTTGGAGACCAGAACCTGGGAAGAGGAGAACAGGGCCATAACATTGAGGCTATGGCGCAGAATATAAGTTTGTAGTTCTTCTTACTCAACCTGCACATTCCCCTTCATATCCCTCCAGCCTGTTTGTCCTGCCTTTTCCTCCCCCACCCCTCATTATTTTATTGTTTGTACAGGGAGCAACAACCTCCTTGCTCTTCCTTCCTACTAAAGGTAAAGGTAAAGGGACCCCTCACCATTAGGTCCAGTCGTGACCGACTCTGGGGTTGCGGCGCTCATCTCGCTTTATTGGCCGAGGGAGCCGGCGTACAGCTTCCGGGTCAAGTGGCCAGCATGACTAACCCGCTTCTGGCAAACCAGAGCAGCGCACGGAAACGCCGTTTACCTTCCCGCCGGAGTGGTACCTCTTTATCTACTTGCACTTTGATGTGCTTTCGAACTGCTAGGTTGGCAGGAGCAGGGACCGAGCAATGGGAGCTCACCCTGTCGCGGGGATTCGAACCGCCGACCTTCTGATCGGCAAGTCCTAGGCTTTGTGGTTTTACCCACAACGCCACCCGCATCCCATCCTTCCTACTAGATGGGTCCATTTCTTTTCTTTCCTCCCTTCTTTCTAAATTTATTTGGTTTTTCGGATTAAAATTTTACAGTCATATATCAAACATAGACCAAACATGAACACTAGATTCCAAGGAATCTCTTGGACTTCCCTCCTTCCCTTTCTGGGTCCTATTGTTAATCATTTCTTCCTGCATCTTTTATGATGAGCCAAATCTTTTACATCTCCATCGTGTCCAAAATTCACCCTTAAACTACAAGTGATATTCCAATCCTACTAACGATTTTAACTGTCTACAATGGTCTTTCAGGTAAGTTATAATTTCCCCCCATTCCTTATTAAAATTTAGGTCTTCCTGATTTCGGCTTCTTCCGGTCATTTTAGCCATTTCGGCATAATCTATCAACATGATCTTCCATTCTTCTCTAGCAGGGACTTTTATCTCCTTTTAGATGGGTCCATTTCTGTTCCTCCTCTGCATCCTTCCCCTCCAAGGTCTCACCTGCTGGTGGAAAGGCTGGCCCAGTTCCTCGCACTCCAGAGCCAGCTGGTGGCAGAGGCGTACTGTGATGTCAGGGCCCTCGGTGACAGACACCTCAATAGCCCGTTCTGCTGGCACCCATCTGTGGTGGAACTCTGGAATATCTGGGGAAGGAAAAGCAGGCTGTGGCAGAGGAGAAAACCCAATTTGGAACGCTGCTGCAGCAACTGATGACGAGTTTTGGATTTGATATCCCGCTTTATCACTACCCGAAGGAGTCTCAAAGCGGCTAACATTCTCCTTTCCCTTCCTCCCCCACAACAAACACTCTGTGAGGTGAGTGGGGCTGAGAGACTTCAGAGAAGTGTGACTGTCCCAAGGTCACCCAGCAGCTGCATGTGGAAGAACGGAGACGCAAACCCGGTTCCCCAGATTACGAGTCTACCGCTCTTAACCACTACACCACACTGGCTCTCCACACTCACCACACTGATGTGTTTCAAGGCTTCGTGTATGTGAGGTAACACATGGCGTTGGTATGGAAATGTTGCAAAGCCACACAGGATTATCCTGCTATTACTGCATATTCTACTGGCTATCAGCCATTGTGTGTACTTTGATATAGGATTAAATTCTTGCATGTGCAAGTTACAGAAATATATTATGCTCATCCAAGACCTTGGCCTCTCTCCCCTCTGCATTGGTCACAGAATAATTCTGGAATGCCAAGGAAGGCACTTTGAATACCATCTATGACCAGTGTTTCCTGAACACCATTTCCCCCCAGCACAGAATTTGAAGATTTTCTGGGCACAGAATTCCAGACCCCTCAGCAGTGGCAGTAGGCCAGGCCTGTATTTATTCTAGCCATGTCTTACCTAATTGGTTGTTAGGGATTAAAAGGCTTTCGTTGATGCTCAGCACCCCGCCAGGAATGGTTTCCAGCGAAACAAGCACCCGGTGGCCGCTCTCTGCCGGGAAACAGTCAAATAGCACCTGCCACTGGAGAAGGAAAGGCCACAGTGGGAATGGTGTTCACCCAGATCCCCTGCTCGTAAATCAGGCTGGAATCTTGGCCTGTCCCAAGCTGGAGTAACCCCCTAACTACTGGCTGCAACGCTATTGCTCTGTAAGCGATTATCTGGTGAATCTCTTAAACAGCAGGAGTCCACAAAACATACAAGTCAGACTTCACACACCACTGCATCATCACATCCAGTGCTTTTGGGGGTGTGAGGTGTCACCGCGCATATCTTGGCAATGGAGTGGTAGTGAGTACAAAATGGCTGCCGTGCACAGCAAAAAAAAAAAAGGAGAGGTGATGGTATTCAGTATCGGTCACTACCGCCACAAAGAAAGCACTGCTCATATCCATTCAAACCCCTGAACTTGTGGAGTTCCCCAGATTACGAGTCTACCGCTCTTAACCACTACATCACACTGGCTCTCAGATGTTGAAAGACACCACTATGAATGAGGAATGTACAAAGACTGGTCTTTTCCCAATGCAATGGTCAAAAGGGGGGTTGTGGTGTATATGTTTCCACCTTTCTTTCCTGGCACAGAACTCCTGTGCTGGCAGGCAGAAGTTCTGGAGCTTTTCCCAACATGGAGATAAAGGAGAACTTAATCAGCTGAATTTCGGCCTTTCGTACAGCTAATAAACAGAAGGCAGCAACATCCTGTTGAGGGACGGGAGAGATGCCTCCCCATCACAGTCCAACACGTCCATAGGAATAGTGATAACTAACCAAGGTTCCAGCGCCTGCTCTTCTGAAGATCTGAAGCCAGCCAGAGCGTTTGGAACTTATAACCAGGAAATGCAGCTCCAGTCCTTCAATGCCTGAGGTCAGGAAAAAGGGAGAGAGAATACAGTGGTATCTCAGGTTACATATGCTTCAGGTTACATAGGCTTCAGGTTACAGACTCCGCTAACCCAGAAATGGTGCTTCAGGTTAAGAACTTTGCTTAGGAGGAGAACAGAAATCGTGCTCCGGCGGCGTGGCAGCAGCAGCAGGAGGCCCCATTAGCTAAAGTGGTGCTTCAGGTTAAGAACAGTTTCAGGTTAAGTACGGACCTCCGGAACGAATTAAGTACTTAACCTGAGGTACCACTGTAGTGCCAAGGAGAGAGAAAAGGCAGTCCAAGGCAACACAAATCTTCACTGAATCCTGGTATTATTTATCACTTTAACTGAGTAATTTGTATCCCACTTAATACGGCAGTTTCTAATAATAATAATAATAATAATAATAATAAATTATTATTTATACCCCGCTCATCTGGCTGGGCTTCCCCAGCCACTCTGGGCGGCTTCCAAAAAAATATTAAAATATGGTAATACATCAAACATTAAAAGCTTCCCTGAACAGGGCTGCGTTCAGATGTCTTCTAAAAGTCTGGTAGTTGTTGTTCTCTTTGACATCTGGTGGGAGGGCATTCCACAGGGAGGGCGCCACTACCGAGAAGGCCCTCTGCCTGGTTCCCTGTAACTTGGCCTCTCGCAGTGAGGGAACCGCCAGAAGGCCCTCGATGCTGGACCTCAGTGTCCGGGCAGAACGATGGGGGTGGAGACGCTCCTTCAGATATACTGGGCCGAGGCCGTTTAGGGCTTTAAAGGTCAGCACCAACTCGGAAACGTACTGGGAGCCAATGTAGGTCTTTCTAAGCAGTAGAAGTAGAAGCTGTCCACCTCTCCTGGTGCTTACAAGGCGGTGTGTGTGCTGTGCATTTGCGGGTTTGCTGAACAAGTGCATCATATTATTATGAGTTTGTGGGTGCCAGGGTCCCCTAAATTCCTGGGCCCAATAGGTGCTAGAATTTAATCAAAGCTTGGGAGCTAGAATCACAGAACCGTAGAGTTGGAAAGAAACCCAGCGGTCATCTGGTTCAAACCCCAGCTATGCAGGAATCTTAACTAGATCATCCATGGCAGATGGTCATCCAGCCTCTGCTTAAAAACCTCCGAGGAAGGAGAGACCATAACCTCCCAGCAGGAGACCGTCCCACTGTCGTACAGCTCTTACTGTCAGAAAGTCCCCCCACCAAAGTTTAGTTGGAATCTCCTTTCTTGTAATTTGAAGACATTGGTTTGAATCCTACACTGCAGAGAAGGAGAAAGCAAACTTGTTCCCTCCTCCATGTGACAGCCTTTGAGATATTTGAAGGTGGCTATCATTGTTAGAATTCCTGCTTCATGATTGCAGTCATGGGATTGTGGTCCATCACATGATGGTGTATGTTTTGACTCCACAGAGTGGGAAGTGACGGAGACAGGATGTTTGTGTTACTGTGTTCCGTGAAGTGGGACTATTGCCCTTTGTTCTTTCTCTTTGCTGTCTGATGCTAGAGAGAGAGGGAGCCATGTTGCAGTGCCCCATGTGTAAATAAAGTAGACTAGCCAAAATGCTGAGTTGCTGAGATCTGTTAACGCAAACTGCGAAGACTCTGCGGATCCTTAAGTGTGACGATGTCTGTTGGCATTGGTCGCTGTGATGTTCGGGCTTTTAAAGCTCCCAAACGAACGACCAGGAGGGAGGGAACATGCCAGTCGGGCATGTGTCTCTGCCAGGGTCCTACTCGAGAGTAGGACAAGCTCCTGACAATCATATCTCCTAACCCTTCTAAACGAAATTCCATTTACATTCGTTTTCTATATCTCATTGCATCATGAGAACCCTTCAAATAAAAATATTAACTGTGATTTCCTTCCTCGCCACACCTGTTGTAAGAACCCTGGCTGGATCAGGCCCTGGCCCACCCCACCTGCTCCCACATCATACCTGTAGCGTTCAAAGCCAGGCGAACACGCACACAGGTCTGGCGCTTGCGGAACAGCTGAACTGGGCTTAGGCTAAGGCTGGGCACACGCAGGGATAGGTCTTCCTGCAGCTTCCGCTGGCATCGT
This sequence comes from Podarcis siculus, assembly GCA_034642415.1. Taxonomy (NCBI): domain Eukaryota; kingdom Metazoa; phylum Chordata; class Lepidosauria; order Squamata; family Lacertidae; genus Podarcis; species Podarcis siculus. The sequence continues at coordinate 24,632,633 of JAXCMG010000002.1, forward strand.
AATCTGGACCGAGGCAGGGCACCATACGCTGTAGAAAAGAACAATAATGCAATTATGGGATAACGCTGGAGAAGCATCTTGGAACAACCAGCCAAGAGGAATGATGTGTGGGCAGCCCAGTATAAATCCACCATTAATGCACCGTTATTCTATTCATGACATATTGCAGAATGCACAGCTGTTAGGTAAAGGGACCCCTGACCATTAGGTCCAGTCATGGCCGACTCTGGGGTTGCGGTGCTCATCTCGCTTTATTGGCCAAGGGAGCCGGTGTACAGCTTCTGGGTCATGTGGCCAGCATGACTAAGCCGCTTCTGGCGAACCAGAGCAGCGCATGGAAACACCGTTTACCTTTCTGCCAGAGTGGTACCTATTAATCTACTTGCACTTTGATGTGCTTTCGAACTGCTAGGTGGGCAGGAGCAGGGACCGAGCAACAGGAGCTCACCCCGTCGCAGGGATTCAAACCGCCTACCTTCTGATCGGCAAGTCCTAGGCTCTGTGGTTTAACCCACAGCACAAACTTTCTGTATGTTTTAAACTGCGGTTGCAAACTTTTCAGAGATAATTTTATTGCTTTACCTTTTTTGGTAAACCACATTAAGGTTTTTACCCCCCAGCAATCAAGTGGTATATAACTTTTATGAGATTGATTAATCAATCAAATGCTCATTGTCATATAACCACCGTGCAAACATATCAGAATGAATTCTCAGCAAAGACAGGATGTAATCTAACCCCTGTACAAACAAGTTGCTGGAGGGACCCTTTGTTACCGTATATTCTGCAATACAAGGACCCTTCCTGCACTCTAGGCCAAGCAACATCCTAGCGTTTAGGAGTTCCAAAATCTTTTCTCTTCAATTTCCACCCCAAAATGCCCATGGTTCCTTGCTGCAATCACAGTCACCACACAAGCAGCAGTACAGGGACGCTTATTTTCTTACTCACCAGTAGCATTCCAGCATTCCTGGAAAAAAGAAACAAGAGAGAAAGAAAAGTTCAGTGGGGTAAAGTGGAATCAATATCTCTCCCTGCAGTCCTAAGGCAGGAGCACATTTGCCGGAAGCAAAACAGACAGGCAGGGTCCACAAATGTTTGCTAGTCCAAGGAAGCTGAGAGATAAAGAAAGTACAGTGGAACCTCAGTTTTCGAGCGTCTTGGAAGCCGAATGTTTCGGAACTTGAATGTCAAAAACCCAGAAGCATTTGCTTCTGTTTTTGAACGCACCTCAGAAATCGAACGGCTTCTGAAGCGCATTTCTCAATTTTCTCAATTGAAATTGCTGACAGCGGTATGCGCCTCAGTTGTCGAACGTTTCGAAAGTTGAACGGTCTTCCGGAACGGATTACATTTGGCAACCAAGGTTCCACTGTAGTTCTTCACACAACATGCATTTCATTTATAAAGATCTCACCATTCTGATTCACGCCACAATAAGCCACAATATAACTGAATACAGTGGTACCTCGGGTTACATACGCTTCAGGTTACAGACGCTTCAGGTTACAGACTCCGCTAACCCAGAAATAGTGCTTCAGGTTAAGAACTTTGCTTCAGGATGAGAACAGAAATCGTTCTCCGGTGGCGCGGCAGCAGCAGGAGGCCCCATTAGCTAAAGTGGTGCTTCAGGTTAAGAACAGTTTCAGGTTAAGAACGGACCTCCGGAACGTATTAAGTACTTGACCTGAGGTACCACTGTATTTCACAACTGGGTTACTTGGCAGAAAGGTGGTATATAAAGGCAATTGGATAAATAATGAATGCATTAAGCCTGCTTCACTATTGTTTTGTTTGCGTTCTTTTTTGTTATTATGTACTTTGTGGTTTTATTTTGTATTTTTGTGCTGTGAACCACCCTGAGATCTTCGGATATGGGGCAGTGTAAAATTCAATAATCAAAACAAAACTCACTTTGCTACTGCTACTTCCCAGCAGGGCTACCAACCTGAATAAAATGGGGGGGCAGATAACCCCTACCCTGAATAACTGATCACAAGATGTGGCACACACACCATTTGAATGGCAATGCCCATCAACTTGGGGGTGGGCCTCTCAAATATTTTATTGGGGGGGGAGGGACCTTGGCTCCTAAGCTCCCCAGGCGCTTTAGTTCAGCAACGAAGCCAAGACACTTCACCCCCCCAAAAAAAATCTGGGAACTGTAGTTTTCTTCTCACGGAGCTACAGTTCCCAGCATTTGTGGGAAGGGATGATTTAAATGTGCGCACAGCCCAGGCCTATGTGTTTCAATGCCTCGCTAAAGCTCTGCCTAGTAAAAACATTTTACTGCCTGAACTGGAACAGCAAACGCCCCCCTCCTCCCGTGAAAGTCAAGATGTGGCACACCCAAGGTATTTTGGCACGTTAGGCAAACGTGAGCATTAAAAAAACCAACCCAATGCCTCTCATAATTCGCTGCCTTTTGTGATCTTCAAAAGCAGCTGCCTGAGGCAGCTGCCTCACTCTGCTTAACGGCAGAGCCGGCCTTGAAAAAAACAGTGAGTCTACGGAAGCTACTAGTTCACCCACCCACCCACCCACCCAATCCAATCTTAAGTCACTTGTGGCTTGAAGGCGGGGTGGAGTAAGCCACAAATTTTAACACTTCTCTGTCTAGTCACCCACAAGTGATTGTTATCGCAGGAAAGTGACAATTTACAAGTTGCTTCCGCTTCGATCCTCACGTATTCGATTCTCACTGAGGAGGGATACTTATCATGCCCTGACAGATGTGGTTTTCTCCATGTGTGTGATGGTGATCTCTCTCACACTAGATCTCTATCTATCTATCTATCTATCTATCTATCTATCATCTATCTATCATCTATCTATCTATCCACACACCACACACACACAATGTTGGGGGGGAGGAAGAGGAAGAGAGGGAGCTCTGATTGTGTAACACCTCACACCTCAGCGATAATAAATCACTGGCAAATAGGCGGCCATGCGCTACCGCTGAAATGTTACTCAATCAGATATGTGTCCCTGCGGATGAGAGTGGGGTGCCGTGAGTTTTAATTGAAATGTACTCAGAATTCCGTTCCGGCACTTCTCAGGTGGGCGCCGTTGCCATTGTAAGAGAACAATGGAGGTGTTCGTGGCGAGTTCCGGCACCTCTTTTTCTAGAAAAATAGCACTATTTACACCCTCTTCCTGAATCATCTGTGAGACTGCTATTTAGTCTCCTGTAGCAGGCAGGCCCAAACCAAGAAACCACTGTTAACTAGAGGGATACAAGGGGAGGCAAAAAATCTCAAAGAGATGTATAACTGGTAGGAAAACAAACGATGGGTACGAAATGATAGGTTAAAACATCCCCAATTAGAATTGAAGGCTGTCGCATGTTAAGGGCTCTGTATCACTGGAAAGGGGAAACATAAGGAATGAGCCAGTTCCTTCGCACAAAAGTTTGTGAGAAGGAGGGAGGCAAGTGTTCATGATCTGAATAATCCCTAGTCTACCATAATGTGAAATGCTGATCATTCGGATGAGTGAGTGCGTTAAGACATTTAAGGAATGTTTTAGTAGGTGGGTTTTCCCCCCATTTTTTTTTATTAAGGCATGGGGTTTGTGGGTGGTATTTGACTAAGTTTTACTCAGACCCACTGAAATTAATGAGCAAGACTAAGTAAGGTCCGTCCATTTTAATGGCTCTACTCTGATTGATATGTGTTTAAGGTAAAGGTAAAGGGACGCCTGACCATTAGGTCCAGTCGTGACCGACTCTGGGGTTGCGGCGCTCATCTCGCTTTATTGGCCGAGGGAGCCGGCGTACAGCTTCTGGGTCATGTGGCCAGTATGACTAAACCACTTCTGGCAAACCAGAGCAGCACACGGAAATGCTGTTTACCTTCCCGCCAGAGCGGTACCTATTTATCTACTTGCACTTTGATGTGCTTTCGAACTGCTAGGTTGGCAGGAGCAGGGACAGGCAACGGGAGCTCACCCCGTCACGGGGATTCGAACCGCCGACCTTCTGATCGGCAAGTCCTAGGCTCTGTGCTTTAACCCACAGCACCACCCGTGCCTCTTTATGTGTTTGATGTTCCCTTAAAGCCATCTAAGTTGGTGGCTATCAGCTCTTCACATCTCGTAGGATGTGCCCTGTGAAGAAACATTTCCTTTCGTCTCTTCTTAATCTTCCTTTTCTGAAATGTCTTCACTGTTACAATATCCTTTTCGAGGTGAGGCAACCAGAACGGTACACGAGTTGCCAGCATTACGATACTGGCAGTTTTATTTTCAGTCCCTTTCCTAAACAACCCCGAGCATTCGCTTTTTTCGCACCAGCTGCACACATTTATCTTAGCAAGACGGGAATCGCTAAGGCCTCATTACACACATTCAAAGCTCATGACTTCCCCTAAAGAATCCTAGGAACTGTAGTTTGTTAAGGGCACTGCTAACTGTAGCTCTTTGAGGGGTAAACTACAGTTTCCGCGATTATTTATGGAGGGGAGGGGAAGCAATGCACTTCATAGCTCAGTCGGTAGAGAATTAAGCTCTTAATCTCAGCGTCATGCGTTCGAGCCCCACATTGGGCAAAAAACCCTGCATTGCAGGGGGTTGGACTAGATGCCCCTCACGGTCCCTTCCAACTGTACAATTCTGTGATTCTGTAAAATATAAGGGGTGGTAGCCAACTAAAGGCTCATCCACACTTTGCTTGTCCCACATCCAGAAATCACGGGTCTGAGAGGTTTCCTGCTTGTTCTGTGCTTTCTAGGCAGATTTTTGTTTGCCATGCAGTTTTCCCCAGGAAAACATGCTCTTTACTGCTGAACTGGAACAAACAGCAATCCATAGAAAGCCCCATTGGAGTTTGGACCGATTCAGCAATAAACTGAGGGTTTTCTCAGGGGAAAGTGGTGGGCCAAACACAAGTGTGGAAAAGCCCCAAGTTTCACTCAGAGTAGACCCACTGGCATTAGTTAACACCTATCATAAAGAATTGTTAACAGCTGCAAGGATGTTAATGGCTCAAAAGTGGAAAGGAATGGCTTTACAAGTTCAGGATTTGGCTATAATGGCAAAAGCAACAAAGAGCAAGAATGGCAAGTGAATGTGGAAATAAATCATGGAGAAACTGGTTGTTCCTTATACGATCCCCTCCCCACCCCCAATAAAATAACTACTTCCCATGTAAGAAAATTCAAGGAGGTCTGGAGGGTTTCTTAGAGGAGAATTTTATGTTAAGACATATTTTCTTGCAGAATATTATGATCCGGAGCCATTTTATTTCCTAGAGCAGATTTGTTGATTTTCCTGAATGACTGTCAGATGATTACATAACTTTTAAAAATAAAAGGAAAGGAAAGAAAGAAATTGGCGTGACTTATGTTACGTCCATCGATTTGAACTGTGAGGTAAACTTAGCTGAATACTCCCTGTTGTGTGTACAACCGGGAGGGGGGGGGAGAGAGAAAAAACCAACCAGAGAGCCAAAGAGCAGGGCGACTGTCAGATACTTCTGAGAGTCCTCCGCTGTAGGGTTCCTATCCTGCACTTCCACCACAGACAGCCCTTGCTTTAGTTGCTCTGCGGGGCACTGCAACCCTGCCTTGCTGTCACAATCGTTAACGGACTATGAACCACATTCCTGACAGTACTAAGCGCGCTGCCTCTTTTCCAGTTCCCGGACTGATCACATTTGCAGATACATCGTACCACAGCATTATCTCTTCTCATGCTTCCCCCAAAGCCCCAAAGACATCCATATAAAGCAGCAGAGGAAGTTAGAAGGACATTCTCCTGTCACCCGCATTAAAACAACAAACAAGAAAGCAGCCTGGGCAACTCTTGGCTTCAGGGAGCGCAAGGAACAGCCAGGCACTCATGTCCCTCTTTCCCATCAACCAATAAAGGATCGGCGCTCAAATTTGGGGGTTGCCCTGCGCCTGCACTGTCTGAGGTCTGCAACATCCACTGCCCGCCCCTTGCCCCAAAAACAATATCGTCGCACCCGTGAAAGTAAAAACATGCTTACGAAGTTGGTGAGGAGCTGCTGGCGGGCAAGAGGCAGGTAATTTCGGGGTGCAGCGTGCAAGAGGCTCAGGAAGAAGGCGATGGGCAGCAGCAGGGCACTCGTCGTGGGCCTCCCCATGGAGTGCTGGGCTGGAGCTCAGCTAGACCGGAACATGGCTGTTGTTAAACAGTCGAAGAGTCAGATCTCAGCACACCTAGGCCAGGCAGCCGCAGGCAAGTCTCCACCCCTCAGTCTCTCCGTTCCCTGCGCTGCCTTGCCCCAACCTAGCCAGTCTGGCCTGCCTGCATTCCTTGGCGGCTGCTGCTGCTGCAGCAGCTGTTCCAGCAACTGCTGGGTGTTGCTGTTGGGACAGCCTGCGAAGCCCCACAACTCAGAGGGGTTCCGTTTCCCCTTCTGCCCCCATGTCTTTGCAGGGTTCTCTGAGAGGCGGAACACAGCCCAGCTTGGCTTAATCATTTCTAGCCCTGGGTAAGGGGTTAAAGGGCAACCTTTAAATGGGCGTAAACAAAGGGGGAGCAGGGAGGGGCAGCTGCTCCCCAAGCAATAAAAATACTGTATTTTTTGCTCTATAAGACTCATTTTTTTCCTCCTAAAAAGTAAGCGGAAATGTGTGTGCGTCTTATGGAGCGAATGCAGGCTGCGCAGCTATCCTAGAAGCCAGAACAGCAAGAGGGATTGCTGTTTTCACTGCGCAGCGATCCCTCTTGCTGTTCTGGCTTCTGAGATTCAGAATATTTTTTTTCTTGTTTTCCTCCTCCAAAAACTAGGTGCGTCTTGTGGTCTGGTGCGTCTTATAGAGAGAAAAATACGGTACTTAGCAAACCGAGGTTCTGCCCCAGCCCCACAACAAAAGGCCACACCCCCCCTGACAAAAATCCTGTCTACGCCAGTGAACCAGGACCTATGAATCCACTGAGAGGATGTAAACTCTTCCAGTGCTAAAGCCCACCCTACACTCCGGGCTCATGCCCAGGAGCAAAGCTTCATTCATTCCTTACAACGACCCTGCAGAGTATGCCACTACCGCTCCTTGTTTTACGGAACTGAGGATGAGGGAATGTGGCTGATCATAAAGTAGAGCTTTCCAAACTTTCCATGTTGGTGACACACTTTTTAGACGTGCAGCATTGCACGACACAGTAATTCAGTTTTACTGACAAACCAGAGGTATAAACTAACCCCTTTCTAGCCCTGTGAGGAGCGTGGGGAGCGTTCGCACAACACGCCTGCACACATGACACACTAATGTGTCACAGCACAGAGTTTGGAAAGTTTTGTGGTAAAGTGTCATGTGGGGTCTGAATGCCCCTGCCTAATGCTTCGATCTCTGTGACGTGAGCTATTAAAAAGATAAAGAGTGTCACCTGGTTGCCTATGCAATGCAAGGACCCTGCAAGATCAGGAACAGTTGGGCTGCTTGTGTTGCTTTGCTTCTTCTGCGATTGAGAACAGGTGCAAAGAAACGGTCCTGATGTTCGTTGGTAGTTCCCAGTTCTCTTATCTGCACGGAGGTTTGAAAGACAGATCAATCAGAAAGCCGTCAGCATCACACGCATATGAAAAGTTTTGATTGGAGGAAGTTACTGTTGTTCTCGAAGGGGACATTGCTTATACAGTGGTACTTCAGGTTAAGTAATTAATTCGTTCATAACCTGAAACTGTTCTTAACCTGAAGCACCACTTTAGCTAATGGGGCCTCCTGCTGCCACCAAGCCGCCGGAGCACCATTTCTGTTCTCATCCTGAAGCAAATTTCTTAACCCGAGGTAATATTTCTGGGTTAGCGGAGTCTGTAACCTGAAGCGTATGTAACCCGAGGTACCACTGTATTGAAGGACAGGCGCCCAATGTTTACTTCAGGAATTCAGGGACATATTGTGCTATATTTCATGTTTTTGTGCAAATAAGGGACTGGAAATTTGGAACTAGTAACCAACTTTAGCGCTTTTACAAATAAAGTGAGCTAAAGATGCTTTTTGGGGAGTGCATTTTTCGGTCAACCACCAGAAAATTGGCACTGTACTTTCATTAAGTGTGAATATAGGGAGCGACCATATTGCGTAGGGGTTCTGTTCCTGGCCCCTGCACATGCCTCATAAGCCCAGCCCAGCCCATTATGCCCCGCCCCCATTATGCCCTCTTCTGGGTCCAAAATGACCCACACTTTGGTGGTCACACAAAATTGGACACAAGCAAAATGGTCACCGCCTGTACTTCACAAAGCACTTCAATTCATTACCAGTGGTTAGGATGGAGAGTATACTGCATTTTGTACGTTAGAAACCCAGGCTGCATGCATACTGTACCTTTAAAGTATATTCAAAACACATTTCCCCTCAAAGAATTCTGGGCACTGTAGTTTCTTAAGGGTTGCTGGGATTCTAATTCTGTGAAAGGTAAACTACAGTGCCCAGAATTCTTTGAGGGAGAGAATGTGCTTCGAATGTGCTTTAAAGGCATAGTGTGCAAACAGTATTTAACTGGAGTGAAAAATTGCTAACACAAACTGAAATTGAAGCTGAAAACAGGGAGGATGAAGGAGGGGGAGATATGCTGTCAAGATAAGAGAGGTGACGGCAAAGAAGGAAGGGAGATGAGGAATGTGAGGAGAGGGCTTAATTTCAGATCAGCTCTTTCTCCAGATATCGGAGCAGCTTGCTTTGAATGGGAATTCTTCCTGCAGATATTCCTTCAAAATCACGTTTCTTAATTCTCCCTGTGAAAGCTTGGAGCCAGCCTGCAAACTACCACTCAGATCTTCTCCAACCTTTGTTCCTCTTGTCAGCCATCATCCTTCTTAGATAACTGCCCCCCTCTGTTCTCCCCTCCCTGACTACCGCCTCCTAAAACCCATTCTCACAAAAAATCATCAACAGACACACACAAAATTGTATGTTGGAACCACCGCGAAGCTCCCTTTGCAATACACACACCTCGTTTGTTGAGCTTTCCTGCTGGAAAGACTTCTGTCACATCCAAACCGTACATTCAAAGCACATTATACCCCTCACAAAAATTCCAGGGGGAGCGTGGTTTAACCCTCACAGAGCTACAATTCCCAGCACCCATTACAAACTACAGTTCCTGGGATTCTTGGGGGAAAGCTCTGAACTTTACATGTATGGTGTGGGTGGTGTTGCAGAGTTTATCCTTCCCTGGGTGCAAACCTATCAAGGCATACCTCTCTACTTACCAGAGATCCTTTTTTTAAGGCTTCAAGGTCAGCACTGCTCCTTCGCTTTCTCTCTCTCTCTTTATAATGCTTTCATTTAATTTTCACGGTACGGAAGATACATATTGAGAAAGCAATTGTTACGACAGTAAGCAACAAATAACCCGCCCCGATTAAATGACAGACTTTTGTCACGCTCTGTAATGAAGTGTCACTGAATTACTCTAAGGTCACAGCACATTTTCCCTCGGGTGGATTCCTGCCACAGTCTGAACCATTAATGTACTCAACTAACATTCAAAGTTGAGTTTCCCCCAGTAGTGAAGCAGAGCAGGGTTTCCAAAAAGTGGGTGCCTGTGTCCAGTGCCGGATTTACGTATAAGCTAAACAAGCTATAGCTTAGGGCCCCACTCTCTTGAGGCCCCCCAAAAAATTTAAAAGGAAAAGAAAACTGGGTGTACATTTCGAAAATATATAAGATAAAAAACAAATAAAATAAAACCTACATACAGCAACAGTGTTTTGTGTTGTGTAGGCTCCTATGATGTAGGGTTTTAGCCTGCTCCCTAAAATATCACTGGTTTGCTCATTTCTAGATATAGGGTGCCTACATTCTGCACGGACTGGTTGCAGGGCAACATGTGCAAATGGCTTTAGATACCTATTAGGACCATAAATTCACATATAGCATATATTCAACATAAAAAAACAGCGACAATTTGTTGTTGACAAAGGACAGGTGCACATATAAAGGGCCCCATTACCTTCAGTAGCTTAGGGCCTCATCAAACCTAAATCCGGCCCTGCCTGCGTCAATGTGCACAAGCAGGCACATATGTGGAATACAGATGTACCTCGGGTTACATACACTTCAGGTTACAGACGCTTCAGGTTACAGACTGCGCTAACCCAGAAATAGTACCTCAGGTTAAGAACTTTGCTTCAGGATGAGAACAGAAATCACACGGCGGCAGCGGGAGGCCCCATTAACTAAAGTGGTACCTCAGGTTAAGAACAGTTTCAGGTTAAGAACAGACCTCCAGAACGAATTAAGTACCTAACCCGAAGTACCACTGTACTGCTCTCCCGCAGCAGCACCACAAGCCTGGCCAGCACTGTATACCAAGGAGAGCTCCACAGGTTGACCTCCACCTACACCCCCCAATATTATTGACCATTGGCCATGCTACCTGGGACTGACGGGAGCCGGGAGCCCACAGAATCCACAGGTTCCCACGCCGACTACCACAAGTGCAACGCTGCAAAGAGAGTGAAGGCGTCTGACTGCATCCAGGATTTTAGGTGTCACAGAGTTGCATCTTCCTGGGGGAGAAGGGTGGCAGTCTTCCAGCAGATGGAAGTAAGCTCAAACGAAAGGGAGAGCTTTTCAGTGGGGCAAGTTTGAAGGCCTTTCTGCTTAGTCCTAGCCACCTTAGAACATGCGATGTCCCACCAAAGGGACTTGAACTTACCTACCTCGGCCGACTCCCCGCCAGAGCGAATTCCCCTCCTTGCATCTCTTTCAGACAGCTACTGCACAGTCATCCCTTCCTTGCTTCTCTGCCCTGTCCCCACCTACAGGTTTTTTATTTTGTGCGTGGGGTTTTTAAAAAAATTCTAAATGAAGAACTGAAGTTGGGAAATGGGGACATGCTACAGGGTGACCTGGTTTAGCTGAGGTTTCCTGTTGGGCTGACTCTACAGGTAATGAGGACGCTCAACAGCAACTCATCGGCCGATGTGGTGAAAGGAAGTACGAGCAGAAACACTGGGTGAGAGAGAGGGTGGGGAGAGGCAGAGAGAGAGAGATAGGAGGGAGCTTCTTCCATCAAGGGCATGTCAAGCAGCCAGCCATTCTGGCCTGTCTCTGCCACACCCATGATGTTCTGATCAAACATCAACATGTGGATCTTGGCTACCTCCCAAGGGCACAAATACACACGGATTAGAATGAGCAGCAGGAAGCCCTGTAGGTTATGTAGATCAGGCCAGGTGAAATATACTCAGAGTCGAGAGTGGATTTCATGCTCTTTATTCAGCTCATAGTGGTGAGGAGGGAATGAAAGTCCCCTCCAAGTATCTGCTTTATATACATTATTTACACAATGGGCTGCACGTGATTGGCTAATTCCAGAATTCTCCTGTAGGCCAATCAGGTTGTGGATTCACTTCTATCTGGAGCTGGATTGGGTGGCTCCTGCCGACCAATCATACTGCTGCATTGTTCTAGGACTAATCAGACTGCTGCATTCTGAATCCTACGGTTCTAGGACCAATCAGACTGCTGCATTTTGGATCCTATTGTTCTAGGACCAATCAGACTGCTGCAGTTTGGATCCTATTCAACTCAGTACATAACGCCAGGAAACCTGGTTTTTTTCACCCAGCTTGGGCAAGGTCCCATCGGCCCAAAACACTAGTGTTTACATTTCAGAAACAAGAGAGTTCAGAACAGCCTGGAAGTCATGTCCTTTCTCCATTACCTCGGATGCCTGTCTGTCCCACATGACAACACTTTGCATGCATAGTATTCAAAACGCCTACAATGATCTCAGGTGGGAGGCAGGTGGTGCTGTGGGTTAAACCACAGAGCCTAGGACTTGCCGATCAGAAGGTTGGCAGTTCGAATCCCTGCAACGGGGTGAGCTCCCGTTGCTCGGTCCCTGCTCCTGCCAAACTAGCAGTTCGAAAGCATGTCAAAGTGCAAGTAGATAAATAGGTACCACTCCAGCGGGAAGGTAAATGGCGTTTCCGTGCATGGCGTAAATTCCGTAAATGGCGTTTACTGCTCTGGTTCGCCAGAAGCGGCTTAGTCATGCTGGCCACATGACCCGGAAGCTGTACTCTGGCTCCCTTGGCCAATAAAGCGAGATGAGCGCCGCAACCCCAGAGTCAGTCATGACTGGACCTAATGGTCAGGGGTCCCTTTACCTTTACAATGATCTCAAGAGATTCACAGCAGACCTGGGAGGCAGGGCAGCCTTATTTATGTGTGTTGCATTAATAACCTGCCTCTTTTCCATGGTGGAACTCAGGGCGGCTTAGAGATCATAGAACTGTAGAGTTGGAAGGGACCCTCAGGATCATCTAGTCCAACCCCCTGCGATGCAGGAAGATTCAGCTGTCCCAGACGGGGATCGAACCAGAAACCTTGGTGTTATCAGCACCATGCTCTCACCAACTGAGCTGTCTAGGCTTACAAGAGGTTCCCAGGCAGTTTCCCACCCAGACCTGCTTTGCTCCAGCAAGGTGGTTACTTCACGAAAGGCTGTTTAGGGTAAAATAACAAAACTGGGTGAAATGATACTTATGTGACCATTTCCGGGGGGGGGGGGGGGCTGTCAGCCTGCTCTGGCCAAAATGGCAAATGGGCTAGCGGTAAGGGATGGAGGGATCTGTCAATTACAGTTCTCGCAGTTTCTCATTTTTCCAAACTTAAATTCAGTTCTGCATATTTCCACGGCAATTCGTGGGTTGTTTTGTAATCCTCAGGAACGTTCATCAGCATCTTGGCAAATATTTCTCCTAATAATCCCATTTTTGTACACAGTTTTGAATAACGTTCTGCAAAGCAATTTCCACAAATACAGTGGTACCTCGGGATGCGAACAGGATCCGTTCCGGAGCCCCGTTTGCATCCTGAATGGAACGTAAGATGCAACGGCATGTCTGCACATGTGCGGGCCGTGTTTTGCCACTTCTGCGCATGCGCGTGACGTCATTTTGAGCGTCTGCGCATGCGCGAGCGGCGTTGCCGCAGAGCGCAACCTGAAACACATTCAACCCGAGGTATGACTGTACAATGCGTTTTTATAGCAAGAAATACATTGCACACAATAGCTTAGAAGAAGAATAATTGCATTTCTCCTTTATAATATATACACATTTTGTAAACAGTGGTTGAGAAATTCATTGCAAAATTCAGAGAAGTGTGAATTTCAAAGGACAGCTTTGTTTCAGTTTGTATATTGTTTAAGAAAGCACGAGTCCAACACATATACCTTTAAACATGAAGTGAATAAGATTTCTCCACCATCCCAAGCTAGCAGCACCTTAAAGGCTAGCCAATTTATTACGGCACAAGATTTCATGGATCAAGGTCAACTATATCAGACGCATGATCTTAAAACGGCAGATTCGTTCATCTGATCCAGATCAGCAAGATCCTATGCCATACTATGTTGGCTAGACTTTAAAGCGCCACTAACCCATTTGTTTCTTACATAACCCTGCTAAGCGAGTTGTCTTCGCCATGAATGCTTGCACAGAACGCTTTAAATGAAGGCTCACCTACCCTGGTTCAAAGGAGGCCGGGTAGGGGATTATATCAGATTACATGGCTCTTGCAAACTGGAATGTTAAGAAATAAATTATCAGAATACTCTTCTAAGGCAGAAATTAGATGTTGAGGAGTTGGAGAGAGATACACCAAATGTCTTCTCTTCCTCTAAACCTGGGTTCAGTTTATGACCCAAAAGTTGTCAATTGCAGTTTCGAAGGCAGAGGGCTTTCTCGGTAGTGGCGCCTGCCCTGTGGAACACCCTCCCGTCAGATGTCGAGGAAATAAACAACTATCTGACTTTTAGAAGACATCTGAAGGCAGCCCTGTTTAGGGAAGTTTTTAATGTTGGATGTTTTATTGTATTTTTAATATTCTGTTGGGATAAGGTTACCAGATTTTTTTTCAAAGAATCCGGGGGCACTTTTTTTTTTGAAAAGACAAAAAAAAGTTATTAAAAAAACTTATTTTTTAAAAAAATAAGAAATAATATCTTCTCTTCTGTGGTTTCCTCTGTCACACGGTCTTCCTCTGGGCCCCAGCCTGCTCTCTTGGCTCCCGGCTCGATTTGGATTGCGGGGGGGGGGGGGCTTAGCGGTTCCCCCAGTTGACGCGTCAGGCGTCCCCGGTTCCCCTTTGGCAGTGGTGGCGGTAGCAGCAGTCTCAGCAGCCCGGAGCCAGCCTGGTAGCGCAGTTGGCTCTGGCTGGCTTCAGGAGCTGCTTACTGCTGTGGCACCTGCCATTTTGCCTCACTGGCATATGATGCGTCTTGTGCCGTTGAACTAATCACGCAACATTCATTCCCTACTAATAAATCTACAACACTTAAAATATAAATCCAGGGACATTAAATGAAATCCGAGGACATTCCGGGGACAGATTTGTAAATCCGGGGACTGTCCCCAGGAAACGGGGACGTCTGGTAACCATATGTTGGGTGCCACCCAGAGTGGCTGGGGAGACCCAGCCAAATGGGCAGGGTATAAATAATAAATTACTACTACTACTACTACTACTACTACAGTTTCAATGTATTACCTGGGGATTGGAGGGTCACCCTTTCAAAACCTGATTGACACGCATATTTCCAAAAGGAAAGGCCATACATGGTTTGCGTGGAGTACATGTGATGGGAAAGATCTCTGTCTAAAACCTTAAAAGACCTGCTGGCAGTCAGGGCTGACAAGATTAGATGGACCAATATTAAGGTGGCATCCTAAATTCGTATCTCTCAGCTTTCCTCGCCTTGGGTAATAGTTGTGTAAGTTAATAATATTGCTTACATAATGCTTGACAGCATTCAGAGTGCTTCACATATATTATCTTGCGGCAATATTGTAAGTAGTTCAGTATGATTATTCCCATACTGCAGATGGGAGAGACTGAGTTTGAGAGACAGCAGCTTGTCTAAGGATCTAGGTGAATTCATGGCAGGCGCAAGATTCAAAGCACGAATTCCAGATATGCGGCTTTGCAACTGGGCCACTGGACTCCACTGGTTCCTAACTTTCCTTTTTACATCCTGCTGTGACATTCCTATTCAGATGGTGGAACAGTATATTTCAAATTGGATGCCCAGCTGGCCAGGGGTGGAAAACCTGCCTTGGTCTTCTGCTCTGTGCCTTTAATAGCAGAAATCAGGATAGGAGACCTTTTGCAAGCTGGAGATAAGCATTAGCTGTTATAAGGTTCAGGAGCAAGCAAAAAAGTGGGCAAGCCGGATCCCCAGTGAAGCAGATTCCACCAGGAGTGGCCACTGGGCAAGACTTTGAAGTCCAGGGTCCCACTCGGCTTAAGACGCAGCACCCCCCCCCCCCAAATACAGGAAGGCTGCCTTGCCATATTTCGAAATGTGAAGTGATACACGCTGCCGTCTAAAAGAATAATTCCCTCACCACCCCAGTTAACACCATCAAGTTCAGAATCTAAAATTATCTAACTGCACCACTGAGTTCCACAGCACTTGTTGTTGTTTAGTCGTTTAGTCATGTCCGACTCTTCGTGACCCCATGGACCAGAGCACGCCAGGCACTCCTGTCTTCCACTGCCTCCCGCAGTTTGGTCAAACTCATGCTGGTAGCTTCGAGAACACTGTCCAACCATCTCGTCCTCTGTCTTCCCCTTCTCCTTGTGCCCTCCATCTTTCCCAACCAGTGGCGTAGCGTGGGGGGTGCAAGGGGGGCGGGCCGCACCGGGCGCAACATCTGGGGTTAGGGCAAATACACGGGTTAGGGGGTGCAAATCCACGGGTTAGGGGGCGCAAATTACTTGCCTTGCCCCGGGTGCTGACAACCCACGCTACTCCACTGTTCCCAACATCAGGGTCTTTTCCAGGGAGTCTTCTCTTCTCATGAAGTAGCCAAAGTATTAGAGCCTCAGCTTCAGGATCTGTCCTTCCAGTGAGCACTCAGGGCTGATTTCCTTCAGAATGGATAGGTTTGATCTTCTTGCAGTCCATGGGACTCTCAAGAGTCTCCTCCAACACCATAATTCAAAAGCATCAATTCTTTGGCGATCAGCCTTCTTTATGGTCCACAGCACTTATTTCCAAGTTAAACACAGATGATAGCTCAGTTGGTTAGAGCGTAATGCTGATACAGTGTACCTCGGCTTAAGAACTTAATTCGTTCTGGAGGTCCGTTCTCAACCTGAAACTGTTCTTAACCTGAAGCACCACTTTAGCTAATAGGGCCTCCCACTGCCGCTGCGCAATTTCTGTTCTCATCCTGAAGCAAAGTTCTTAACCCGAGGTACTATTTCTGGGTTAGCGGAGTCTGTAAACTGAAGTATCTGTAACCTGAAGCGTATGTAACCCGAGGTACCACTGTAGTACCTTGGGTTAAGAACTTTGCTTCAGGATGAGAACAGAAATTGTGTTCCGGCAGCGTGGCAGCAGCAGGAGGCCCCATTAGCTAAAGTGGTGCTTCAGGTTAAAACAGTTTCAGGTTAAGAACGGACCTCTGGAACGAATTAAGTTCTTAATCTGAGGTACCACTGTATTCTCAGGGTCCCTTCCAACACTACAATTCTATGATTTTAAGTTAGTGTGCATACTGCAGCCCTCGAAATGTTCAAGGACTGACTTAATCTTCAGTCTGCTGCAGCAAAACCAGCACAGAGACTTGCGATACCTTGCAGAGGGCTCATGTCCAAGAACAAACGTGCAACTAAAACGTGCAATTAACAAGAAAATGGCGGAACAAGACTTCTTGGGTGGCAGCTGTTACTACATCTAGCTAGATTTCGCTTTTGCTCCAAATACCAGTGCCCGAAAAAGGAGCACCTCCCTTTTGAGGAATGAAAACTCATAGCAATCTTAGCATTTCAGTTGTTATTCTTATTCTTGATATCTCTGTTATGAACGGCCCACCCTTCACCCTAAGGTCCCGAGGCGGCTGCAGCAATTAAAACACAGTGTTAAAAACATTTCAAAACAACTTACCATCACAAGAAATAAGGCAGGTGCTAAAGACGTACAACTCAGGTGCCAAGAGCCAGGGTAAAGAGGGGCTTCTTCAGCATTTGCTGAAAGCTGTATATAACAAAAACGCCAAGACGCACCTCTGTGGGGAGGGAGTTCCACAATTTAGGGACTGCCACAGAGAATGGCCTCTGCCGATCTTCACACCTGAGGGGTCTGGGGAGAAGGAGGCAGCCTGTCAGGTGTTTGTCCCATCAGAAAGGATAACACTGCAGCTATTTCTGTGCATCTCATTCTGTGGTGCCAATATGACTCCTATTTACTATATACAGCCAGGACCTTTCACCACCGCCCACCTATGAGTCACGCGAAAACATCCTTCATGCTACGAGCCAGGTAGCTTGGAGCTAGCCAACACTCCTGTCGAAACAGATACCCTTGGATTCACTTTCTAGGTTGGTATCAAATCAACATTTTTTCTCTCTTCTCACTGTATGTTGGGGGGCGTTTTCCTTCAATGTGGTTCAGGCTGCTGCGACAAGACTGATTAAGAGACCTAATTCTTTAATACCGGAAATTGGATCTGAGCCCCAGGTTGGGCAAAAGATTCCTGCGGGAAGTTGGACTATATGGCCCTCGTGGTTCCTTCCAACATGATCAATGGGAAGATGTAGAATGGGGAGATGTAGGCTTGCCAAACGTTAGGAAAATGCCTGACATGTCCTGGTTTTCGGGTGTAAAAATGGTGTCCGGGGGGGGGGGGGAAGCAATGGAAACAGCTCAAAACCTTTAAAATCACTATTTTTGGGCTAGGTTTTCCCCCCAAAGCTCAAGAATTTGGGTTTGTTCCCCCCAAAAAAAGCTTTAAAATTTTGGTTGTTTCCTAAAAGCAACAACTTTGTGGGTTTCAGGAATTCTACTTTTTGAAATATGGAAACTCTAGGGAAGATGTGCAAACACCTCACATGAATACCAGGAGGGTTGCACGATATACCGTATTTTTCGCCCTATAGGGCGCACCGGCCCATAGGGCGCACCTAGTTTTTTGGGGGGGAATAAAGAACCCCCCCCCCCAGACGCGGGGCTGGGGCGGGGGAAGCCCGAGCTTCCCCTGACCCCAGCCCACAGAACAGGCTGCTATCTGCAAGCCTTGGGAACTCCCGCCGGGCTCCCCAGGCTTGCGGATATCTGCCTGAAGCCCGGGGCACGCTCCGCTGTGCTCCCCGGGTTTCGGGCTGCAGGCTGCTGTCCGCAAGCCTTGGGAGCCCGGAGGGAACTCCCGCGGGCTCCCACGGCTTGCGGATAGCTTCCTGAAGCCTGGAGAGCGAATAGGCCTGCGGATAGCTTCCTGAAGCCCCTCTCGCTCTCCAGGCTTCAGCGAAAGCCTGCATTCGCCCCATAGGACGCACACACATTTCCCCTTCATTTTTGGAGGGGGAAAAGTGCGTCCTATAGGGCGAAAAATACGGTATGCTCATTACTTTAATGTCTGTGGCCTTTTTTGCCTCTCCAAAACTGCTGCTTGTTGTCCTTTTCACACATAGACACCTTGTTCCCTTCCCCTGTTTAAAGGGGTGGAGATAAGGGGGGGGGAGCTGTTTGTCGATGGAATGGAATGGTTGGTGAAACTGTCCTTCTTGCACCACAGCACAGAGATATTTTCCCTCTCTTTTTGGCGCTGGGGAGGGGAACCACTGCAGCTCCTTGCCAAGGGCGCAAGGGACCCTAAGTACGCCTCTGATAATATAGAACCAACTCTTCATGTTGTGGTTTTGAACCCTTGGTCTCTGTTCCTGGAGCCATTTTCTCATGTCACAGACACCTTCGCCCCTGATCTCATTAGTGTAATTATAAATGAATTCATTGTTTCAATACCCAGAAGCAGTGCTGTTTTTCCAGAAAAGGAGGTACCAGAACTCACCATGAACGCCTCCTTTGTTCTCTTAGAATGGCAAAGGCGCCCACCTGAGATGTGCCAGAACTGAGTTTCTGCAAGTTCCAGCTGGAAAAAAAAGCCCTGCCCTGAAGTCCATAAAGGTAAAGGTAAAGGACCCCTGACAGTTAAGTCCAATCGCAGAAGACTCTGGGGTTGCGGCACTCGTCTCGCTGTGCAGGCCAAGGGAGCCGGCGTTTGTCCCCAGACAGTTTTTCCTGGTCATGTGGCCAGCATGACTAAGCCACTTCTGGTGAAACCAGAGTAACGCACGGAAATGCCGTTTACCTTCCCGCCGGAGTGGTACCTATTTATCTACTTGCACTTTTTTGCGTGCTTTCAAACTGCTAGGTTGGCAGGAGCTGGGACCGAGCAACAGGAGCTCACCCCGTCGCAGGGCTTCGAACCACCGAACTTCTGATCGGCAAGCCCAAGACACTCAGTGGTTTAGACCACAGCGCCACCCAAGTCCCTCCTTAAGCCCATACGCATATGCAAAACCTGGTCCTGTGTACGCTTACTCAGAAGTAAGGGCCACTGTTTCCAGTGGGGCTCACTTTCAGATAAGTCTGCATAGAACTGCAGTCGAACTTAATGGCAAGATACATTGACTGATAAGGATAAAGGCACACATTTCCATAGCTGTCAAGCGTCCCTTATTTGGCGGGACAGTCCCTTATCCCAGCACCATGTCCCGCTGCTGTCCCTTATTGATGATGTCCCTTAAATAAGCTACTGAAGGTAATGGGGCCCTTTCTATGTCCAGCTGTGCTTTGTCAACAACAAACTGTTGCTTTTTTTTGTGTTGAATATATGCTATATGGTAATTTATGGACCTAATAGGTATCTAAAGCCATTTGCACGCAACAAAATATGTATTTTATCAAAGTAATTGTTGATCCCTTATTTTGGCGGCTGATCCCTTATTTTCGAGGCTGCTGGTCCCTTATTTTCAAATCTGTAAGTTGGCAGCTATGCACATTTCACATGGTTTGGTCTGCATGATTCTTTTAAAAACTTTAAATAGCAGCTGCTGCCGGTGGGGCAATCAGGATGAAGATCACAGTATAGGACGGAGTTTTTTTTAACCCTTCAAACCCCTTGTCATTATCCAGATAAACATTTCCCCTTCTTCCCAGTTTATTTACAGTGAGTGGGGAGCTGGCATTAAACTTATCGGAATAAGGTGAAGGGTTGATTTGCAGTCCAGGAACACGTGGAGCCACAATTATATTTAGCACAGTAATAGTGAGAACCCACCAGGTCTTATTGGGGCAGATAACAGCCATTTATATAATAATGTTCAAGTTTCATAATGAAAGGAAGCTTAACAAGCATCACACTAAGGAGCAGCTCCTGAATCTCCATAGTGACTGTAGGCAGTATGTAATTAAGTATAATCATGTGTTCTTCTGGAGAGTACCTTTCCCCTATTAACCTGAGCAGCGCTTCGTTTCTGAAATGAAAACGTCCTGGGTTCAGGCCTGCCTGGACATGGAAGCCATGATGAAGCCATGATGTAGGCATGTACTATTATTGCTCTGCGCCTGCCTTTACTTATAGCCATCTTAGCCTATAGTCAGATGTATATAAAACAATCAGACTGTACCTACTAACAAGCCCACCTTGAGAACTTGTCTGTGTTCCCCAAATTTAAGCAGAATTTGAGTCGGCCTGACCTGTTGGTTAGGGTTGGTGAGAAACTTGCATGAGAAATTGAGGATATGAAAACAGAATATTTATATTTTAGGAACCTGCCCCCGCTAATTTGTTTTAAACTCATTTTAAAATTGTATAGTGGTACCTCAGGTTACATACGCTTCAGGTTACAGACTCCGCTAACCCAGAAATAGTGCTTCAGGTTAAGAACTTTGCTTCAGGATGAGAACAGAAATTGTGCTCCGGCGGTGCGGCAGCAGCAGGAGGCCCCATTAGCTAAAGTGGTGCTTCAGGTTAAGAACAGTTTCAGGTTAAGAACAGACCTCCGGAACGAATTAAGTACTTAACCAGAGGTACCACTGTATTTTTAAATTGCTGTAACCAGCCCAGGGACCTAGTGGTGAAGGACAGGTTGGAAGGAAGGAAAGAAAGAAAGAAAGAAAGAAAGAAAGAAAGAAAGAAAGAAAGAAAGAAAGAAAGAAAGAAAGAAAGGTCATTTCCATCTGAAAGTTTTTTGTTCAGTGGTTTACTCTGTAGTAAAAAGATTGCAGCATTTGACCACAGCAAAACAAACAGGCTGTGCATACACACCATACATTTAAAGCACAATACTCCCTCTAAAGAAACATTAGAACTGTAGTTTAATCCTGGCACAGCTACAGTTCTCAGCACCCTTAACAAACTACAGTTTCCCAAGATTTAGGAATACGTGTCTGCTTTAAATATACTAGCGCATTTGCAGTCAAAGAGGCCTTTCTGTAGAGGAGGTTAATTATTGACAAAAAAGGACAAAATGGTCAAACCAATTAAAGCTTCGCTTCCTTATTCATCATTAAAAAAACAAACACAGAGATAATTAAAGAGAAGGGGAAGTGATGGAAATTAAGCAGAGAAAAACAAACTGAAATATAATTGGCCGACTAATAGGACTTTAATTGTGTGATGTCTGAATTAAAGCTCTTGAGTTTCCCCAGTGATCCTGAAAACCTCTAGAAGTCTAGAGAAGAACAGAATCTATGTGGCTGCATGATGATTTCAACACGGAAATCACTAAACTATGTATTACTACCATGCTTGGATTCATGCTTGCAACCAATTTTTCTACTGATCAAATGCATAATATAACACTTTGGCATGTTCAAAGTGCTTTGCATGGATTATCTTAATCATATTTACCAAAACCATTATTAGTAGTAATAGTAGTAGTAGTATTACAAGTAAGGTAAAGGTAAAGGCACCCCTGACCGTTAGGTCCAGTCGTGACCGACTCTGGGGTTGCGGCACTCATCTCGCTTTACTGGCCGAGGAAGCCGGCGTACAGCTTCCGGGTCACGTGGCCAGCATGACTAAGCCGCTTCTGGCGAACCAGAGCAGCGCACGGAAACGCCGTTTACCTTCCCGCTGGAGCGGTACCTATTTATCTACTTGCACTTTGAGGTGCTTTCGAACTGCTAGGTTGGCAGGAGCAGGGACCGAGCAATGGGAGCTCACCCCGTCGCGGGGATTTGAACCGCCGACCTTCTGATCAGCAAGCCCTAGGCTCTGTGGTTTAACCCACAGCGCCACCCGTGTCCCATAAGTATTACAAGTACTGTACTACTAATATTATTGCTGTTAAACCCATATTAGGGGCTGAAATTAAAGGATGGTGGCCCATGCTTTTTTCTAGAAAAATAGGTGCCAGAACTCACCAGGTTGTTACGATACGTGCCACTTTTTAACAACAACAAATAGACGTGCCAATTTATGATAAAAATACTGCTCCCTTTCCCTTATGGGGGAATCTAAGAGCCCATATAGAGTCCTGAAGTAGGTTCTCTATTGGTAGGAGAAAATAACAGAGGCCAACCAGAGAATATTGAGAAGCAAAGCAGCTTGTAAGCCTCATCTTTATTAACTGTTGCAACAGGGTGCTCCCACACACACAGAGGGAAGGAGGGACCCAGAACAATGGTGCACAAGCCCTTATATAGACTTTTGAAGTTGCCCACCCTGTAGCCAAAGACCGCCCCCCAAAACATCATACATACATCACAGAAGGGGGCGGGCTACAGCAGAAATCCTATCTGGCAGTATACTGATAATGATCACTTGACTGCTTTACCTAGGCAGCCTGGCCATTCCTTTTGAGACACTAAATACTTAGTTCCTGAATCCAGGTCACAGGCTCACCCTGTTCATACACAATACGCCCTTAAGATAGGATTTGTGAGCAAAGAGGCAATGGTGAGGTTTTCCCATTTCCTTCCTCACTGCAGAGAATTTCTGAGGTGGCTGGAAGAGTCAAAATGGCTTCGGGATTGTTCTGTACTACAGTGGTACCTCAGGTTACATACGCTTCAGGTTACAGACTCCTCTAACCCAGAAATAGTGCTTCAGGTTAAGAACTTTGCTTCAGGATGAGAACTGAAATTGTGCCAGGTGGAGAGATCAAAATTAGAAACTGAATTGTTAGAACCCAATACTAAGAATTTGTCAAGAATGTACAACTTGCTGTTGAAGTGGAACACACAGGATGAAATAGTTAAATCAGCTATGATTAAATGGGCACAAGACATTGGTCATGACATTATGTTTGCTGACTGGGAACAGTTATGGACCACTGGTATTAAATTTACGGCATGTAATGCCCTAAGAGAGAATATTATGAAAATGATCTATAGGTGGTACATGACCCCAGTCAAGCTTGCAAAAATATATCATACACCCAATAATAAATGTTGGAAATGTAATGAAGCTGAAGGTACTTTCTATCATCTTTGGTGGACATGCCCAAAGATTAAGGTCTTCTGGGAAATGATCTATAATGAAATCAAGAAGGTTCTTAAATGTACCTTTCACAAGAAACCAGAGGCTTTTCTCTTGGGCATGGTCGGCCAAATGGTACCAAGGAAGGATAAGATTTTTTTTATGTATGCTACAACAGCAGCAAGAGTTCTTATAGCAAAGTATTGGAAGACACAAGAACTACCCACACTGGAAGAATGGCAGATGAAGGTGATTGACTATATGGGACTAGCCGAGATGACTGGCAGAATCCGTGACCAAGGAAGAGAGACGGTGGATGAAGATTGGAAGAAATTTAAAACTTATCTTAAAAACTATTATAAGATTAATGAATGCTAAAATGTCAAGGGTATTGTAAAAACCTAGATTACAGCTGTAAATGATTGGGTAAAATAAGAAGAAACAGAAAAAAGTTTAAAAATTGGCAGAAGTGAGGGGTTGCTGGAAAAATTACTAACTAGAGATGCAGAAAAGGGAGGCATGGGGAAGTCGGTGAAAGAGGGTAAATGAAAAGGTTACGAACTTATACGTGTTTTATATGTTTTGTTTGTTTATGTATTGTGTTGTGTATGTTTAAAAAATTATGTTGGAAAATTAATAAAAAATTTTTTTTTTAAAAAAAGAGAACTGAAATTGTGCTCTGGCGGTGCGGCAGCAGCGGGAGGCCCCATTAGCTAAAGTGATGCTTTAGGTTAAGAACAGTTTCATGTTAAGAACGGACCTCTGGAACGAATTCAGTACTTAACCTGAGGTACCACTGTATTTCAGACATGTGGTGCCATTATTGCGTACCCTTGAGTACCGCACTGTTGGTGGCAAAGGCATATTTGAACCATTAATTTCTTGGTTTGAAATAGTTCAGCTTCTGATAGCCACTAAAATTTATGAAATGGTAGCCCAGTGATCCTTTTCCCTCCTAGAAAAGCTATTCTGAACGCAGCGACAAGAGGCAGAGTGCTTAACGCCTTCCCCACCAACTTGCTTCCTCCCAATCCTCTTCTGAAAAGGCCACATCCCCACCAGTCATCTGCAGCACATTATAAGCATATGCCTTCCCTCAAAGAATCCTGGGTGTTAAGTTGTGGGTGAACATATCAGACGACACAGCGATTCTTCAAACAGCTCTTGTTTATTCACAGGCCAGAAGAGAACAGAACTGAAGGGTTCAGCCAGCCTGCTTATATAGAGCTCCACTACAACGCAACAGTAGCAACTTTCTGTAACTATCCAATCACTGAACGTCACTTTCAATCCCTTATTTGCATATGTGGACCTGAGTGAAAACTATCTACAGTATCTCCCTGCTGGCCCAGGGTGAGAACTTCAGTACATAACACCAGGAACTATAGTTTTACCCCCTACAGTGCTTCCATTCCCCGCGACGGGGTGAGCTCCCGTTGCTCGGTCCCTGCTCCTGCCAACCTAGCAGTTCGAAAGCACGTCAAAGTGCAAGTAGATAAATAGGTACCGCTCCGGCAGGAAGGTAAACGGTGTTACCGTGTGCTCCTCTGGTTCGCCAGAAGCGGCTTAGTCATGCTGGCCACATGACCACATGTACTCCGGCTCCCTCGGCCAGTAAAGCGAGATGAGCGCCGCAACCCCAGAGTCGGCCACGACTGGACCTAATGGTCAGGGGTCCCTTTACCTTATAACATGTTGGCAGTGCTATTTTTCAAGAAAAAGAGGTGCCACTGCCCTCACCATAAACACCTCTCTTGTTGTCTTATACAGTTGTACCTTGGAAGTCGAACAGAATCTGTTCCGGAAGTCCGTTCGACTTCCAAAACATTCAGAAACCAAAGTGTGGCTTCTGATTGGCTGCAGGAAGCTCCTGCCGGCAGTCAGAAGCCATGGAAGCCCCGTCGGACGTTCAGCTTCGAAAATCATTCGAAAATTGGAACACTCACTTCTGGGTTTCAATTGTTCGAGAGCCAATTTGTTTGGGAGCCAAGGCATTTGAGCTCCAAGGTGTTCAAGATTCAAGGTATAACTGTACAGTGGTACCTCCGGTTACAAACTTAATCTGTTTCAGAGGTCCATTTGTAACCCAAAACTGCTGGCTAATGGTGCCTCCTGCTGCAGCCGCGCTGCTAGCGCACAACTTCCACTCACATCCTGGGGCAAAGGTCGCAACAAGGGGCATCTACTTCCAGGTTAGCGGAGCTCGTAAACCGCAGCATTCGGAAGGAGGATGGTACATAACACGAGGTTCCACTGTAATGGCAACAGTGCCCACCTGAGAGGTACCAGAACTGAGTTCCAGTGAGTTCTTGCTTTTAAAAAAAGCCCTACATGTTGGGTGGCTGTATTAGCACTACCTAATCCGATCAGAAGGTCGGTGGTTCGAATCCCTGCGACAGGGTGAGCTCCGGTTGCTCGGTCCCTGTTCCTGCCAACCTAGCAGTTCGAAAGCACGTCAAAGTGCAAGTACAGTTGTACCTCAGGTTACATATGCTTCAGGTTACAGATGCTTCAGGTTACAGACTCTGCTAACCCAGAAATAATGCTTCAGGTTAAGAACTTTGCTTCAGGATGAGAACAGAAATCGTGCTCTGGCTGCGCGGCGGCAGCAGGGGGCCCCATTAGCTAAAGTGGTACTTCAGGTTAAGAACAGTTTCAGGTTAAAAATGGACCTCCAGAACGAATTAAGTACTTAACCCGAGGTACCACTGTAGTTAAATAGGTACCTCTCCAGTGGGAAGGTAAACGGTATTTCCATGCGCTGCTCTGGTTCACCAGTAGCAGCTTAGTCATGCTGGCCACATGACCCGGAAGCTGTACACCGGCTCCCTCAGCCAATAAAGCGAGATGAGCACCACAACTCCAGAGTCATCCGCGACTGGACCTAATGGTCAGGGGTCCCTTTACCTTTAATTTGCAATCTGTAAAGTAAATAAATAAATCTGCTAAGGGCTCCTTCTTGTGCACACCATAGCAATATATGTAGCGGCTGCCGCATAAAAGCAGTGCAGCCACCACACTTTGCTGGGAGTTGCAGCAATGTCCCAGCAAAAATGTTTCCAGGCACTCCTTGAATATTTGAAAATATATGTGATCCTTTTTATTCTAACACCCTCCCCCCTCAAAGTTTAAGTACTACATAGAAAACTGCTTTTGTACCAGGTTGGACTATTTCATCCATCTTGCTCAATACTGTCTACTTTGGCTGGCAGCAGATTTCCTGATCTGCCTGATCCTTTTAGCTTGAGATCTCAGCCTGGGACTTTCTGCATCCAAAGCATCTGCTCTACAGCTGATCTACAGTCCGCCCGTCCTGTCCCAGCGTAAAATAATTCAGCATACAACATGTCACCTTTTCTAGAACGCTTTTACATCTTCAAAGAGCTTCACAATCCTTAGCTTTTATCTCCTGCAACAGACATGGAAGAAGGCTAAGCCGAGGCAGTCTTTTGTCCGAGGCTACCCAGCAAACTAAGGGACGTGGGTGGCGCTGTGGGTTAAACCACAGAGCCTAGGACTTGCCGATCAGAAGGTTGGTGGTTTGAATCCCTGCAACGGGATGAACTCCCGTTGCCCGGTCCCTGCTCCTGCCCACCTAGCAGCTCGAAAGCACGTCAAAGTGCAAGTAGGTAAATAGGTACCACTCCGGCGGGAAGGTAAACGGCGTTTCCGTGCGCTGCTCTGGTTTGCCAGAAGCGGCTTAGTCATGCTGGCCACATGACGCAGAAGCTGTATGCCGGCTCCCTTGGCCAATAAAGCGAAATGAGCACCACAACCCCAGAGTTGGCTACGACTGGACCTAATGTTCAGGGCTCCCTTTACCCAGCAAACTACGCAACTTAAAAATAATTTGAGACAGGCCCATGCAGGGCAGGGGGCAGCAGGGTACACTCAGAGGGCTAAGTTGGCCGGGGGTCTCCACCAGGCTGCCATGCCAAGGATGCCCCATGCCTCCCAGCCAACCAGGGTCTTATTGGGCAAATCGGCCATGCTGTCTGTATGCAATGCATGGCTTGGATAGTAAAATTTGGATCTGCATTATTGCGTACTAGTGTGCAGTGTCAGATCAGATTAGGTAGCAGCATGGCCGTGGCACATCTTACGGACAAGACTTCTGCCTTGGGCCTCAGACAAGCTCTGCATGGGCCTGATTTGAGGCACATGCCAAAGGGAAAGGAAATCCTCACTTTTTTTTTTATAACACATGGCAACCACTTCTGGAATACTTGAGACAGTAAGCGCGATCCACCGAAATCCCGTGGCAACATGTGCAAAGATTTCTTGGACTAAAATACAGGGGTGTGGGTTAATCTTTGAAAGCTGGCTGGTTGGTAGGTTTCAAGTTGAGTTATTGTGTGTACAATGGTACCTCAGGTTACATACGCTTCAGGTTACATACGCTTCAGGTTACAGACTCTGCTAACCCAGAAATAGTGCTTCAGGTTAAAAACTTTGCTTCAGGATGAGAACAGAAATCACGCAACGGTGGCACGGCAGCAGCGGGAGGCCCCATTAGCTAAAGTGGTGCTTCAGGTTAAGAACAGTTTCAGGTTAAGAACGGACCTCAGGAACAAATTAAGTACTTAACCTGAGGTACCACTGTATGTCCCTTTTAATTAATAAAGTTATTTAAAATAATAATAATTTGAGGCAGCTTCACCCACCTCCAGCACAACCTGATGAACTGTATATATGTCGGTTTTAATTTCTATGCAAATTGATGTGGAAATGTGCCTCCATGAGAGAGAGAGAGAAGACGGGGGAGGAGAAAGAGGATTCATAAAACCAACGTGTTAACCATCTCGGCTGCAAGTTTCATATTGGTTGCTCAACTTGTATTTGGCTGAGAGTCCATGCGCACCCTCTGACGTAAAGATTCAAACCATTTTACGCTTTCCTTCTTTAATGAGGCATCTCCTCTCGGATGTGAAATAATCAAGCAGTTCCTGGGAACTGGGAAGCATTGCCATAACTAGATGTTCATACCTTTCCTTGCCTCTCCGCATATTGATTTAAAATTCTCTGTGGGCAGGTGAATTTCAAATTAACGCTCCTGGCTGGCGGTTCCCTACGTGGGAATATCATGTACAGTGGTACCTCGAGTTAAGTACTTAATTCGTTCCGGAGGCCTGTACTTAACCTGAAACTGTTCTTAACCTGAAGCACCACTTTAGCTAATGGGGCCTCCCGCTGCTGCTGCACCGCCAGAGCACGATTTTTGTTCTCATCCTGAATCAAAGTTCTTAATCTGAAGCACTATTTCTGGGTTAGCGGAGTCTGTAACCTGAAGCATATGTAACCTGAAGCGTATGTAACCCGAGGTACCACTGTATATCAAAGAGTGCTTTTAAAATAGGGATATCATCACCAGTGCTCTTTTTTCTAAATGTTTAGGGGTACTGTACTCTCATTTTCCTACTCATATTGAAATACTGCCCCTCAATGAGGCCAAACTTAGATTCACAACATGTTTAGGGCTATGCGTACCCCTGCGTCTCCCCCCCCCCCGAAAAAAGGCACTGGTAATTACTATGAGCATTTGTCAATTGCCGCTACTCCATATAACATGTCCTAAAGCAATTCGCAGTCATAAAAGCACACATAATGCAATGTTTAAAACATACATCGAAAAGATAAAAGAACATTTTACCAGGTTCTGTTTAGTTGTGTCTCTTGTTTCCATGGATTCAGGCTAGAATTATGGGGTTATTTCTCAGACAGGACCTTGATTCGTTTTATGAAGGCAAGAGGAGCTTTATTTGCCGATCATCTAACAGCAAGCATCACCTTTTATAACTCTTCTCACGGCCCTCCTCAAGATTTCTCCTCCCATTTCCACCCCCTTTCCATACACACCCAAACCTCCAGGCTCTTTCTGGCCTTCATAACCTGACTTTTTTTACACACGTCCCTCCCATGACAGGATGTCCTTGGAGTTTCAATACGCCACATGCTGGTTCTATGTTATTACGTTATCACAGAGATTTAATCTCGGCCACAAGGAGATCTTGCCTTAGTAATACTTTCTAATTTGCATTAGCAATACTACTTTATTTTTCTGCAACTTGCATGAGTCATACCGCTTTCTTTGTTTGCTAACCCTGGACTTAATCGTATGTATGCAACTGGGAACAGTGACCATAGCGCTATCAGATTCAGCAAATATTAGATCTGCAAATGGCGGAGAAAACCAAACACAGTTGCGTTTGACTTCGAATGAGGAATCTTCGAAAGATGCGAGGGGATTGGCAAAAGGAGGTTGGAAGGCAAAGAAGAGGCTCAAATCTTTCCAGAACGCCTGGGGGCTGTTCAAAACCACAATAAGCGGAGTTCAGCTATACAGTCGTTCCTCGGGTTAAGTACTTAATTCGTTCCGGAGGTCCGTTCTTAACCTGAAACTGTTCTTAACCTGAAACACCACTTTAGCTAATGGGGCCTCCTACTGCCGCCCTGCCGCCGGAGCACAATTTCTGTTCTTATTCTGAAGCAAAGTTCTTAACCTGAAGCACTATTTCTGGGTTAGCGGAGTGTGTAACCTGAAGCGTATGTAACCCGAGGTACCACTGTAATTTATACCGCAGATCGGGAAAGGGTAGCACCTAGGCCAAGGGGATTTCAGCATGGTTGACAAGGAGGGCCAAAAAAGCTATTAGAAGCAAGAAGGTTTCCTTTAGCGTTTTTATTCCTGTTTTTATTCAGTTAATTGCATTTATCAATTGCCTTGCACAATAAAAAAGTAAAACCGCTAGACAGGTTAAACTAGGATCCATAAAAGCAGTTTAAAACCTGGAAAAAAATTAAAACCCATAAAAAAAATAAAGAGAAAGAATTCTGTGCATATAAAGAATTGAGTACAAAAGCAACTAGAGGAGGAATAGAAAGAATTATCATTTGAGTACAGCAAAAGCAGCAAGGAACAGATATAACTAGAAAAACGAAAGACGTATGTGGGGAGAAAAGCGATAAAATCTACCTTTTAAAAAGAGTGGGTGGGGAAAAGTAATTTGGCCTAAGAAACATCAAAGCATGTAACCGTTGATTAGATGATGCTGCCTTCATCCCAGACTCTATAAAAAACTGTGTGTTAAACTAATTGAAAAATCCCCTTAGCTTGTTTTCAATTAACTTTTTCCACTTCTACTTAGAAAAGTAAAACTTATTGGAACCAATTTTAAATTCTACTTACCCATCAGAAAATTACTCTCAGATGCCTACAATATTATCTGCAATGTGATGAGAGGGGATCCAATCTCATTAAAATTGATGTGGGAAATGGATTTGCACTGTGAAACTGATAACACAAACAGGCAACAAGCCTTTGCAATTATTTTGGGGAAAAGTATTTGAATACATTTTTTTTCTATTAGGGGACACATAGCACAAGCTGATCCAAGGATAACTTTACTAAATCTTACTAACTTAGTTGGTCTCTAAGGTGCGATTGGGACACGGGTAGCGCTGTGGGTTAAACCAGAGCCTAGGACTTGCTGATCAGAAGGTCGGTGGTTCAAATCCCCGCGACGGGGTGAGCTCCCGTTGCTCGGTCCCTGCTCCTGCCAACCTAGCAGTTCGAAAGCACGTCAAAGTGCAACTAGATAAATAGGTACCGCTCTGGCGGGAAGGTAAACGGCGTTTCCGTGCGCTGCTCTGGTTTGCCAGAAGCGGCTTAGTCATGCTGGCTACATGACCTGGAAGCTGTACGCTGGCTCCCTTGGCCAGTAAAGCGAGGTCAGCGCCGCAACCCCAGAGTCGTCCACGACTGGACCTAATGGTCAGGGGTCCCTTTACCTTTAAGGTGCTATTGGAAGGATTTTATTTGTTTGTTTGTTTTGTTTTGTTTTGTTTCAACTACGGCAGACCAACATGGCTACCTGTAACATTACTAAATCTGTCTATAGATACCGATAATAATTTACTCTTTAATGAACCTACTAATCTTTCTCATGTCTGCAATAATACCTGTTAGTACAATATTGGAAAACAGCTACAAACTTAACTCTAGAGGCATGGTAAGGCAGACCACAGAACACAACGCTTATGGAGAAACTAACAAAGTATATTAGCACACTAAGAAACACAAAGGCTGAAGATGATTTTGGAACAGTATAGTGCATGTTTATTAATAACACTGGAAAGGACAGCGCTATCTCTTCCCCACCCACGGCTCTCTATGGAACAATCTGTTAAGGCGGAGATTAGAAGACACTTCACTGATAACTCTTAAGATATTGTACAAACCAACTCAATATTTAAATGTATTGTTTACCATTGAATATGCATGGAATTTTTATTGGAGGTGGGGGGATATATGGGGATTGCTTGTTATATAAGTCTTTTCAGTCACTGAAAAATGAAGTTAAGAAAAGAATCATTCAGTGGAGGGGAAAGCCCTCTCCACTGAAGGTTTTATCTGCTGTGGATTTCCACTGAATGAATCAGAATTGAGATTCAAATGCCAGACCCCTGTTGCAGCCTGTGCCGCAAACACTTGCAAATCTGTAGAAGTCAGGACATGGGTCAGAGACACCAAACAGCCATACAGTGGTACCTCGGGTTAAGAACTTAATTCGTTCTGGAGGTCCATTCTTAACCTGAAACTGTTCTTAACTAGAGGCGTGCTTTCGCTAATGGGGCCTCCCGCTGCCACTGCGCCGCTGGCACATGATTTCCGTTCTCATCCTGGGGCAAAGGTCTTAGCTTGAGGTAACTCCTCCAGGTTAGCAGAGTTTGTAACCTGAAGCGTTTGTAACCTGAGGTGTTTGTAACTCGAGTTCTGGTTACGAACTTAATTCATCCTGGAGGTCCGTTCTTAACCAGAAACTGTTCTTAACCTGAGGTACCACTTTAGCTAATGGGGCCTTCCGCTACTGTCGCGTAATTTCTGTTCTCATCCTGAGGTAAAGTTCTTAACCCAAGGTACTACTTCTGAGTTAGCGGCGTCTTTAACCTGAAGTGTCTGTATTTGTAACCCAAGGGACCACTGTAGTTTGCTACTTTGCTGCAGTGAGTGGGCAACTCCCTAAGTAATAGAGGTGCGAGTATTCTGCCTGCTGGATTGGCAGTCCTTCATGTGTCAGGGAGAGGATATCCAGATTTGCACCCTCAGGACATCTGGAATTTCCTATCTCCCCTTATCCTTTTGCATATTCTGCATCCAATTCAAATCCCCTCCCCCTTAGTAAAATTCCTCCTTCGGAAAACTTTTATGAACTTCATGCTCTAGGAAGGGGAGGGTATTGGTTATCTCGGGTGTCTCTGTCCCTGAGGACCTTTGTTTTTTTTTCTTCTGTTGTTTGCTGCCAGCCTCCTATCCTCCTCGCTGCCCTTGGAGCTGCCTGTGTCATCCTCTAAAACTGCCACCAAGCTGCTGTTTGCATCTGTCTGTGTGGTTGCTGTCAGCACCTTGAAATCATGGGATGCTATCAATCTGGAATGGAAAATTCCCAATCATCTCTCACCCCTGCAGAGCGTAACTTTCCTGCAACTTGCTTAAAGTCCTTTTTTTTTTTGGCAATGTACCTGCACCGAGATCCTGGAAAGTTAGTACGTTCGCTCCTTCTCATTCTGTGTTGGGTACTGCTTGGGTGTTCCACATTTCTTTTTACGGCGCACACCTGAAGAATATTAGGCCTCTCGGATGTTGCTAGTATCGGAAATGTCTGGGAAAACCTCTTTAAACCATGCCACCGAGGTGGTAATTAAATCCTGTCTTCCCCATATCTTCAAGGACGCTTCTCAGTCTCAGATTACTTGTGTTATGTTCTTCCAGGGTATCCACCATAGGCAGCAAATTCGCAGTGACTTTAGTAAAGGTCTCAATGGAAGTGTTGTGCCTCAGGCCTATTCCTATTGTAGACTCTGCAGTCTTTTCAGAGGAATCCTTTTAGAACTGTTGCAGCCAGTGCTTTTTTTCTAGAAAAAGAGGTTCCAGAACTCACCATGAATGTCTCCCTTGTGCTCTCATCACAGCAACTGCACCCACCTGAAAGGTGCCAGAACTGAGTTCCGGCTGGAAAAAAAAAGCCCTGGTTGTAGCTCTCATGGGCTCCCAGTCCTCCCTCAGTAACATGTGCTATTATTCGTGCCACAGGAGGGCTTGCTTCCCTTTCAGAGTGGTCAGAAACGTTCTAACTCAGTGCATGGTTTTAGCTGAGGATGCATAGAACCCCAAGATTCTTGGATCATTGCCCACCTGATCCACCTACCTGGCGGTTTTGTCACCTTGTACAACAATTCTTTAAAAGAAGTAATGCAGCTGCGATCGTGGCAGTTGGCTCATCTGCCATCTTGAATGATGACATCGCAACTTCTCTCCGCCCCTACCCCACTCCAATTTACCAGGTTTCTTGACCTTCTGCAGCTGAATGAGTTGCCTGCACCAACAATAGGGTGCCCTATTCTGAACAATAGGGCACATGTAACCAGAAAATCAGAATAACCACCGTTCAACAAGCATAAGATCTAGAGTATTATTAAATTTTGTCCTGATTTCCTACTGCTTGAAATCAATCAGAATAAAATAATAATATTGTGGTATGGGAACAATTTTAAGTAGCTATTAGAGAATCAGCATGTTAAGCTTGATTAGAGTATCAGACATAGATTGGGGAGATCTGCCTCAAATTCCTCCTCACAGAGCTACTATCCTCAGCCCTCTTAGCAAACTACGGTACCCAGAATTCTTTGTGGGAACTCATGTGCTTTGGACATGATTTAAATGTATGGTGTAGATCTGTATTAAGAGTTGTTTTTTGAACCAATCTTGTTCTGTTCCTCAGCTTCTTTTTGCACAGGGGAGCAAATGTCTACAACTCTTGTGACTACCTCAAGGAAGCTTTCTACGTAGGCAAGAGATCCCTGACAGATCATATTCTCACCACACAAATCTCCACTTTCTTTCCTATTGACAGTGGCATTCCTTAGGCCAGTGGGCATCCTTGGAATTTTGAGAAAGGGCACCCATCACAAGATGGCTGCTGTGGGGAATGGAGCAACACAAAATGGCTGCCACCTCTCAAAGAACAGAAAAAAGAGCCAACATAGACACACATAGGGCATTCACATAAGTAGGGGAAAATGACATCTACGCCACTGCTGCGCTTGCTCAGAGAGAGCTCTTTGCTTCTTTCCACTATGGATAGGAAGGTGGCTGTCCAACTGCAACATCCAATGAAATGTGTCCAAGCTTAATGGGGCATGTTCCAATGTGAACAGGAACTGAACAGAAGGCACAAACAGCCTCCCATGTGTACTGTGGATTTTTGAGGGGATATTTACTGAGACCTTTCACGGACACTGGAGGTACTGGTGGGCACTCTTAGCACTCATGCACACTACACTGTTATCTGGCACTGTGAGGCCCTCAGTGCCTCCTGAAGACAGGACAATGCATGATTGAGGGTGGTTTCACCTATAGCAGCTCGAGCGAACTGCCACCATCACACCCACCCCCCTGCTAATTAAAAACAAAACCCAGGTGCAACGTTCTGCAATATTTTTCTTTATTTGGTACCCAAGTACATGGGGGTGTGTGTGTGTGCTGAAACTCATTAGCTGGGAATGGGGTGGCGGCAGCAGTCTCTGGGGCACCCAGGCAGTTATAGGAAAAGGCAAGGGGGGTGATGAGCAAAGATGGAAACCCATCTACACGACTAAATGAGCAAGGGACAGCAGGCTGTGGTTGCGTCGATTGGGCAGTTGGACTTTGGGCAGTGAGGCTACAGGGAAGCAGGCAGAGGGCCTTCTCGGTAGTGGCGCCCGCCCTGTGGAACGCCCTCCCATCAGATGTCAAAGAGATAAACAACTACCTGACATTCAGAAGACATCTTAAGGCAGCCCTGTTTAGGGAAGTTTTTAATATTTAACGCTGTACTGTTTTTAACACTTGATTGGGAGCCGCCCAGAGTGGCTGGGGAAACTCAGCCAGATGGGCGGGGTATAAATAATAAATTATTATTAGTAGTAGTAGTAGTAGTAGTAGTATTATGTAGACGATTGATGTCTGTAGTGATGTGTGCGGTTTGCATTGTGGGGTAGGCTGTCGAGCCTTTTGCGGTGGTGCCCCCCAAAAAGCTCAACAACTCTGAGCAATCTCCCCACAAAAAGTGCAAGAACTCTGAGCAATCCCCCCCCCAATTATTTTGTTGCGGTCCCAAAAAATAGGGGTCGTTATACACAGAAAAATACGGTAAGTACACATAGCATAATCTCTCAAAAGGGCTTGATTGGGAACTCTTAGGATGGGTGAAACGTGATGGGACCTCAAGCCTCACCATGAGCAATTCTCTTACCCAACTCACATCTAACCAACTCAAGAAGATGGAGTCAGTCTGCCTGGTCACGATTCAGTGTTCATTCAAATCAGCAGAAGCGTCCTGTATCTCTCAGTCAGAGCAATCTAGGTAAGATCTTTCTGAAAAGCACCAGTTGCCTCTCCTGTAATCTGGTTGCCCAGTTCTGCAGCTCCTAGTCCCTGTGGTTGCCAGCAGAGGGACGGAAGGCACCCACAGAGGCTCACCTTTCACCCTGCTCAAACGGAGCCCTTGCCATCTCCCATCACCTTGGCAAGATGGGGAGGGCAGAGAATCCCAAAGAGCGCCATCTGCCTCTGCTTGAGCAGGGCACCCCTGAGCCCCCACCCCAAGCCCCCAGACATCGCTGCATGCAGGTGAACTCCTGGCCGCCTGTTCATTTCTTCTTTTTCTCCTGTGTGCTGGTAAACCAGGAGTCCAGCAGCTTCTTGCTGTAATACAGCTGCCAGCCGTGAACCTGCACGGCGACCACCACCAGCAAGTACATGACGGAGACGGCGGAGAAGCCAAAGATGAAGCGGTAGGCCTTGCCGTGGCGGTAGAGCTGCTGCGCCATCGGGAACATCTCCATGCTGCCATAGATGAGAGGCGCCACTGAGAAAAGGCCCGTGCTGATCATGGAGATGACCAGGTAGCTGATGTTGTTCCGCGGGAAGGAGAAGAGGCCGAAGAGCGAAGGGATGATACTGAGCAGGTACGGGTACTCCCACTGGTAAGGCATGGCCACCTGGTCATGGGGCAGCAGCTTGAAGTGAGCGACGCACATCTGCGCTGCCACCAGGAGCCACAGCACTATCTGCATGTAGATCAACTTCTTAATCTCGGACTTGAGGGACACACTGTGGGAAGCAGAGAGGGAGGGGGCGGCAAGGGTCAGCAAGAGCCAGCACTAAAAGGTAATTTCAAATATGGTGGTGAGATACTCAACACCAAGACAAACTGGTGAAGAATGACATAGGCTATCAGCTAAGAAAAACCCAAACAAACCCAAACCCAAAGCAGGGAGTTGATTTTCTGGATGTTAAACCCTACCATCTCAGACTGCAGAATTATAATATTCTTGCTATTTATTAATGTATGTACCACTTAATGCCAAAATAAGCTTCTAAGCCAGTGTTTCTCAACCTGTGGGTCCCCAGATGTTGTTGGACTACAACTCCCATCATGCCTAGCCAGCATGACCAGTGATCAGGGATGATGGGAGTTGTAGTCCAACAACATCCAATGTACCACAAGTTTTCGTTTTTGTGTCACTTATTCTCATCTCAGAGCCCCAGACATTGTTGCAATGCAACTGCCATCATCCCTGACTGCTGGCTGAGCTGGCTAGGGATAACGACAGCTGTAGTCCAGCAACATCCAGGGACCCAGAGTTGACGGATGCTGCTCTACATCTTCAACCATGGGCCCTCAAGTGCTGTTGGACTACAGCTCCCATCATCTGTGACCACAGGCCAGGATGACAAAGGCCGAAAGGATTTGGAGTCCAACACAGGCTGCTCTCGACCAACTGAGCAAAAGAATTCCAACTGTACTGATCTGTGGCGATTGGGATGATCCTACAGTGGTGCCTCGCAAGACGAAATTAATTCATTCTGCGAGTTTCTTCGTCTTGCGGATTTATCGTCTTGCGAAGCACGGCTATTAACGGTACTTAGCGGCTACTAACGGTACTTAGCGGCTTTAAGAAAAAGGAAACAAACTCGCAAGAAAGCCCATAGGGAATTTCGTCTTGCGAAGCGACTCAAAAAACGGAAAACTCTTTCGTCTTACGAGTTATTCGTCTTGCGAGGTACCACTGTATTTTAAAGAACAGAGAATTGAATATTTTATGGGGCAGGATGCTGCTGATAATTGAATTCTAACGTTCTGCAAGGAAGGTGGAGCTGCAATCCAGCTGCCAGCTTTTTTTTTTAAGAACAAGTTTCCTGTGCCTTTAGCAGCCGCACAATAAATCAAAATTCAGTAGAGGAAAACTTTTCCTAGTGCGGATACTGTGATGGAGAAGGCCTGGCCAGCTGAATCTCCAGCTGTGTGAAAGACACAGGCAGAGGAAAACAAAACAAAACCTTATTAGTAGGTGGCCAACCCATCAACCTCTTCACAAAACACATGATCTCCTCCCCCTCCCCCCGTCTTACTGCATGGTGATTAACCGGGCGATCTGCATAAAAACTTTACATGCATTTAGCTTTCCCCCACCCACACTTTTGAGCAAGAGGGCGGCGGCGAAAACGCAGCGACGCTGCCCGATAAGGGGCCAGGGGGGACCCCACGGAGGCGAATGACTAAGGAAGGATGACAGCGGGAAGCTCCGGCAACGTGCACTGCTGCGGAGGCGGGGGAAGCAGAGCCTGGTTTCCCCCGCTGGGCGCGCGGCTTGCTGGCCCCACCCCGCACCCCACCTCATTTGGTAGTGCTTTGCCACACGCTCCCGGTGCCGGAAGTCGCTGCCGTCGGTTCCAGCGGCTCGAGGTCCCGCGCGGGACGCCATCTTTCACCAGCGGGGTTAGCGGACCCAAGTGCGCATGCGTCAATCCAAGGCCGTTCCCGTTCCCTTCGCGTCGGCGGCTATGATGTTGGAAGCGGGGGGGCGGCGGCTGTTTGCTCTCCCGCGCCTCTCTGATTGGCAGCTCTCGCCGTCTCTCGTGTAACGCTGACCAATCCCCTAGCAGGAGAAGGAAAGGCGGGGGGAGCGGCGCCAATGCGAAACTACATTTCCCAGCGGGCTTAGCGAGCCCTTTCCTGGTTTATCCTTCGCCGTTTTCCGCACGCGTGGGTCTGAATGGAGCCTTCTGCTCTCCTCGGGGTCGCGATGCTCCGCCCGAGCCGTTGGTGCCTCCTCTGCGGGTGCGGAAGGCCGTTCAGCTCCCGCGCCTGGTAAGAGGAAACTGAGCAGGGAGTCGGTTTGTCTCCCCCCCCCCCACACTGTGTATCCCACTCTTTTCGGCCAGCCACCTCTCAGCCTGTGCCAGGCAGAAATTCAACAGGTGTAGTTTGCCCCCCCCAACACCGGGGGCGTAAGTGATAGGAGGGAGGCATCACCTGTTGAGCTTCCAAAGCTAGAAACAAAAGGTAGCTGCAATGATAATGAGGCCCAGACGTTTCTTCTGC
This sequence comes from Podarcis siculus, assembly GCA_034642415.1. Taxonomy (NCBI): domain Eukaryota; kingdom Metazoa; phylum Chordata; class Lepidosauria; order Squamata; family Lacertidae; genus Podarcis; species Podarcis siculus. The sequence goes on from JAXCMG010000002.1 coordinate 24,671,261, forward strand.
ATACAGATTTAAGTTACTGGAAGGAAGCTCCTGACTCTTCCTTGACGTACCAGCATCCTGTTAACTGGACAGAGGTGTACAGGGTTGAGCCAGGGTTCCTTAGGGGCATGGCCCCGAGAACCTATTTCTAGTGTTAAGGCCTAATTCTGAAAAGTATGGATAAAGGGGGGAAAAACACCTCCAAGCACGTGCAGAGTGCCTTTTGCTTTAATCAGCAAGTACAACCTGGTATTAGGAGGCAGGAGATTAAAGTAGGTAATGGGGGTTTTTTGGTGGTTTTTTTAATGCAACGTTCAGCTACTTTCGCCCCACGGAACAAAAACCCTGTGGGTGGTTTGACTGACGAGTTGGGAACTTGGGGAGAGGCTGTTGGTTGAGGTGGTGGAGAGAATATTGGATGGCACTGGGTGCGAGTGAAGGGAGATACTTGAGAAGGGTGGGGAAGGGAATCAGAAGGTGTTTGAGATCTGGTTGGATAGGGGTCGAGTTTGTGAAAAGTGTTGCGAGGTAGATAATAAGCCCTCTAGCCCCACTGGCCCTAAATGTGCTCATTCGTGTGTCTTACTGATTTCAGTTAGATTTAGAGAGCTAATATGTCTCCTTCCTGACATTGGCTAATGTTACAACTACCCTGTGAGAGATCTGGAGGTGGAGGCGTACAAGAACACCATCATTACATCTGTTTTAAAACTGGTTCCCTAGGGTCCCTTCAGCTGGCTGTTGCCCATAATCAGAATAACCAATTCTCTACATACATATTCCAGTTTTGTTTTTGTCCCTCTGTGTACACTCATTTGCTTGATCACTCTGTATTCTGAGCTCCTTGATGGGCAGACCCATTATATAATCCAAAGCTGCTGTTAGCAGCTGCTCTCATAGATGCAAGATATAAATCCAGATCAATATTTATGTATTGTTAGAGGAAGTTAAGAGTGGCAGGCAAGCTGTGTGTAGAAGAAGCCAGTGTCAGAATGGGAGAGGAAAGTATGGAGCTTAAGGCCAGCTGGCTATATATTGGTGATTATTTACGGTTTCTTATTTTGTAGGTATCAGTTGCTGCAGAAGCAAAGAGGCTCACGGAAGCCAGTCACAGACAACTCCAGTGAAGTAAGCATCTTGAGTCCCACAAGATCACTCAGCCCCGAGGAAACGCTGAACCTGCTGGAAGCATCGGTAGTGCATGCAGATGGTATGTCTGTCATTTCTCATAACACTAGAACGACATGTGAAAAGCATCTTGGGATTGTAGCCATACCACAAGCAGCACATGAATCAGTAAGTGTGATGCAGCTGCAAGGAAGGCTAATAAGATTTGAGGATGTATTAATAGAACCATAATTTCTAACTTGCTGGAAGTACCGTATTTTTCGCCATATAGGACGCACTTCTTCCCCTCCAAAAATGAAGGGGAAATGTGTGTGCGTCCTATGGGGCGAATGCAGGCTTTCGCTGAAGCTTGGAGAGCGAGAGGGGTCGGTGTGCACCGACCCCTCTCGCTCTCCAGGCTTCAGGAAGCTATCCACAAGCCTTGGGAGCCCGGCGGGAGTTCCCGCCGGGCTCCCAAGGCTTGCGGACAACAGCCTGCAGCCTGAAACCCGGGGAACGCAGCGGAGCGCACCCCGGGGCTTCCGGCAGCTCTCCGCAAGCCTTGGGAGCCCGGTGGGAAAAATACGGTAATTGTTCCCATTCATTCTACACAAATCAGACCTCAACTGGAATACAGTCGTACCTTGGATCCTGAACACCCTGGAACTCAGATGTTTTGGCTCCCGAACTCTGCAAACCCAGAAGTGATTGTTCTGGTTTGCGAACGTTCTTTTGGAACCCGAATGTCCTGCAGCCAATCAGAAGCCACAATTTGGTTTTTGAATGTTTTGGAAATTGAACAGACTTCCAGAATGGATTCTGTTTGACTTCCAAGGGACGACTGTACTGTGTCTGGTTTGGGGTGCTGCATTTTAAGAAGGATGCAGACAAATTGGGACAGATTTAGTATTCTAGTGGGGTGGGTGAAGACGCAGTTTCACATAGCTTAGCCCTAGAGTGTTATAATTCAGACCAGCCTGCACAACTTGTGCTCACCAAGCTGAATGCAGCTCTCAAGCCATGTATGATGGCTTTCCAGATACTGCACTTGACAACATGCTGGGTTTGCAGCCCAAGCAAAGTACAGGCAGTAAAAATAGGAGGTGTATAGATCCTCTGTTGGTCTGCCATACATGGTTAGTGAGCTGCATTCTTCCTAATTGTATAGACTTGGTATTAGCGAATGGAAAAAAAAAATTGAGAGTAAAAACTGGCCTATTAGCCTTGGCTGCTCTATCGGAGGATTGTGAAACTTGCAGTAGATCCCCATTCTGCTTATGCAGAAAGTGTGCAGAATGTAGTTTGCGTAACTAGTATAATTGCACAGCACACCTTTGTGTGTTTATGTATTCTCGCTCCCCACAGCCCTGTCCCGATCCCTCTGAATTTGGTGTCTTTTGTTTAGAATGCTATAAAAAAAAAGATGTTGGGGAGAAGGGGCCATACATTTGAAAGGGAAAGGAACTATAGAGACGGTGGAGAGGAACAGGGATTTCTGCTTATACAAGAAGCCCCTTTCCCCAAGAATGGAAAATTCCACCCAGAGCCTCCTTTCAATTCTGCATTGTGGCAGAGGTTGTTGACATGTTTTGGAGTTGGTTTGAAGACTCCAGCAATCACCATTTGTCCCTGAGGCTCCTGGTTCTTTTGTATTTCAGGTTCACTGGTGGCCATCAGCAAACCCCCTGGCTTACCTGTGACAGGTATGTGGCGTTACATTTTGATGTGTTTGGATCCTGTGGGGTTGCGTGCCTTGGGCATTTCCTTTTAAAGTGGAAATGCAGGATTATAGAAATGCCTTTAGAAATACATACAGATATGCCTGCACTGTACAGATTAAATATGTGTTGTATGTGGCCTCCCCTTGCGCTTGGCAGTTAGTGCAGAATGCTGCAGCACGATTACTGACAGGAGGGAGGCCTTATCAGCATATAACACCTGTACTCAGAGGTCTGCACTGGTTGCTGATCCACTACTGGGCTGAGTTCAAGGTGTTACTATTAGTATATAAAGCCCTTACCAACTCTTGACTAGTTTACCTGCGAGATTGCCTTACCCCACATGTGCCCGCTGAACTGCTTTGATTGGCAGAATTGGAACTTTTACAGATGCCACATAATATTCACACTGCATCTGTAAGAACTTGATCGTTTAGTGTGGCGGCACTGACACTTGGGAACTCCCTGCCTGTTGATATCAGTCAGACACCTTCACTCTATTCTGCTGGAGGCATTCTTATTTAGACAAGCCTATCCAGATGTTGCGTTGGACGCGGCTGGCGCTGTGGGTAAAAGCCTCAGCTCCTAGGGCTTGCCGATCGAAAGGTCGGCGGTTCGAATCCCCGCGGCGGGGTGCGCTCCCGTTGCTCGGTCCCAGCGCCTGCCAACCTAGCAGTTCGAAAGCATCCCCGGGTGCAAGTAGATAAATAGGGACCGCTTACTAGCGGGAAGGTAAACGGCGTTTCCGTGTGCGGCTCTGGCTCGCCAGAGCAGCGATGTCACACTGGCCACGTGACCCGGAAGTGTCTCCAGACAGCGCTGGCCCCCGGCCTATAGAGTGAGATGGGCGCACCAACCCCAGAGTCTGTCAAGACTGGCCCATACGGGCAGGGGTACCTTTACCTTTTTATCCAGATGTTGCGCTGTGGGTTAAACTACAGAGCATAGTACTTGCCAATCAGAAGGTCGGCGGTTCGAATCCCTGCGACGGGGTGAGCTCCCGTTGCTCAGTCCCTGCTCCTGCCAACCTAGCAGTTCGAAAGCACGTCAAAGTGCAAGTAGATAAATAGGTACCACTCCGGCAGGAAGGTAAACAGTGTTTCCATGCGCTGCTCTGGTTCGCCAGAAGCGGCTTAGTCATGCTGGCCACATGACCCAGAAGCTGTACGCCGGCTCCCTCGGCCAATAAAGCAAGATGAGCGCCGCAACCCCAGAGTCGGCCACGACTGGACCTAATGGTCAGGGGTCTCTTTACCTTTACCTTTATCCAGATGTTCAGAAAGTTTCTATGAGTTTTAATTTGTTTTAGTTTATTCTATTATGGCTTTAACTTGCTGTATGTTTTAAATTACCGTTGTAATTTTTTTTAGTGACAATTTTTAAAATCTTTTTTTGCAAACTGCTTTGAGGGTTTTTTCTACAATCAAGTGGTATATACATTTTGTGAAATAATAAGTAAATAAGTGAGCTCCCAAAGTAAAGCTGGACCAGGGTGGGAAGGGCTGGCAAGCCTTTGCCAGAACAAGCCCCTTCTTTGCAGCCGTGAGTAATGGCTAGCTTCTGTGTGGCATTAATAATTTTCCCCTCCTTCTCTGCCAACAACAGGCAAACTGGGGGAGCTGACTTTGCTGTCTCTTTTACCGGATCTAAGCCAGAAGCTTGGCTTCCCAAAGAACCTCGATGTGATAAAAGCTGCAGTAAAGTAAGTAAACGGAGACAAGGTTTTGGAGAGAATGACAACAGGCTGTGTACAGGATGGGTCTTATTTATTTAAATCCCACCTTTCTTCCACCATAGAACTCAAGTCAGCACGCATGTGCTCCCATCCGGATACTACTTTGCTTCAGCTTTCCATCCTGCACCTCCAGACCATGCCCTGACATAATCAGCAAGAGGGCATTCAGTAAAATCCGATTAAACTGCTGTATTGCAAGAGAACCCATAGCACAGAAGTTAGACAGCTGATCTGTACTACAGCTCCAGTTTTCCGGATATGATCGTGTGCTCTGAATTCACTTCAGAACTTCTGTTTGCAAAAAATAAAATAAAAATGGTTGCCAAGGGATGGTGGAAAGATTCGTGATTGGCTCTTGTGAGTCAAAAGATTGCGAGGCTGGAGCAACTCCCTATAAGGGAGGTTATATAACGCCTGGAGATTATTCGCTTAGAAAAAGGGACAACAGTCAAGGACTATATGAATAAATATTGTAATATTTAAAATTAGAAATTACTTGAAAGTACCAAATAGGCCTTGGGGTTAAATTAGGATTTATTTAAATAAATAGGATTTAGAACACTAAGAAAAGTGAATAAATCTGATTATAATTGGAATATTGTTGTTTAATAATGATATTGGAAAGCTGTTACATTCAGACACAAGGAAATTCAGAAGGGAGGGACTAGAGGAAGTCAAGTAATATGTTTATAAGGTTGGATTTTTAAATAAGTTTGTTTGTGTTGTATATTTGTTGTTGTTTTTCATAAATGTATTTTTTGTTTTTGCTTTGGTTTGTTTCATGGTTGTGCAACGTTTGTTGCAGTATTTGTTATAATTGTAGAAAACTTAATAGAAATTATTGGCGGGGGGGGAGACAGAAAAAGGGACAACAGGGCGGGGAGACATGACAGAGGTATATAAAATAGCCTCAGATATTGGCGGGAACTTGTAGCTGTTGTGACCTTTGGCCATTGATGCCACCTTGCATGGTTTTAAGCAAGGCACTATTCTGTCCAGGGGATTTCTTACTCATGGCCTGTGTCAGAGAATTAAAGATAATAAAGGATTTTGCCTCTCCCTAGGGAGAGTTCTGGACTTGTTCTCCTCTCAGGTTGCCCGAGCACCACCCGCCGCCTCCAGGATTTCTATGCCCGATGTAGGAGAGCAGGCGATCCAGCCGCTACCTACTGGTGAGATGAAGACTTCCTAATCGCTTCCCGTTTCCATGGCAGGGTGGGGATCCCTCAGCAAAAAAGCTTTAGCTTCCCATTCTGCCTTCCCCATTTCCTTCAAAGCGTTGTAGGCCCAGCTTGGTGTTTGTGTGGCCTGACAGAAAACCTTCTCTTTGCAGTGCCGTCACTACCAGGATCCCTGCAGCCTCGGAAGGGGAAATTCGTACAGGTCTCAAAGTGATACAGGTCGAAGACCATAAGCTGGTGAGGATAGGTTTTTAACAGGGAGGGAGGAGAGGATTTGACTCTAGAGAATTTGCCTGCTGCTACTGCGGGCAACTCGTTCAATGGAGTCCTTGCAGGGCCTGAGAAGTTTGGTCTGGGATCCGGTTGCCTGGTCTGGGCACAGGGATTACTTTAGCTGCTGGAGTTTCCATTGGCCCTCAGGAAACATACTGACTTGGAGCTTCTGTGTGGGTTGCAGGTGGTGCCAGTGGCTTCCCCTTCTCGAGGCAGCCTCCAGAGGAAGGAGGTTAGAAAAACACAGACACTCTATAAGGTGCTGGACTCCCGCGAAGGCTGCGCCTTGGTGCAGCTACAGCCACTGACAGGTGCGTGACGGAGGCCCCATGGCACAGAGACAGTCGCAGGAATAACTGGAAAGGGGCGCTGCGATATGGAAAGCAAGCTGAGAACCTGACACGGGTTCCCTCAGTTACAGCTAACTCCCCCAAGATTTTTTCCATTTATAAAATGTACAAACTTTTTGATCAAAAAGCTCTCCAGGTAACCCAGCATACACTTTGGAACCTGAGATAGCAAACCCTTAAAAAGGTAAAGGGACCCTGACCATTAGGTCCAGTCGTGACCAACTCTGGGGTTGCAGCGCTCATCTCGCTTTATTGGCCGAGGGAGCTGGCGTACAGCTTCTGGGTCATGTGGCCAGCATGACTAAGCCGCTTCTGGCAAACCAGAGCAGCGCACGGAAATGCCGTTTACCTTCCCGCTGGAGCGGTACCTATTTATCTACTTGCACTTTGATGTGCTTTTGAACTGCTAGGTTGGCAGGAGCAGGGACCGAGCAATGGGAGCTCACCCTGTCGCAGGGATTCGAACCGCCGACCTTCTGATCAGCAAGCCCTAGGCTCTGTGGTTTAACCCATAGCGCCACCTGCGTCCCTAGCAAACCCTTAGCCACCTCTTTTTAAGGTTGATCAATTTTCTAGCTCTCATGACTGTAGAGAAACCTTTCCTGTACTTAACTGCGTAGTTGTTTACTTGACGGGTGGAAAGTCAAATGGAACTGGGCTAGGTCCTTTTATAATTAGGCAGTGGGGTGTTCATGGCCAGTTGATTTCCCTGTCCCTCTCTGCCTTCCCTTTTCCTTCTCTTATTTTAAGCCTCTTTCTCTTCCTTTCCTCTTACCATCTTAGCCTTGCCCCCCAGAAATGCTTGCCTGCCCCTTTCCCCCCTTTTTGCACATTTAAAGTGTTTCGTTTTGCAAATTACCGTATTTGTTGCTCTATAAGACTCACTTTTTCCCTCCTAAAAAGTAAGGGGAAATGTGTGTGCGTCTTATGGAGCGAATGCCGGCTGCGCAGCTATCCCAGAAGCCAGAACAGCAAGAGGGATTGCTGCTTTCACTGCGCAGCGATCCCTCTTGCTGTTCTGGCTTCTGAGATTCAGAATAATTTTTTTCTTGTTTTCCTCCTTCAAAAACTAGGTGCGTCTTGTGGTCTGGTGCGTCCTATAGAGCGAAAAATACGGTAATACGGAGCAAACCTCTGCAGTCTGGGGTTCTGTCCTTTTGCCTCCTTTCCTTATTTTGGACTGCAGAAATCTGGGTTCCTTGGGTACCAGATCAGGCTATCATAGTTCTTGTTTTTGGACGCTGTCCATTTGTCTTACTCGGATTTTTAAAAGAGCTTGGATTGCGAGGGTCACAGTGTAAAGCATTGTTGGGAAAGTCTACACTGAGGCACTCTCTTCATCTCTCCTTTGTCCTTTTGGCAGCCTTCACTAACCAGCTCCTGGTCAGCCTGATCCTGCTGCTGAGCCCTGCGCTAGGGGACCACGTGTATTCCTCCCGTGTGGGGTCTGTCCTGGGAGAGCCCTTCCTCTTGCCAGCTGAGAGTACCCTCCCTCGCACACAGGTACCAAACTGCTCTGATGCTGCCTCCTATCTTGGTGTTGGGGATCTACAGAGCGATGTAGCAGGATAGAAGGAAGGAACCTGACTGATTTCGCACAGTCAGATCTATGTCTCCACAACCCAAGGGTATATCACTTGGGAGATAGCAGCAGCAATCAAGTTTTACATCCATTGGGGAACCTTTTGCCCTGCAGATGTACAGCTCCCAACATCCCTGACCATTGACTGTGCTGGCTGGGGCTGATGGGAGTCCAACAACATGTGAAGGGCCACAGGCTCCTCATCTCTGTTTCGGGAAACTTTTAATGTTGAATAGGTTATTGTATTTTAGCATTCTGTTGAAAGCCACCTAGAGTGACAGGGGAAACCCAGCCAGATGGGCAGGGTATAAATAATAAATTATTATTATTATTATTATTATTATTATTATTATTATTATTATTATTATTATTATTTGGCCATACAAGTAGCTGACATTCCTGGCTACAGCCTTCCAACTTCTCTTTGTGCTCAAGGAGCCTTTCCTTGTAAAATGGGACCCAATGGAAACGAATCTGTTTCTCCCCAATCCTAGTCAAACACTCTAACTGCTCCATTGCGCCGGCTTCCTCCTAACTTCTGATGGCAGGGACATGCCTGGAGTAGGGCCTCCTTTTCGTTTATTAGGATGGTACGCATTATTATTATTTTATTTATTAACCACCCTGTGATCCTTGAAGAGCTGTATAAAAATCTAATAAATAAAACAAAATAAACCCTTTGCTTCCACTCTTTCCCCCCAGACCTTGCGACTCCCCAAGTTGTTACTAACTTAACGGGGGCAGATGGGTACCACACAGGTTTAATTCCTTGTTTGTTTGTTTGATTGATTGATTGATTGATTTATATACTGCCTTTTATAACATCTCAGGTTGGTTCATAGAATAAAATGATCTTCAGAGCAACTGAATGGGGGCGGTGTAAAGGTATTTAAAATAGAAATCAAAGGGAGAACCAGACTGTAAGATCTTCCACACCACATCTGATTTGGAGCTCAGTGTTCTTGGAAGCTCCAGGTTCTGCTCAGCGAAGAAGCTGCCTCTCGCCTTGGGACAAGTCACTGTTCTGTAATGAACCGTCCAAGCTTGGCAAGGATGAAAATGAGACTTGGCGCCCTCTCTTGGGCTAGAGCAGGCTTCCTCAACCTCGGCCCTCCAGATGTTTTGAGACTACAATTCCCGTCATCCCTGACCACTGGTCCTGCTAGCTAGGGGATGATGGGAGTTGTAGGCCAAAAACATCTGGAGGGCTGAGGTTGAGGAAGCCTGGGCTAGAGTGACAAAAAGCCCCCCCCCCCTAAAATAAGGACTGTTATGCCCTTTCCTGTAGAACAGCCTTTCTCCACCTGTTGGTCCCCAGATGTTGTTGAACTACAACTCCCATCACCCCTAGCTAGCAAGGCCAGAGCTCAGGGATGATGGGAGTTGTAGTCCAACAACATCTGGGGACCCACAGCTTGAGAACCGCTGCTGTAGAAAGTTGTGACGATGGCGCCTTCCCCTCCCACCCTCTTGACAGGTCCTAGAAGATGCTCTGCTGAAGAAGCTGCGCCTGCGGCAGCAACTGGCGCACCGATTGCCTCTCCACCTGCACCTGCACCAGCTCCTCCTCCCGCCCGCCGGCTCCCCTTCCTCCCGCACTGTGCTCACGGCTCCTCCGCCACCTTTTTTCCAGAAGACCCTTTGTCTTCTGGGCCTCGCCTTGCCGCAGGACAAAAACAAGCAGTGACAAGGCAGCCGAAGCGTTTGCCTCAGCTCAGCAGGTACCGCCTGCCCTGGTCAAGTGGAAGTGATGGCTTTTGACAGCCAGAAGCAGGTCTCTGCCAGGTTCTTGCTGCGGAAAAAAGCATCTCGTCTCCTACTGGCCGGATGAAGGACGTGAAAGGGAGAGGCTTCCTTTACAACTCCTGCGGTCTTAACAGGGCAGCAGAAGCAATTTTTGGAACTCTTTGTGCCGTGCAGCAATGAAGGTAGCAGCGAGGGAAACCTGGGTTCTAGAGTTTATGTTTGCCCTGATAAATGCAACCTCCACAGGCTGCGAACCAGCAGGCCAATTGGGTACACATGGTTGCACCATGGCAACGCGAGTCAGTGGCTGGCTTGAGGTTCAGGCCGGAAAAAGCTTAGGCACACCCAACTCCTACTGAAATCGGTGGGAGTGCTGCACTCCCATTAACTCCGATGGGATGCATGCGCTCCTCATGCTGTGTGGTTTACGCTCCTTGCAGCACTAAGCCACTGTGCTCGGCATTTCTCTTTCCAGAAGAGGCAATTGCTTGCCAATGGTTGCCTCTGGCACTCAAGATAATGGCACTCTTCTGGGGGGGGGGTAAAGCAGTGTAGGCTTCCCTCCTTTAATCCGTATTTCTATGAAACACAAATGACTAATGAAAAAAATGTGCTTTGGCTTTTCACTACTGCTTTTCTACATATATATATAGTGGTACCTCAGTTTAAGAACAGCCCTGTTTACGAACTATTCGGTTTACGTACTCCACAAAACCGGAAGTAGTGTCCTGGTTTACGAACTTTGCCTCGGTCTAAGAACAGAAGCCGAACAGTGGAAGGGCACCGGCGGCGGGAGGCCTTATTAGGGAAAGCGCGCCTCGGTTTAAGAACGGTTTTGGTTTAAGAACGGACTTCCGGAACGGATTAAGTTCGTAAACCGAGGTACCACTGTATATATATAAAATCGGAACCTTTAAGCATAAAGAGCTGTTGCTGAATGGGTTTCAGATAAGGATCCCTTTGCTCCTTCTGTGTCGTCTATTGAACTGAGAGTAATTTTTAAAGCTGTCCAGGCCACCCTTCCATATAAATATTCTCAGGGTAACTTTTATGTGATTAAATAAATAACTAAATGGCAATAAGATGAAAACTCAGCTTCAGAAGTGGCAGCAATTTATAAAAATCTGTTTTAACGAAAGCCTGGGGGAAAGACAAAGGCCTTCCCCGAATGATGAGCAGACTGAAGGGCAGGCGTCATGGGAGCCTCTCTGGACAGAGGGTCCCATAAGCAAGGTGCCACTGCTGAGGAAGCCCCAGTCACCAGCTGGCACCATCCATGATGCCAGGCTGTGGGGGCATGAGTGTGCAAGGTTTTGTAGGACTCTTAAGTGGGAAATAGTTGGAATGCTGGTTTAAAGTGTTGTCTACTGCTGGCAGCCGGCTCCTCCTCCCATCTTATCTGAAGCGGCTTTGTGTAATCTGAAAGCTTGTCCTCTTCTCTGCTGATACGAATTGATCCGATAAAGGTGTACCTTCCTTGTTTTCATGCCTTCTAATTTAGTAGTAAGATTGATTTGATAACCGCTGGACTGGTGCCGTTTAAGTTACGGCAAGAGGCGCAGATTGGAACAAGCGCTCTTAGTAGTGGCAGATGGTTATCTTTACAATGGCTTTCTGTCAACAGGGTAACCGGAGAGCCTTGTTGAGTTACTGCAGTGAGATAACTGGCATAAGATTGCAGGCATCAAGTTCATCCTGTTTTCGGGCTGTATTATGGTGCAGAGGTGCAAGTTGAGTTCAGACTAGAGGAATGTTTATGGGGTGGGGGGAATCTAGTTTTGTGCTATACACATAGGTCCAGGCCACTTGAGAGAGTTTGCAGACCTGGGCACAACCATATTACTTGGCCACTTTTTCCTTTTCTTCTAAAGAGGGTGGCTGCAGAGGGGTCTGGAGCAGTCTCCTGCAAGGGCCGTGGGCCAGAGATTCCTGCTTTCTAGCAGCAGCAAGTGAAACTTACGAGAGGCAGAATCAGGGCTCTTGTTTGCAAACATAAAGGTAAAGGGACCCCTGACCATTAGGTCCAGTCATGACCGACTCTGGGGTTGCGGCGCTCATCTCACTTTATTGGCCGAGGGAGCCGGCATTTTCCCGCAGATAGCTTCCGGGTCATGTGGCCAGCATGACTAAGCCGCTAATCTGGTGAAACCAGAGCAGTACACGGAAATGCCGTTTACCTTCCCGCTGGAGCAGTACCTATTTATCTACTTGCACTTTGTGCTTTTGAACTGCTAGGTTGGCAGGAGCTGGGACCAAGCAACGGGAGCTCACCCTGTCGCAGGGATTCGAACTGCCGACCTTCTGATCGGCAAGTCCTAGGCTCTGTGGTTTAACCCACAGCGCCACCTGCGCCCCGTTGGCAAACATACACACACACTAATAATAGGAAACAAGCATTGTTTGCTTCCTTCAGAATGAGGATTGCTGTTTAAAAACCTACAGCTTATTCTTCTTTAAAGGTTGGAAAGGCCAGCTTATTTTGTCCCAAACAAAATCAAGAACTACATAATTTCCTCCCTCTCCTCCTCTCTCTCTCCCCTCGTTCCACCCATCCCCACCAATCGTATTAAAAGAATGCAGTTTATGGTTTGTTGTGCAGCATGTAAGTGTCAGAGTGCTACCTGCAGTTATGCTGCTTTGGAAAGAACAAAGAAGAGCGACTGGAAAATGTGTGCACAGCCTTGCTTGCGTTTTGGCTCTTGCTGCCATCTGGAGCCAGGCTGCAGCAGAGCACCACCAAAGTGTGTGTGACAAGTGGAAAGAGACTTCTTAGCTGTGTGCATTATTGTGTCTCGTCCTAGAGGGCTGCAGCATGCTGTGATTCCCCCCACCCTGTTGTCCACTATGTAGCTATAAAACCTACTGCTGGAATAAGTTTACAGGTCTTTGGTCTGTTAGAGAGGCCAGAATGGAAGAATCTTAATGCATGGAGTGGAAAGCAGGAGGGGCCATTTAGATACGTTAAGGCATCAAAGAACATTTTCAAATGTGACACAAGGGTTTCCCTGCAAAATAAAAATAAATAAATTTAAGTGTTGGGAGAGGAAATTCCAGATACTACAAAGTGATGTTAAAGGTTTTGGTATTTGGCCTGGGTAAGGGACTACAGTGGTACCTCGGGTTAAGTACTTAATTCGTTCTGGAGGTCCGTACTTAACCTGAAACTGTTCTTAACCTGAAGCACTGCTTTAGCTAATGGGGCCTCCTGCTGCTGCCGCGCCGCCGGAGCCCGATTTCTGTTCTTATCCTGAAGCAAAGTTCTTAACCTGAAGCACTATTTCTGGCTTAGTGGAGTGTGTAACCTGAAGCGTATGTAACCCGAGGTACCACTGTATTTGTACATTTAACCAACGAGGAGTTTATCAGCCCTTGGTAGAAAATTATGGCTCGAAAAGCCTCTGGTTGGACTAGGACCATCCTTTTTATCTCATGTGGGTTATGACATCACCCCTAAATCATTTTCGAAGAGCCTAATAATAATAATAATACAAATTAGCAAAGTGTTTCTTTTTGAAGAAGGGAATAGTGCCAGCAGTAGGGAGAGACTGGAGTCTAGGAAGCTCCTTTATACAGAGTCAGAAAGATCTTTGGTCCATCTGGTTGAGTAATGTGTCCAGAGGCTGGCAGAGCCTTTGCAGGGTTTCAGATAGAAGTGTTCCTGGGCTCAGCCTGGAGTTGTCAGAGGCTGAACCTGGTCTCTACTGCATGCAGAGCATGATCTCTTCTCTTACACTACGGCCCTGAGTACCACTAGTGCCGTAAATGAGCCTTACTCCCGTTCCACTAAAATCTCAGACTAGCACAAGCAAAGCCTGCCAAGACTGTTTGGTGGTTTCTTTGTAACGTGGTCAAGTTTCATTTTACCATTCCGTATAAATGACAGACTTCTCAACATCCTCCATTTCAGAGAAAACAAATCAATCCCCAGCCCCTTTGATCAGAACGTGAAAAACTGAATTCTACAAAGATCAGACTGCAAAGGTAGAAGTTTATTTCTCTTTCACAAACTGCAATCCACAAAACCACTCCACCAGCAAGATACCAACGGTGTAAAGAATATTTTTTTTAAAAAAACAGACTCGCCAAGGAAAGCTGTACAAATGTCAAACACAACCGCACAAAACTTGTATTCTTGGTTCTCTTCAGTGGTTTAGGAACAAGGAGCAACAAAAGAGATGCATCAAAGCTTCCACTTCCCGCCTTTAATCATTGCGTTTGGAGATTGGATGGAATTGCCACTCGCTTTTTTACTGTGAGTGCCCCTTAGTGGCAGGAGTAGCAGTGGGGTGGAGAAGGAATCTGTGCCCCCCCCCCCCGAATTTGGTAGACTCCAGCTCCCATCACCCTCAACCACTGGCTACAGTGGCTGGGGCTTATGGGAGCTGAAGTCATAACAACATTTGGAGGACCACAGATTTCCCCATCCTTGCTTTAATGGCCGTCTGACATATTGAAATATAACAGGTGGAGCTTTTCCTGCCCCTCTGTATATGAGAAAAAGGTTTGCCTGCTACATGACTCTGTCTCAGGCTGCTGGCAAGTATGGGAACAGGGCTGTGTTTTTGTTTAAGTGAAAACTTTAAACTTGAGTAAGAACAAGGTAAAAAATTATAGCATGCTTTTGTATTGTAACAAAAAGATACGGCACAGCTATATAACCAAAGCCTAGATAAATATATGGAATAATAAAAGTAATTTTTAAAAAAATTCTTCCAGAAGGTGGTGAGATTCAGGTGGACTTCCAGAGGAGAGCCACCCAGAATCCTGAAATAAAGATGCCTTTATTTCGAAGTCAAACTAAATCTGTTCATCTAGCCCAATACTGACTATGGTGACTGTCAATGACTCTTCAAGGTCTTAAGAAAAATCTGACCCCAACCTTTCTACTTGAAATCCCTTAACTAGCAATGCTAGGGATTGAACATGTGGCATTCTGCATGCCAAGCATATGTTCTGCCCCTAAGCTGTGGTCTCCTTCCCTTTCTCTTCCATCTCCTTTTAATACAAGAACAATGCTAGCCAGCAGCTGCTCCAAACCTGCTTACGGAGACCGTCATGGCATGAGCAGAGGCGGTCTGTTGTGTAGAGCTTCATACAGGAGGATGGAACCTCAGCATGGAGGAGAGGCCATAAGGAGCCAAGCCACGTCCTAGAACAGGGAAACTGTGGCTCTCCCGATGTTGGAGTCCAGCTCCCATCAAGCCCAGCTGACATGGCCACCATGATGTGAACTGATGGACTGCAGCCACTGGAATCAGTCATCCCTTTCCTAGAACAAGGAACTAATGTCTTCATTTGTAGCACCACTTTGAGCTGAAACAATGGGAGAGACCTAGAAGGCTATGGGATCTATAAAACCATACTGTGTGGTTATTAAAACATTTCCATTTGCACATACACCCAGAATCCATGAGCCCTCTAACATACCTATTTTCCCCCACCCCAAAGGCAGGCATTTAACAAAGCCTGCATTGCTACTGCGTGGTAAATTAATGAGCTTTCAGGTGCTTTGCATTGGCCATGGGAGTGATAGGCTGAAGTGCTGCTCTTGCCTTTTCCTCCCCTCTGCAGGTCAGTTCCCAGAATTGTGTCGCACTGTATTTAGCAGAACCCAGCGTGGAAAGACACTGAATTTTCCCACTGAGTTCTATATGACGAATGTAACTGGGCTGCAACCTGGAACACAGTTAATTGGGTAAAAACCGACATTGGGAATTCCAGGAGTGGAAGGGGGGTTAACCCCCCATTTTCCAGAACAGAAGAGTCACGGTGGCACCAACAGTTTTATCCCCTCTGAAGAAACGAATGTGAATCCGCCAGCTGCCAGGCACCATTTTGTTGCTCCTGGTGGCAGGATAAAGAGATTGTGGAGGTGGCAGCAATGTTATGTGGGGAGGAAGGAGGGAACAAAAACAGGAGCTACTGTAAGTTCAGGTGGGGTGCACAGGAAGAACAAAGGCTGGACCCAGTCCCAAATCCACACCTCAAATTTCGCTAGCAGTACGCTTACCATGATTTTTATATATAAAGATAACAGTCCTGAATTTTGCCTCCTTGTTAATGCTCCAGTGCGACTCAAAAATATCACACGGGGAACTGAATTTCAGGAAGTGAAGCAAAGACTGGCCAGAGAGTGGAGGGGAAAGAAGGCAGGGCATCGGTAGAGAAGCATATTGCCCTCTCTGCACCCCCAAGCCAAGTATGAAATGCCTCCTAATCCAATAAAATAGCTATTACCTTTTTCTACAGCCAGGATTTTTTTAAAAAAAGATTCAGGCTAGTATTGGCAGCCTAGAAGAGCCTCTGTTCTCTTGGGTGGGGTTGTTCTTGAACCCTGAAGGCAGCCCATCTAGGAGAAGGAAAGCACTGATTCTAAACCTCCGCTGCCTGGCGGGATATCTTTGAGAGAAGAAAAGGCTAAGGAGTAAACCCTACACAAATCCAGAGTGGAGTCCCTAAGTGAGTTGGCTGGTGCCTTGTACAACACCTTCTGGTAACTCTTGCAGCCAAGCTGGTGCCAATGTACGGCTCCGCTTTCCTTTGGAACGCATCAGCGTGGCCAAGGGTGGAGTCCTGTTCGTTTGGCAGCCCAGAACCTCCATATTCACTGCCCAGGCTTGTACCCCAGGGAGCCCAGGGTGGCTAATGCAGCAGTTTGATTGCTCTAAAAACGTAGGGTGGCGGTTTTGTTTATCTACACAAGAACCAACCAGGCGGCGCTGTACCGATCCAACGCCTAGTGCAAACGTAAGGAACAAAAGAGGCTGGTACATTTGTCTGAACTGCGGTGAGTTTGCTTCCACAGTAGACCCGACACACAAATTATGACTATCTCTCTTGTTTCTGCCTTCTGTCAGGGAAGAATTTCCGAAACCAGGTATGTTAAACAGAGCATCTTTTAGGCAAAGGTTGGGTTTGCCTCCCCCCACCCCGTCTGACTAGCAAGAATTCAAGAGGTGAAAGTTTCTCTGGATTAATGTGATGAGACAAATTGATGGAGGGTCTCGCTAGCTCTGTGTCTCTGAGTACCAGTTGCCGCTGACTGAAAGTTGGAGGGGGGCTGTTGCCTTCATGTCTTGTTTGGGTTGGTGGCAACTGGTTTGCCACAGTGAGAACAGAATGCTGGACTAGACAGGCCTTTGGTATGCTCCAGCAGAGCTCTTTTTTTGTTTTTTAAATTTCACTGATGGGGGGACGGGAGTACCATCTGCTGAATTTGATGGTCTGGCAGCTGTAAAAATCACAGGAGCACCACCGAGGTGGGATGGGGTGTGGGAAGAGTGACAATCTTACCTGAAACCTACTGCAAGACTATTACTTTTATAATGGGGCCTATGGGAATCTGTGCCCTAGATCAGTAACTTCACACAAAATGTACATATTTAAATGCTAAAAACACAACCCAGCACCCGTTCCGAGAAGCCTTTTTCAAAGAAATTTCCAAAGAAATTTCCAGGGCTTTTTTTTTCAGCATGAACTCGCTGGAACCTGGTTCCGGCACCTTTCTAAGAGAACAATGGAGGCATTCGTGGTAAGTTCTGGCACCTCTTTTTTTCTAGAAAAATAGCACTGGAAATTCCTATACAGTGGAACCTCGGAAGCTGAACGCCTTGAACGTTTCGGCTCCCGAACTATCGAAAACCCAGAAGTGATTGTTCCGGTTTTCGAATGATTTTCAGAAGCCGAACATCTTGCACGGATTCCGGTTGTCTGCAGGACGCTCCTGCAGCCAATCAGAAGCCGCGCTTTGGAAGTCGAACCGACTTCCGGAACGGATTCCGTTCAACTTCCAAGGTACGACTGTACTGGTAGTAAAGCTAAGATTTCTCTTGTTTGTCCACCACCTATTTTTACACCGAATCTCTCATTGTCAGAGACAATTGTGCATTTACAGGCTGGTTACTTAAAAGCTGGCCAGGTTATCATCCATGTTTAATGCCCTGGTTAGCAATTAGTATTTACTGGGAAGCTATTTTGAGGACATGATAGACGGTATAAAGCTGTGCCCAGCCTCATGAACCTTCAATTCCTCTGCACATATATTCTTGCCTCCGAACTGGCAGAAGTGGGCGCTGGTTAGAGGTCAGTTTCTGGGAGCCCTGTTGTCCTCCAGACACACCGGATGCTGATCCCTGTGTTAAGGACTGACAAAGGCAGAGGGCAGCAAGCATGGTTCTTTGTTTTAGCATGTGAGATAGAGCCCTCTTATGACCTAACGGGTCTCTTTCGCTCTCAGCAGTTTTGATCTTCCTTCTCCATGGCTTTGCAACTCTCGCCTTCTGCTGGGTCTCCCAGGGTGCCCCATTTTTCACATCGATGGTTGGAAGACTTCCAAAAGTTATCAATTGTGTGATGGGGAAGAGCCTAATTCTGCAGCCTGGCGGTTGTTTTGGGGAAGCAGAAGAGAGACCCGGTCGTCTTTAGACTCTATAGACAATTGATTCGGGCGCCGCACAACCCACTAGAGGTCTTCTCAAAGTTCCAAGCCAGAGTGGATTTCTACGTGCAACTCTCCCAGAGTTCCTTCTCAAATTTTTACCAAGCCTGACGGCATCGAGTCGGCTGCCGTGGCGGAGTTATTGCATGTGGTTTCATAGTCTCCTTTTCCCCCCACTGGAGGCAAGACAGACATCTGATTTTCGAAAGCTGGTACCAGGGGTGGCAGGAGTTGCACATCCTAGACATATGGGTGAGGGAAGGATCAGTGGTTACTGGTCTGGGAGGGGGGAAGCATGTCCAAAGAGGGGGTGTGGGGTGTTTGTGGTGACCTCTCGGCTCCTGCTCAAAGCTGCAAGATGTGTTCTACAGAGGGAAGCAGCTTTCGACAGCCTCCGAGGGTGGAGATGCGGAAGGAGGCGGGCAGAGAGGGGCAATGCTGGTCAGTGGGGCTTCTCGGGGCAGGAGTGTGGTCCCGTGAGCACTCAGGGACTCGGTGTATACCTGAGCCTGGCACGAGATGACCACCTTGCGGTAGAAGAATTTGGGAGTTCTAGGAAGCCGCCGCCGAGGCCCAGCTCTGGAGCCGCACAGCACTTGCCAACTTGCCATGGCCTTTCCGTTGCAGAAGAGGCGGGGGAGCTTGTGAATTGCAGCCAGGCCTGGGGAGGAACCAATAATAGAGCACGTTGCCTTGATGCTGAGAGACCCCGGAAAGCTCTAAAACGTTCTAAAAAGAGCGCCCCTTCCGCGCAGACGGCCGGCCGCTTTTTAGCCATTGGCAGAAAGCAAGAAAACAACAACAACCCAAAACAGAATTGTGCAACGGCCTCCAAAACGAGAGGAAAGCCCTGGCGCAGCTCCTTTTGCAACAGCAGAGGAAGAAACGAGCCCATGCAAAACTCACGGCACTTTAACCCCAACAGCCACTCGCAGGCCCCAAAGCCAAGGCTTAAGAAGAAGCAGCCAATGCAGGGAAGCATGGACATGTCACAACATACCATATACACCACTGAAGAGGCCCACCACAGTGGACAGGCACCTGACTGAGAACCTGTGGGCTGAAAGACACACTCATCTCAACCTGTGAGCTCTGAGCCCTCCTCAGGGATGAATTGCCTCGACTCTAAGGCACTGAGCTTAAATGCACAACACACGATGAAAGGAAGCAATACTTTTGGCAAGAGCTTTGGAGGAAGCTGGTGTCTGATAAAAACGAGGCAGTCCACCTGTCTCCATGGTGTTTTATGGGCTGAGCAAAGCTACATTATTATATATTTTTTTGCATGTTTGCAAACCTTAACGTTCACCTGTGTTCCAAGTCTGCTGATACCTCTCTGTTTTGCACATGAAGAATAGTGGGTGTGTACTTTGTACACACCAGTGCTGTATACTGTTATCAGTTCAGCCCTGTCATGCAACTGTTAAAGACACAGGCATTAAAGACATTCCCTTGGATTGGAAATTCAGTGACAAGGCAAGTTTCACCTGCTGGGTTCAGTCCATCACACAAGTGTTAAAGGCAAAGGGTATTTTTAAAGAAGACTGGCAAGCCTACAATGGCCTCGGAGGCACAAACCCTATTTGGCTGATTATTTTAAGAGTCTACGAGGGCCCAATGGCAAACTCTACCCTTACCAGTACATTCCGGTTCCGTGCGTTATACTCAATTATACTCAGAGTGCATCCATTGAAATTAATGGACCTACATTAGTAATAGCCATTAATTTCAATGGGAGGAATTCAACATCACGCTAAAACAAACCTTTTGGCAGTGCAAATATTTCTGTTTGCTTGACAGAATGACTCCCCCTGCCATGTGCTGTTCTGGGGGGTCCCAACCACACACACCCCAAGCTGATTTGGGGGGGGGGTTGTGGGGAGTAGTCTCAATGTGCTAGCAGGAGTCCTGGCACTGGCTATCAATAGCAAAGCTACTTAGTTGGATCCAGCCCAACTTTTAAGTAAAAGTTTAATACAACCCCCAGTATTTATATGGCGAACTGCCTGCTTCTGAAAAATGTCCTTTAACTCATGGAGGGCTATTGATAAGAGGACTGTGACTTCCGGCAGGGAGAGGGGCTTGCATGTATCTTTCATGATTGTAACACACACAAACAATGAATGCCTCAAGAGGGATAAGCAGGAGTCCATTGTGATGATAAGGAATTTCATTAGAGTGAAAAGGGCCAGTTTAAAAACTTTATTTTATTTTTTTGCATTAAAGAGCATCCCTAACCATGAATGATATTTAGGATCATGTTAATGGAATACCTTGTACCCGTGCTTAGCTTATGAACACAAGAGGAGCCTGCTGGATCGGGGCCCATCTAAGTTCAGCATCCCGTTCTCACACCACCTCAGCTTGGTCACCTGAATTTTGCTAGTCAGTGGCTTATTCCTGCATTCTGCTTCAGTCCTTGAAGAAATATTTGGTATATACTGTTGTACATTCCTGCTTAATTCAACCAAATGGGTGGTTCCTCGGCCATAAAAGTTTGACGGAAGGGCAAGAAGTGTGCTGATGCATTAAGAATGGAGACGAAGAACCGCAGGGAGGAGGGGAGGTCAAGTACCACTCCTCCTCCTCCGTTGCTTCACAATGTCACCCAAATGGCAGGGACAAAAACAACAGAACAGTAGCAGACAAATCAGTAGCAAGGTAGGGAGGACGGCTAGCCAGGCAGAGGCTTGGGAGGATGGTGGT
Source organism: Podarcis siculus (assembly GCA_034642415.1). Taxonomy (NCBI): domain Eukaryota; kingdom Metazoa; phylum Chordata; class Lepidosauria; order Squamata; family Lacertidae; genus Podarcis; species Podarcis siculus. The sequence continues at coordinate 24,692,075 of JAXCMG010000002.1, forward strand.
AAATGTCGTGTACTGCAGAGCTTGGCTGTGGGTCGCAAGGCAGGGTTGTTCAACTGGCTGTTTGGGCAACCTGCTTGGATGCCCATAGGCTAGCCTTTTGGACTTCCTTGCCTAAATCCCACATGCTTCTGATCTCTCGAGTCGCATAATTTCCTCTGTCTGAGATTCGGCCCGCTCTGTTCCAGTGGGCTTGGAACCAAGCAATCCCTACATCAGGAGTCACCAACTTTTGGGTTCGGGGGGGGGGGCAGGCACATTGGGAATGTACAGAGAAAGAAACAAAATGGCTGCTGACAGGGGGGTAAGGGGAGGACCCATTCGCAAAATGGATGTCATTGTGGGTGTGGCCCGTCCCAAAACATCCATTTCAAAGAAGGCAAACGATCCTAAATACAGTCATACATTAGATCCTGAACGCCTTGGTACTCGGACATTTTGGCCCCCAAACGCCACAAACCCAGAAGTGAGCGTTCCGGTTTGCGAACGTTCTTTGGAACCTGAACGTCCGAAGGGGCTTCTGATTGGCTGCAGGAGCTTCCTGCAGCCAATCAGAAGCCACACTTTGGTTTCTGAATGTTTTGGAAGTCAAACGGACTTCCAGAACTGATTCTGTTTGACTTCCGAGGTACCACTGTACACTCGTGGGAAACTGTATCCTGAGAACCTTCTCTGCCTCCTGGGTGTCCTTGGAATCAAAGTTCTTCCTTTCGTATCATGGTTTCTCTCCACCTCCCTTAGTCCCTGTGTTGCTCTTGGCTCCTAGCACTTTCCTGCCTGGCTTGCCCCCAGCAAACAGAGCCTTAGTTTTGCCCTCCACGCAAATGCCAAAGGCGGTTCATCCGACCTCCTCCTCTGGCCCACTCCCTGCCATCACACACTGTGGCCAACGTTCCTTCAAAGTCCTTTATTGGGATGGAGAGTCTAGCTCTTAAGAAAACATGATTCCCTCTCCATACAACCCCATGTTAAGAAGTGCTGCCCAGACCCTATAAATATATATATCTATTTATATATATGTGTGTAGCATGATTCCTCCCTGCAGCGACAAACCCCGAACGAGGGCTGCTCCTGGGTCACTGGGGGCTCCTGCCCTCCCTCTGCTGCCGCCTCCTGATCATAGACGCTCTGATGGCAGTGAGTTCGGTGGCCGAAGCTAAATCCATGCCCGGGGGGGACGGGGGATTTGGGGGCACAGGTATGCTGTGCATCAAGTTCCGCAGGTGCTGCTGCACCCTGACCCTCACGGGGTAGGCGGAAGAGAAGGGAGCGTGAGAGGCCGCCAGGTCAGGAGAGAGGGGGAGAGAACCCATTTCCTGCGACCGCATCTTCAGCCACAGCTCCCTACCTGGCATCGGGGCTGCCTTGCTGGGCACCGGAGCCACCGCGCTGGCGCCTTTGGGATCCTTGGCCTGGTGGAGGGCAGGCTCCTGGGGGGCTAGGCTCTGGGAGCTGGACGTGGCAGACAGCTGAGCCGGGCCGGACAACTTGCCCCCCGGGACGACCGTGGTGGTAGCCATGCTATGGGCCATCAGCACTTTCCGGTTGCGGGGGTCTGCGTTGAGCTTGCTGGGCAGCTTGAACCTTGCAGATGTTGAATCGGGGACCTTGCTGCCGGGCGCCTTCTCACGGACTTTGTTCTCCTTCCCAGGAGCCACAGGCTCAGTCGCCTTGCCGTTGGCGGACGCCCAGCACGGGGTGGGGGCTCGTGGGGTATCCTGGTTACTGCGCCGGTAGATCAGCTTGGGCTTGGGTGGCTGGGGCCCGCTGTTGTTCTTGGCATCGCTAGGCACAGGGCTTCTCTGGAGCGGAGGCCTCTTGACGGTGGAGCCTTCTACCAAAAGGCTAGTGCCAACGTACTGAGGGATTTCCACAGCTGCCTGTGGGGAGATGAGGGAAACAGGGTGAGGCTGCCAAGCACCCCTCGAGCTCAGAGGGGCAGGGCAGCAGGGATTATTGTTGGCCCTGGCTTGCAAAGCTGCCACAAGGCTGAGAGAGATATCCTGAGACGGGGCTTTGGGGATACGGTTTCATCACTGGACACTGAGGTCTAGCTTCGAGGGCCTTCTGGTGGCTCCCTCACTGCGAGAAGAGAGGTTACAGGGAATTGGGCAGAGGGCCTTCTTGGTGGTGGCGCCCACCCTGTGGAATGCCCTCCCATCAGATGTCAAGGAAATCAACAACTATCTGACTTTTAGAAGACATCTGAGGGCAGCCCTGTTTAGGGAAGTTTTTAATGTTTGATGTTTTATTGTGTTTTTAATATTCTGTTGGGAGCCGCCCAGAGTGAGAAAACTCAGTCAGATGGGCAGGGTATAAATAATAAACTGTTGTTGTTGTTGTCATCAAGCAGAAATGGTCCCCAGGATGCATCTGTGTCTGGTGCAGAAGAGGCCCAAAGAAACTGTTCCCAAACTGTGCCCCCATACATGCTGCAGCGTGTCTCGAGAGAACCACTAGGGTGCTTGCAAAAAAACAAATTGTTAAAAAGGGTCCTGTGGTGCTCCTTCCCATAAGCCCCCTCCGAGAATAAGTAATTCTGGAGCATCTCTGCACCAGAGTGAAGGAATGATTCTGCAGGAGGTACATTCAGAACCACACCAGAATGTTTGCTTCCAATCTAGAAGGCTCAGTAGGAAGAGCATGAGATTTCTGCACTGCACAGGGTTGGACTAGCAACTAGAGGTTGTCAAGCTTGCTTGCTCCACTCACCCGGCCTGTCCACCAACCCCTTTGCCAGCTGCCCTTCTCCTACACCTGACCAAACCCCACTCTCTTTACACTGCTCCTCCCCTCAGTGCATCCCAACCCCAAAGGCCTTTTAACAGAGGGCAAGGGATGCTGCATAACGGCTTGCTAAACCGCTCTGTGAAGTGCCTCTCCTTCCTTCCTGGGCTGCCTGCCACCAGCAGTGCTTCCTTGCTCTCCTGCCTGTGTTCGTCACACTGGAGTTGGCATGGTCACCTGCTGGTGGCCACGTGAACTGCAAACATGACAACAGCCTTAGGTTTCTATATATATAGGAAGAAAGGAGAAGTCTGTGTGTGGTGCCGCCTCCCAACCAATTAAGGCACACTCCGTAGAGAAGAAACTCAGGGCTGCTTTGAGGTCCTGTCCCATTCCACGAGGCACTGAAGAAAGCTCTGAATGAGCTCCCTTGGCTTTCTGTTGGCCATTCCTGCCAGCTGGCTCCTCAGGCACCTAATCAGCCTGCAAACCCTCAGTGCAGAAAGGATGAGCCATCTGCATTGAAGGCCACCAGATGGTGGCAGAGCAAGAACCCAAAGGAAAGGGAGGCAGAGCCAGTGCAGGGCAAATCAGGCAGACTGGGGAGATGCTTTATCCAAGCAGCTAATCCCAGTCCCTGAGGCTAAGGCAGCTGAGCCCTGTGCACTAACCTGTTTGTAGATGAGCTCAAAGTCTCCCGTGTTGCAGTTGCGGTCGTACTTGCGATCGATGACCACGCGCAAGGTGTCCTCCTGCACGCTGGCGCAAAGGCGGGTAGTGATGGCAGTGGAGGCTGCCATGGTGGGGCTGGCATTGATCTCAATCAGCCACGGCTGGTAATCTTCTCCAAAGAGGAAGTCTGCGCCGTAGAGCTCAAAGCTGTTTTTGCGGAATTCCACCAAGTCCTGCGAGGTCTGCATGGCGTGAATGATGGCGGCCTTCATGCCGGGCACAATCACCGTGGACCACGCCTCGGGGGCCCCCATCTGTCGCAGGTGGGCCTGGAACTGCTCGGACGACCACATGTTGTCGCGGGGGAGCTCAGAGTGGCGGTTCAAGGAGTTCTCGTAGTGCTTCTGGATGGAGTTGTTGCACAGGTGGATGGAGCTGGGTTGGAGAGGAGGGTAAGATCAGTCCACAAGGGGCGGGGGTCAGGTGCATCGGGCAACAATACAGGATTGGGGCCCGGGAGGTGTGTGTTCCATCCCTGCTAAGCCACAATAGGAACACAGAAATCAGTCCATCTAGCTCAGCATCATCTATAGGGGCAAGAGTGCAGCGGCACTCAAGGTTTTTGGAAAGGAGGCTTTCCCAGCCTTACCAGGAGATTCTGGGGACTGAACATGGCACCTCCTTTATGCAAAACAGAGCCTTGGCCACTGAGCTGCTCCCCATTCTCAACTCCTTCCCATCTATGGTGATCAGGGATACTGTTATGTACTGAGTTGAATAGGATCCAAAATGCCGCAGTCTGATTGGTCCTAGAACAATAGGATTCAGAATGCAGGAGTCTGATTGGTCCTAGAACAATGCAGCAGTATGATTGGTCTGCAGGAGCCACCCAATCCAGCTCCAGATGGAAGTGAATCCACAACCTGATTGGCCTACAGGAGAATCCCGGAATTAGCCAATCACGTGCAGGCCATTGTGTAAATAATGTATATAAAGCAGATACTTTGGGGGAACTTTCATTCCTCCTCCCACTATGAGCTGATATACTCGACCCTGAGTATATTTCAGATACTTCTTCCCTGTACGTGCTGCTGCCAAGAAGCCTCATTCTGCATTCTAAAGAAGCCCTGTTCACAAGAGCTCTGCCCCCCCCCCCCCCACGGCTGATAACCACAGTACTTCTTGGGCATTTCTCCCCTGCTAGGCTCCAGCAAAGCACAAGGCATGACTGTTCTGCATTGCTCAGCATTCTCCCTTCCCCAGAAACCTCATCTCCCTCTACTTTAGCCCCACAGCGCCCTTGTGGCTCTCTGAACAAGCCCTATCTTCATCCCTCCCCAAAATACTCTCTCCTTATTACTGCAACCACACCCAGGCTCCCAACTCCTTTTTCATGCTCATACTAGATATTCACTCCTCCTCCACCAGTTCTTTTTTCCTTTCTCCCACCCTCCATTTCTTCTCCACCCTCAGCTGCCCTCTCTTGGGGCTCTCCAAGATATTCAGTGGCCAGCTACCGTCACACGCCTTTCCCCGGTTACATTATGCTGGTCAAGTTGCTTTGGCAATGTTTGCAGAGCCCGCTGGTCTGCACGAGAGCGCTGATTTATTTAATTTCACGCAACAGATTTCTCACCTGCTCGTCAGGGCACATTGCCCTCACAAGGTGCCTTACCAAGAGAGATTTAAAACACACACATACAAAAAAATATATATTGAGCTTCCCAAGGTTTCAGGTTTCAGGTGGGTAAAACCTCAGCGCCTAGGGCTTGCCGATCGCATGGTCAGCGGTTCGAATCCCCGCGGTGAGGTGAGCTCCCGTCGTTCAGTCCCAGCTCCTGCCAACCTAGCAGTTCGAAAGTACCCCTAAGTGCAAGTAGATAAATAGGTACCGCTTTATAGCGGGAAGGTAAACGGCGTCTCCGTGTGCTGCGCTGATGCCGGCTCGCCACAGCAGCTTCATCACGCTGGCCACGTGGCCCGGAAGTGTCTCCGGACAGCGCTGGCCCCCGGCCTCTTAAGCGAGATGGGCGCACAACCCTAGAGTCGGACACGACTGGCCCGTACGGGCAGGGGTACCTTTACCTTTTTTAAGGTTTCAGGCAGGTCTGCAATCCGCTTAAATGGTCAGAGCTGTAGTTCACAACCTATTTACCCAGGAAGAATAACTGGGATGATCCTGCAGAATTTAGAAGAGCGCAGAAAGCTGCCTTATACTGTCAGGCCAATGGTCCACCTAGCTCTGTATTGTCAGCACAGACTGGCAGCAGCTCTCCAGGGATTCAGGCTGGATAGATTCTCAGTCCCACCTGGAGTTGCCAATGCATAAGCCTGAGACCATTCTGCTCTGCAAGGCAGATGCTCTTCTGTGGATCTGCAGTCCTCACGGGACACCAACGAGACTATTTAAGACTGTGAGTGGCATGCACAGAACAAAGTAGCAGCATCTCTCTCTCTCTCTCTCACACACACATACACACCAACCACACACACACACACACACACACACACACACATCAAGCTGTATCCAGCCGTGGAGAAGATAAGCAATGCAACACTCACGTGTCCAGTTTGTGTAGGGAAAAGGGCTGCGTGGAGAAGCGGATGTAGCTATGCTGGTAGAACCAGATGGTCAGTGGGTTCCAGTCGGTCACCAGGAACCACTGGCGCAGATCAAACTTGGTGCCAAAGATGAGCAGGGGCGTCTCAATGTATTTCTGCACCACCCACTTGCCGTCCTTTACGATCATGGGGTCGCAGTCCACGAGCTTCACTATTTCCTCCAAGCGGTCCATGCACATGATGCCTGTTGGGAAACAAACAAGCAAACAAAAGCCCTCACGGTCATGACAGACCCACTTCCGTTCCATCCCCACATCCTTGCTATCAGAGCAGTTCAGAGCAAAGCGAAAAGCTCAGGCAGCCTTTCTGCAGAAGCCAAGCTAGGTACACAACACCTTTTCCACAACCGATGCAGTGGAGATGGCAAGAGACACAAAGTGCATGTTTTTGTGTTACTGGTGTCCAACCTCCACTCAACAAAAAGAACTTCTAGGGTGGCTATGAAACTCACAAAGGTGGCAGTCATATCACACCAGGATCAGGAGCCCTGGCCATCAGGTTGTCATGGCAGGACTAACATAACACATTTTTATCTTTGGCAGGAACAACAAAAAACGGTTCCAGAAAGGGCCTAGGGTTGCCATATTTTAAAAAGTGAAAATCTGCACACGAAAGTTTAATGAAGAAGAAAAGGAGGAGGAGGAGGGGTTTGGATTTGATATCCCGCTTTATCACTACCCGAAGGAGTCTCAAAGCGGCTAACATTCTCCTCTCCTTTCCCTTCTTTCCCCACAACAAACACTCTGTGAGGTGAGTGGGGCTGAGAGACTTCAGAGAAGTGTGACTGGCCCAAGGTCACCCAGCAGCTGCATGTGGAGGAGCGGAGACGCGAACCCGGTTCACCAGATTACGAGTCTACCACTCTTAACCACTACACCACACTGGTGAAAATCACCAAAATCTACACTATTGACACGGGCTGCCATTTCCACTCAAGGGCTGAATACTGGCTATGTCCAGGAAATTCTGGATGTATGGCAACCCTAAGAAAGGCTAACAAATGTCAGTGATAGGAAAGGATCTGCCTTTGGGCTTACAATCTGAAAGTCACAACAAAAAAGGAAAAGTGTTTTGGAGTGAAAGGGGGGGGGGACAAACCCTTTGGTTCTCACCCTATAATTCTGATTCATAGTTGTGGGTTAACTCTGAGCAACCTCAATCTGCCACTAGAACAGGCTGCATTCACTGCAGTAAGCAAGTCCCTTCTCAGTCGGCCTTCGCAGTCTCATTTGATTGTGTGAACTCAACAAAGAGGCCGAAAAAATCCTCCTCACATTTCAACTGCTGGGTGTCTCTAAGCCTGCTAGGTGACAGCTGCACCAGTTGTGCACAGTGCCTTAGCAACCAAGATTTTTTAATAACAGCAAACTCAAGAAGGGCACAATAGGGATGTGGTCAGGGTGCCACTGCTCAGGAAGAAGCCCAGTGTGAACAAGCCCTTTTCCAAGTCCATTTTCCCCCAGTCTCCCCCTTATAGGCTCTTTTGGATTATCGACTCCCCTCCATATGCAGCGCCGCTTCTCTCACCTCTGCCCCGGGACTTGGCCCCTGGCTTCACAATCCATATGTTCCTGTCCCCTTCCATGTCCAGCTGCGGGACGACCTTTGACAGTCTCTGAAGGACATCTTCGCACCGCTCGACGTGGGCACCCGTCTGCACCATCTGTGCCCCCTCGCTGCAAACACAAACACTCAGAGCAAGGACCCCACCCATTCTCCTGCCAGCACAATCTGCTTGGTTCGGACAGGCAGCTGTTCTAGAAACGAGCTGTATATATCGGACTCAACCACAGTTTTATCTAGAAATTGGCACGGTTATGACCGAGTGGTAAATCTGAGAATATGGCCTCCTAATGGACCATGAGACTGAGGCTGAGGCTCCAATACTTTGGCCACCTCATGAGAAGAGAAGACTCCCTGGAAAAGACCCTGATGTTGGGAAAGATGGAGAGCACAAGGAGAAGGGGACGACAGAGGACAAGATGGTTGGACAGTGTTCTCAAAGCTACCAGCATGAGTCTGACCAAACTGCGGGAGGCAGTGGAAGACAGGAGTGCCTGGCGTGCACTGGTCCATGGGGTCATGAAGAGTCGGACACGACTAAACAACAACAAATGGACCATTTCACCAGTAACAGATTTATAGCCCTTGCAGTCGCAGAGGGAACTCGTGGCTCTCTAGATATTATTAGACTCTAATGCCTATCAGCCACAGCCAGCATGGCCAACATATCAAGGGATTGTGGGCAGTATCCGACAACATAGTTCCATTTGCCTAAGGACTTCTGGCTGCATCATTAACTCCCCCCCTTCCCCTATGCACCCCATAAATCTGTTTTTGGGGTTCTCCCAATCCTCTGGAGGATATTTGGAGAAGGTGTGGGAACATGCAGGGAGAGAAAGTCCTTGTGCTGATGGAACTACTTCAATGGGATACCACCCTATAGGCGTTTAGCCCAACAACATCGAGTAGGCTGTAGGTTCCCCATCCCTGGGCTTGGGATATGTGAGCATTTTCAACCACAATATGTCTCAGGTGCTATAGAGAACCTGGGAGAACCTTCCAGGTGGCTCAGATTTCAGCACCCAACTGCAATCCCTTCCTCTCTCCATTGTTTCCCATGCCTAGGGCCTTCATACTCAGGTTCGACAGTCATTTCCCTTCAGTCTTTCAGACATAGCCCTCAAATTTTGTTTTTTGATGATTAAAAACAAAGCAAAAACAAAAAGAGAGAGAGATTAAGAGCACAAGCATGTAAAGATGAGCAAAACTGCCTAGTTCACGTAACACAACTGACATAACCTACATAACAAATTTCTGCATGGACACTTCTCAGTCTGCTGATTCCTGCAAAATTTCGTTTGAAAATAGAGCAACATTTCCAGCTCTCACAATTGTGGAGGAGGAGGAGTTTGGATTTGATATCCCGCTTTATCACTCCCCTTCAGGAGTCTCAAAGCGGCTAACATTCTCCTTTCCCTTCCTCCCCCACAACAAACACTCTGTGAGGTGAGTGGGGCTGAGAGACTTCAAAGAAGTGTGACTGGCCCAAGGTCACCCAGCAGCTGCATGTGGAGGAGCGAGGAATCGAACCCGGTTCACCAGATTATGAGTCTACCGCTCTTAACCACTACACCACACTGGCTCACAATTGTGAAGGAAATGAAAGGTGTTCAAGGAGTTTCTACTCAATGCCCCTAGAAAAAAATCCAGGTTTAATCTGGCAGGACCTTCCAGTAGTCAGGGAGTAAGAATTTCTTTACACAATACAAACCACAGTCCTTCCCTCAAGTTCCCCTTTAAGTCCCTGTATCTTCCTCTACATACCCAGTTGCTGTAATCCTGATAGGTGTAGTTTATTCCCCTGTTTGTGTTAGAAGATTGTCCCTTCAGAGTTTATGTAGGCTGCCCTCGTGCCATCGTGATCACATGAACCCCATTCCCAAGGATGCTCAGAGTGGGGAGGAAGGGCAGGAAGAGAGCAAGGAGGAAGGAGGAAGGCAAGGGCTGCAGAGAAGTTAATGACACAAAGTTTGTGGTTCAGTCCTGCCCGGAGTGTCCTCTTTTGTCAGGGGCAAGCTACAAAACCAAGCGCCCTAAATGCAAAATCTGTATGCGCGTCAAACCTTCTTTCCTAAAATGATTCTGCAAAAAAATAAAAGTGGGGCGACAAATATTGCTAAACTGAAATGAGCACATACACACACAACAGGTTGCACCCAGGTGCTGTCCATGCATAAACAGAATGGACTTCCACTTGTGCAACATTATTTCAGCTTCCACTGCCTACCTCCAGCCTTCTGAATACCCTCAAAGAAAAATTTTTTTGGGGGGGGGGCTTTGAGAGCGGGGTGGAGAGACGAGAGGAAGATGCAGTCTCCTTGCCCAAGTCAACTTGGCGGAGTCCACTCTATGCAAATGTACACAAATTTGCACAAAGGTCCAGTTCTGAAATTGGGGCTTTTCGGGTTCGAGAGCAGATGGCTTTGCTGTGTGGTATATTCCAGGATCTCCTATACTTACTGGGCTAGCTGGTAGTAGCCATGTAGAAACTTTTCCCAGTGTGACTTTTTCATTAGCAAAGGAGAGCCGGATTCTCTGTCAATGTCCTGGTGCCTCAAGCTGCTCATGTGTTCCTCGCAGGCATGTATCGCAGTCTCAATCAGCTGGGATGAGAGCAGGACTCCTTTCTTCCGGTGGGTGTACTGCTTGACTTTTGAAAATGAAGGGTTGTTGAGCCAGTTATGCAAGGCAGACAAAGCAAGACTGCCTGAGATACTGTTTCTGCTGCTCCCTGTAAGTCACAGACCTTTCAACATTTCTCCCATGAAAATAGGGATATTCTATTCAATTATAATAATAATTTTACTATTTACACCCCACCCATCTGACTGGGTTGCCCAAGCCACTCTGGGTGGCTTCCAACATTTATATACATATACATACCCCCACCCCACCCCACAAAACTTCCCTATACAGTGGTACCTCGGGTTAAGTACTTAATTTGTTCCGGAGGTCTGTTCTTAACCTGAAACTGTTCTTAACCTGAAGCACCACATTAGCTAATGGGGGCCTCCTGCTGCTGCTGCGCCACCGGAGCACGATTTCTGTTCTCATCCTGAAGCAAAGTTCGTAACCCAAGGTACTATTTCTGGGTTAGCGGAGTCTGTAACCTGAAGCGTATGTAACCTGAAGCGTATGTAACCCGAGGTACCACTGTACAGGGCTGCTGTCATATAGCTCAAGAGTCACATAACGCCTTATCTTCCAACATTTCTTCGAAGAAAACAGGGATGTCCTAAAGAAAAGTGGGACATGTCAGGATCAAATCAGAAACCAGGATGGTTTCCATAAATCCAGGACTGTCCCTGAAAAATAGGGACACTTGGAGTGTCTGAAATCAAAGCAACACACACAAAAACTGTCACAAAAAGAGACCTAGGTTTTTTTTTAACAAACAAACAGATTCCCAGTTGTCAGGGTCTGGCTGGACACTGAGGAGTGGTGGTTGGAAACTGACTTGGAAAAAGTGATCTGTGATCTGGGGGAGCCTAAAAGCTACACCCACCCACCCAGCTCACTTCAGATAAAGAAACTCCATAGCACTTCTTTCTTAGGATATTTTCACATGGAAGACTTGAAGCAAGCTGATGCTTCAATTACCGTATTTTTTGCACCATATCACTCACTTTTCTCCTCCTAAAAAGTAAGGGGAAATGTCTGTGCGTGTTATGGAGGGAATGCCTACGGGTGGCATGCCTACGGATTTTCCTCCTCTAAAAACTACGTGCGTGTTATAGAGCGAAAAATACGGTAGTTTCTGATCTAATCTCCATTGGAAAGAAAGTTCATTTGCATGCCAAACACCTCTACTCCATTCTCTCTTCTTACACAGAGGAGACCAGCCCAACCATAGACAAGAGAAGGATCACTTAGCTGTGAAAAAATATCTTAGAGAAAAAGCCACAGGGCTAATTTTGGAGGTAGACCATAGCCACTTCTCAATAGTCTTCCCCTAGAACACAACTGATGGCATTAGCAAAAATGTCAAGAGAAAGGCAATTTATCACACGTTCTGCTCTTCCATCCAGGACCTTCTCCAGGTACTCGCTGGAGACGGCAGTAGAGAAATCTCTGTGGCTGTTCCTTTTTTGAACACACGGCTCCTACCGCTTACCTGGAGTCTCTGGGAAATTTGGGGGCTCATTCTGATTAGCATCCAATCTTGTCCTGTCGGGGGGTTCATTCCAGTATCGTTTCACCACCACTTTGAGAAGGCTCCTGGCCGCAGTGAGCTGGAAATCCTCTACCATAAAAGGGAGGAAGGACACATAATTCTCTGGTGAGAATCCAGAGCGGGGTGGGGGGGAGGAACCCCTAAACCATCCTCTCCCCCCCTCAACTGTCATTTGAGGGCACCCATTCCATCCAGCTGCCTCAGTGGAGGAGATGGGAAGCAGGGCCTCGTTTCATTAGCTTTGCTGGAGGCCCAGTTCCATCAGGTGTCTCCTGCCCCTGATTTGGGCCAGCTGGTCATCATACAGTATTTAGAAATTGATGCCTGAATTTTGACTTCCTTCTTCCCTCCCTGTCTTTTCCCCTTGCGTGTTGTGTTGTTTTTTAATATAAGCCTGCAGGTAGGGACTGTTCTGTTTTGATTGTAAGCTGCTTCGGAAATCTTTTTTGGCTGAAGAGTGGGGTACAAATGCTCGAAAAGAAATGAATGAATGAATGGTCTATGTCTACGGAAGTATTTGTTTTCATTTTCTGTTTCACCCCATCCTAAGGACTCATGATCATAGCTGTCAACTTTTCCCTTTTCTTGCGAGGAATCCTATTCGGAATAAGGGAATTTCCCTTAAAAAATGGGAAACGCTGACAGCTATGCTCATGATGAGTAATTATTTAAATGGGACATAATTTACCCAGAGCTAAATAACACACTTTTCTTTTTTACAAGCTTATTAAAGACTCTTTCACAGGGATTAATCTTACTCATTTAAAAGTAGGCCAAACAAGAACTTGCAATGTTTCTGGGGGGAAAGTCCATTCACAATCCAGTCACACTTTCTACTAATGGCATGGGAGCCATTTCCCTGGGCAAGATCCTACATTATGGTGGCAAGTATTGCCCTTTCTTTACTTGCCTCCCCTCTCCTTAGTTTCCTGTCCTGTCAACATTTAGATTGTAAGCTCCATGAGGACAGGGTGGTTTTCTTCTTAAGACACTCTGAAAAGTGCCACGTATAGTAACAGCAACAACAGAAGCAACCTGATCTGTGTTAGCTTGAATAACCTATTTTTAACTGGCCATTTCATTCAGCTTTTTTTGTACAGTATTTTAAAACTATTGCCTTGAGGTAGGATAGAAACTGAAGTTACTCTAACCGATGGGAAAGCAACTGGGTGGGAAGGAGGGAATAAACTGTGGGAAAGATTTGTGCCTGTAACTATACAAAGTGTGTCTCTGCAGTCTCCTGTGAAGAATAAATATTATCCACCCTGCTCTTCTCCTTCCTTTATGCCTTTCTTTCAGAATTGCAGTGTGAATTGGGGTCTAATACTTTCCTTACTTGGGACGTGGGTGGCGCTGTGGTCTAAACCACAGAGCCTAGGGCTTGCTGATCAGAAGGTGGGCGGTTTGAATCCCCGCAACGGGGTGAGCTCCCATTTCTCAGTCCCTGCTCCTGCCAACCTAACAGTACAAAAGCACATCAAAGTGCAAGTAGATAAATAGGTACCACTCCGGCGGGAAAGTAAACTGCGTTTCTGTGCACTGCTCTGGTTCGCCAGAAGCGGCTTAGTCATGCTGGCCACATGACCCGGAAGCTGTCTGCGGACAAACGCCAGCTCCCTCGGCCTGTAGAGCGAGATGAGCACGCAACCCCAGAGTCGTCCGCGACTGGACCTAACGGTCAGGGGTAAAGGTAAAGGTACCCCTGCCTGTACGGGCCAGTCGTGTCCAACTCTAGGGTTGCATGCTCATCTCGCTCTAGAGGCCGTGAGCCGGCGCCGTCCGAAGACACTTCCGGGTCACGTGGCCAGCGTGACGAAGCTGCAGCTGGCGAGCCAGCACCAGTGCAGCACACGGAAACGCCGTTTACCTTCCCGCTATAAAGCGGTCCCTATTTATCTACTTGCACTTAAGAGTGCTTTCGAACTGTTAGGTGGGCAGGAGCTGGGACCGAACGACGGGAGCTCACCCCGCCGCGGGGATTCGAACCGCTGACCATACGATCGGCAAGTCCTAGGCATTGAGGTTTTACCCACAGCACCACCCGCGTCCCTAACAGTCAGGGTTACCTTTACCTTTACTTTCCTTACTGATCATGAAACCAAATTAAGTATCTCTGATGATGATGTTGCTGTTATTATAAATACCTAAAGAACTCAACAGGAGGGTCAAACATGTGTTTTCTTGACTATATTAGGCTCTTGAAAGTAGCAGCTAGAATCCCTCCCAGATCCTCCAAGGAAGAGACTAAGAATCCATCATCTAACTAGAAGGGGGATAATCAACATTGGAGCAAAAACAGAGAGCTCCACTGCTTTAAGTAGAAAGGTGAAAACATTTAGGGAAACAAATCTGTTCATTTGTTTGCTATCTTGGAGAATACTGCATGGCCCCTACTGTGATTAGCTAAACACCTTGACAAGACTTCCAACTGCACTAAGGCATACCGTCAAAGTAGAAAGTATATCCCAAAACATGGTGGTCCTTTACTCTGGGATAAGGCATCTCTCAGCCCATTGTGCCCATTGTGCCAGAGTCATGGAGTTTCCTTCTCTTCCCCACCCCACCAAAGGAGAGCATTGTGAACAGTTCTCACCAATAAAGGCATGCTTTTCATCTTCAGCTCCAAGGCGGTAGCAACGTGGGAAAAAGGTATCGGCATCAGCCTGGTCAAACCACGGCAGGTTTCGCAGGTTAAGACACAGCCCTACCTGAGAAAGAAGGGATGGATGCCGTTGCAGCGGCTGAATTTCCCAAGTCCCCACAGCACACATACACAAGCCGGTTGGGCCCAGATCCTGCACGTTCCTTTTCCCAACTCGGAGCGCCATTCGCACTCTGCTAGCGTGGCTCAGACGTTCAAGAAGCAAAAACTCTGCCCACCTTGGTGGTGAAGGTGCCCGCCTTGGCATAGTGGTTCATCATCTGATCTTTGCGCAGGAGGCGGCAGTCAATGACATCACGCCGGTTGGTCCAGATGAAATAGGGGATCTGATTGCGAACCAACCTTGACTGCCAGGGAAAAGAGGAAGGGTGAAAAGTAAATGTGGAAGCCTAGTGAAACAGCACAGAAGCTGGTTAAAACAACAACAACAACAAAAAGGACAAGGTAGGTGGGGGGGGACAGGCTGCAGGTGACAGATCTGCTGCTGGGAAAGGTGAAATAAGAACAGGCAGCTAAATTATAGAAGAAGAAGAAGAAGAAGAAGAAGAAGAAGAAGAAGAAGAAGAAGAAGAAGAAGAAGAAGAAGAAGAGTTTGGATTTGATATCCCGCCTTTCACTCCCCTTCAGGAGTCTCAAAGCGGCTAACATTCTCCTTTCCCTTCCTCCCCCACAACAAACACTCTGTGAGGTGAGTGAGGCTGAGAGACTTCAAAGAAGTGTGACTGGCCCAAGGTCACCCAGCAGCTGCATGTGGAGGAGCGGAGACGCGAACCCGGTTACCCAGATTACGTGACTACCGCTCTTAACCACTACACCACACTGGCTCTCCTTTGACTGAAACAAGGTGGCACGATGGTGGCCCAACAGCACTGGCTTCCAATTTTTGTCCAAACCCAATTCAAAATGCTGGTTTTGACCGTTATATGGCCTTATATGGTTCAGGACCATTATAGCTAAAAACTGACACCCTGAGATCATCATCTGAAGCCCTTCTCTGCATGCCACCTCCAAGGAAGTCTGGAGGGTGCCAATGGCCAGACAGGTCTTTTCTGTAGTAAAAGGTAAAGGTAAAGGGACCCCTGACCATTAGGTCCAGTCATGGCCGACTCTGTGGTTGCGGCGCTCATCTCGCTTTACTGGCCGAGGGAGCCAGCGTACAGCTTCCGGGTCATGTGGCCAGCATGACTAAGCCGCTTCTGTTGAACCAGAGCAGCGCACAGAAAACGCCGTTTACCTTCCTGCCGGAGCGGTACCTATTTATCTACTTGCACTTTGACGTGCTTTCGAACTGCTAGGTTGGCAGGAGCAGGGACAGAGCAACGGGAGCTCACCCCGTCGCGGGGATTCGAACCGCCAACCTTCTGATCGGCAAGTCCTAGGCTCTGTGGTTTAACCCACAGCGCCACCCGCGTCCTTTTCTGTAGTAGCTCCCATTTGTGGAATGTTCTCTCTAGGGAGGCCCACCTGGTATTAACCTTGTCATCTTTTTTGGCACCAGGTGAAGACATTTCCCCCCAAAGCATTTGGGCAGCCCTAACAATATCATGAAGCTGAGGCTCCAATACTTTGGCCACCTCATGAGAAGAGTAGACTCCCTGGAAAAGACCCTGATGTTGGGAAGGATGGAGGGCACAAGGAGAAGGGGACGACAGAGGACGAGATGGTTGGACAGTGTTCTCGAAGCTACCAGCATGAGTTTGACCAAACTGCGGGAGGCAGTGGAAGACAGGAGTGCCTGGCGTGCTCTGGTCCAGGGGGTCACGAAGAGTCGGACACGACTAAACGACTAAACAACAACAATATGGTGTTGCACTGTTAAATATTTTTAAAATAATGTTCATATTACTGTTTTTGTTTTTTGTTTTCATTTGACTATAAATCACTTAAGGACCCTTTTCTATTTGAGAAATGATGTACAAATGGAAAAAAACCAAATCCTGAATAAATCTAGGTGATGCTGAAGAACACAAGGAGAGGGTCTATGATGATCAAACAGACAGCATGTGTATTGCAGCGGTTAGAAAGTCTGATTAGGACTGAGGAGACCCAGATCCACATCTCTACAAAGCCATATAGCTCACTGGGTCACCTTGGTCCAGTCACTAGCTACTAGCCTATGGCTGGGCACAGAACCAGAGTATAAAAAGTGCATGTGGGTAACACATATCCAATTTTTCCATGTGTGTTTTTGTCCATGAACAACAACACATGAGTGTTTTAAATTGAACTGTATACAGTAGAACCTTGGAATTTGAACGTAATCCATTCTGGTAGACCATTCAGCTTCTGAAATGTTCAAAAGCCGAGGATCAATGGGCAGTCGGCAAAATCCATTGAATAAATGGAGAAACATGCCTCAGAAGCTGTTTGACTTCCGAGGCGTGTTTGAAAATAGAAGCAATTATTTTCGGGTTTTCGGTGTCCGGGTTACGAATCATTCGATTTCCGAGATGCTTGAAAACCGAGGTACCATTGTATAAGGCCAACCAAAACGTCACAGAATAGTGTGCATGCTATTAACGATAAAACCTGGAAAGCTTGCACACTGCCTTGTCACATTTAAAAAGTAAAGGTAAAGGTACCCCTGCCCGTACGGGCCAGTCTTGACAGACTCTGGGGTTGGTGCGCCCATCTCACTCTATAGGCCGGGGGCCAGCGCTGTCCGGAGACACTTTCGGGTCACGTGGCCAGCGTGACAAAGCTGCATCTGGTGAGCCAGCGCAGCACATGGAAACGCCGTTTACCTTCCCGCTAGAAAGCGGTCCCTATTTATCTACTTGCACTTTGACGTGCTTTCGAACTGCTAGGTTGGCAGGCGCTGGGACTGAGCAACGGGAGCGCACCCCGCCACGGGGATTCGAACCGCCGACCTTTCGATCGGCAAGCCCTAGGCGCTGAGGCTTTTACCCACAGCGCCACCCGCGTCCCTTGTCACATTTAGTTGGCCTCTATTGCCTTCGTATGGATCTACTGATATTGGGAAAATCTGAATTAGATGGAGGTGAGGGGACTGTGGGCTGCAGCCCGGATGAGGACAAGATGGTGCGGAAGGCATGAAAAGCATGCACACCTGGGATGCATCAAATCTACTTTAAACTGCCCTGTGTGTTTGTGCAGCCCTCAACGGGCTTTTGCAGGAACCAGAATTGTGGAGGGAAAGGTTTAGCTGCTTGAAGGAAGCATTTAGGGGTAAGTTCACCATCACATCAAACTAACCATAAGGCTATAGGTACTATCGATGGCATCATCCTGTTCATCTTCCCCCTCTTCCTCCTCATCTGTGAAGGAAACGGAAAACAGCGGAGACAAGGGTCACTCACAGTCATTACCAGGGAGCAGTCTCCTTCTTGGACACACTGAAACTGTATTTAAAGTGCTTATTACTGTGGGTAAGTCCATAAAAAGATGGGTGCTCATCCATATATTTAATTATTTTGTTATTTTTGTAAACCACTTTGAAATTGATAACCACCTTCAAATCACTGATAGAAAGGCAGCATGGGTTTTAATTTTATAGATCTATACACACACATAAATGTTAAATGCAGAATCGCAGACACACACCTAATGATACTTAAAGGTAAAGATAAAGGGACATCTGACCATTAGGTCTAGTTGTGACCAACTCTGGGGTCACACTTAATTTTATAAATTTAAGTTGTAGAATGCACTCTCTGAAGAGGCTAAATTAGGAAAATAGTGCAGAGTGCTATTTTATTAGCAAATGCATACAGATCTTGGGTTGCCAGTGGTTTCCTTCCAAAACCTGGAGCAATATTTACACCAGTTACATCTTTTTCTTGTTACACAAATGCCAAGTGAAATCTAAGAGCGTTTTTTCCACCCAACCTAATATAGTCCATTTTTACTGCAAGTTTTACATTATTTTCTTCTGTCTTCACAAACGTAGCTATTTTGCGGTGTTTGAGTTGCCAACACAAACCTCATGCTTAGGAAAACATAGTAATACCATCCTGTGTTTCCTTGTAGCACTTTTACACAGTTCACTGCAAGCTCTTTTAGGTCCAAACAATGGACATTTGAGAAGGTTAAGTAACCCATGGGAAACAGTGTAAAGTCAGAGGTGACGTTTTAAGAGAGGTGGAGGTAGTTTGAAAGTACTATTGGTGCCCTCAACACACATATTTCCAATCCTAGGACAAAATATAGCTTGGCTTTTCAGTGTTTCACACTGAACAAATGAAAGCCAGTTGTGATGGGCACCGATTGGCTAGTGCCCATGCCATGTCAAACCTAAGTCTCTCTCTTAGTAGCTTTGCACCTGTTTTTATAGCGTGCATGCGTTTATTTGGAGCAGGACAGATGAACATATCTGGTGCGTGTACATCTGAGATTCTTCCAAAAATTCAAAACAAACTTTCGAATGTTTTTAAATACCATTGCAGAGCGTTGGGATAGATGCTCCTTGAGGTCCCTTCCAATGCTACAGTGATACGATTCTATGAAATATCTCTTTTTATGTGGTTCTAATTGAGAATCTCAGTGTTTCATTTTACGTTTTTGTAGATCGCCTAGAGGGTTTCCTCTTTTGTAAATATAGTCAGGCGGTATACAAATTTTGTTCAATAAAATTAAAAGAGAAGTTGCGAGAGGCTGGTGGCCTTACCGTCTTCAGGCCCGTCACTGTCATCACCATCTTCATCCTGCTCCCCATCAGGCGGACGTTCTCGCTTATTCACTACTTTAACCACCTTGGGAAACTTCCTCTCCACCCAACCCCTGCCAAGCAGCCGTCTCCGAATCACGGGGTAAGGGCCGTTCACCATGAAGATCTTCCTTTGCTATGGGGCAACAGGAGAGGCTTATCAACTTTGCCCTGCAGCGGGGAGGGGAGGCAGGGACTCTCCCCTCAGTGATGATGATGATGATGATAATGATAACATTCTCCCCATTGGGCTACGTTGACCCATCCAACCAAGGCTACAAAAGAGGGGAAAACAGGCAGGGTGAAGGCTAAAAAGGTAGAGACCAGGTAAGCCAAGGCCACTTACCTTGATGGCTCTCTCCACAAACTGCCTGGCTTGCTTGAGGCGCTCTGGGTTGAAGGAAGAGTTGAAGTTGATGCTGCGAGGTGAGCGTCCCTCTATCAGAGAGGTTGCATCTCCTGGAACGGAAAAAAAAGAAGGGGGGGAGCCTAGCTAGGCTTTCCAACCTTTGTGACCTCTTAGCACCTACCTCACACCAAGCAGTGGTACCTTGGTTGTCGAAAGGCTTGGCTCCTGAACAAATTGGCTCCCAAACACCGCAAACCTGGAACTGAGTGTTCCAGTTTGTAAATGTTTTTGGGAAGCCGAACGTCCGACACGGCTTCCACGGCTTCTGATTGAGTGCAGGAGCTCCTGCAGCCAATCGGAAACCGCGCCTTGGTTTTTGAATGGTTCCGGGAGTTGAACAGATCACTGGAATGGATTAAGTTCGACCTCGGTTTACAAACTTAAACTGTACCAGAAGTCCATTCTTAAACCAAAACTGTTCTTAAACCAAGGCACGCTTTCCCTAATGAGGCCTCCCGCCACCAGTGCCCTTCCACCTTTCGGATTCCATTCTTACACCAAAGTAAAGTTCTTTAACTGGGACACTACTTTCGGTTTTGTGGAGTTCGTAAACCGAATCTTTTGTAAACAGAACTGTTCTTAAACCGAGGTACCACTGTATTGTGTCCTATATCTATTGCCCAGTTTGCAATAGATATAGTGTGAAATATCTATTGCCCACCTTTGTACCAGCTGTCAACCAGAAAGTCCAATTAGGCAAGGATTTATAGCCAGCACACACTATCAACTGTAAAGAATCTGTAGGAGCCTGATGGGAACATGCCTTGGATGCATGACTCATATCCACCAGGAGTTATGAATTTGGTGTTGGGGGCCTGATTCTGTAGAATTCCCTCCCAGCTGAAATCAGACAGGCCTTCTCCCTGTTGAATGTCAGGCATGTAACAAAGACCTTTCTACTTCAGGATCCATTTTAAGGAAGCTTTGTTTTCATGTTTAATTTTAATTGAACTTGCCCATTGTATACTTCTCAAAAAAAAATTATGTGCACTGCTTAGAAACTGCAAAAATAAGAAAGGAAAATAACACAAAGAGGATCAATAAACAATAAAATAATAAAGCAAATCTAGAGGGGATAGCAAATCACATGAACATCTACCCACGGCACAGAACCCCTGGCAGTATCTTGGCAACTCACCTTCTTGTCTATACCTGCTGGTATTGGGAGCGGTGGATGGGTGGCGGCGAGTGGGGTGCAGTTGTGTACGTTCAACATTGGAGGGGGCATCTCCATCAGGCTTCAATCTGCCAACTGAGCACAGTTGGATGAGGAACATTGAATAATAATAATAATAATAATATTTTATTATATCCCGCCCTCCCCAGCCGAAGCCGGGCTCAGAGCAGCTAACAACAGTAAAAATAACACAGTTTACATAAAATCACAATCAATTAATTGAAATACATTCTAAAATCAATTCAGAGTCAAATTAATGACAACCATTGGGCTATAGAGTTATATGAAGATTACAGAAGGAGGGGGTCAGACTGTGCCTTGGCCAAAGGCCTGGTGGAACAGCTCTGTCTTGCAGGCCCTGTGGAAAGATGTCAAGTCCTGCAGAGCCCTAGTCTCTTGTGACAGAGCGTTCCACCAGATCAGGGCCACAGCCGAAAAAGCCCTGGCTCTGGCTGAAGCCAACCTAACCTCCCTGTGGCCCGGGACCTCCAAGATGTTTTTATTTGAAGACCGTAAGGTCCTCCATGGGACATACCAGGAGAGGCGGTCCTGTAGGTACGAGGGTCCCAGGCCATATAGGGCTTTGAAGGTTAAAACCAGCACCTTAAACCTGATCCTGTACTCCACCGGGAGCCAGTGCAGCTGGTTTTTAGAAGAACAAGGGTTCAAATGGCACATATGGGGGCTACATGGCTAGTCTAAGACATATTATGATACAGAAAAACACACCTGAAGAAGCAGGACTTGTTCCTGCTGTGACTTAAGAATGGAAGAGGCAGGAGATAATGGATCTCTCACTTAGGGCCGTATCCAGCACTGCAGCTTTGTTGGTGCAACAGATTTCTGTACATGATCTAGAGCAGGGGTAGGCAACCTAAGGCCCAGGGGCCGGATGCAGCCCAATCACCTTCTCAATCCGGCCTGCGGACAGTCTGGGGATCAGTGTGTTTTTACATGAGTAGAATGTGTCCTTTTATTTAAAATGCATTTCTGTGTTATTTGTGGGGCCTGCCTGGTGTTTTTACATGAGTAGAATGTGTGCTTTTATTTAAAATGCATCTCTGGGTTATTTGTGGGACATAGGAATTCGTTCATTATTCTTTTTTTCAAAATATAGTCCGGCCCCCCACAAGGTCTGAGGGACGGAGGACCAGCCCACAGCTGAAAAAGGTTGCTGACCCCTGATCTAGAGCCTTCTCTTTTTCTTTTGTCCCCTGCCCCCCTGGTGCACCCTCAAAATTAGTTCCAGAGCGTTGGAGGAGCCTCCAGAGCAGATTTTGGGGTATGCAGGAGGAGGAAAGGAAGCAGAAGTCCCCCCTGTGTCAGTGGAACCCTGCTGGTGCAACACTGGATACAATATTTGTCAGTATGTACTAAGCATGGGCAACCTCGCTTGCTCTTTAAGGCTAACCTAAAACATTTTGCTGCCTGAAACAATATTAAGATAATGTCCCAGCCCCAGTCCTGACTGGATTGGTAGTCTCCCCTCCTGTGGTTTCCAGCAACTGGCATTCAAAAGCATTACTGTGCCTTCCACCATGAAGGTGGACAAACCTAGACAGCATCTTAAAAAGCAGAAACATCACCTTGCCGATAAAGGTCCGTATAGTTAAAGCTATGGTTTTCCCAGTAGTGATGTATGGAAGTGAGAGCAGGACCATAAAGAAGGCTGATCACTGAAGAATTGATGCTTTTGAATTCTGGTGCTGGAGGAGACTCTTGAGAGTCCCATGGACTGCAAGAAGATCAAACCTCTCCATTCTTAAGGAAATCAGCCCTGAGTGCTCACTGGAAGGACAGATCCTCAAGCTGAGGCTCCAATACTTTGGCCACCTCATGAGAAGAGAAGACTCCCTGGAAAAGACCCTGATGTTGGGAAAGATGGAGGGCACAAGGAGAAGGGGACGGCAGAGGACGAGATGGTTGGACAGTGTTCTTGAAGCTACCAGCATGAGTTTGACCAAACTGCGGGAGGCAGTGGAAGACAGGAGTGCCTGGCGTGCTCTGGTCCATGGGGTCATGAAGAGTCGGACATGACTAAACGACTAAACAACAACAACCATGAAGGTAGAGCAAAGTCATCATGGCCAGCAGCCATTGGGATCCTTATCCTCCACAAATTTGCCCAATCCTCTCTTAAATCCATCAGTGGCCATCACTGCTTCCTGTGGGAAGGAGTTCTATAGTTCAATTGTACACTGTGTGAAGAAGGGCACAAGGTTGGGAAAGGCTGCTGCAGGCAGCCTTTTGCCCTGAAGGTACCTCTTGGACCTAGGAAGCATGGAGTAGAAATCTTGGAGTAGCTGCTACCTTACCTCCTCTGCTGGTCCTTCTGCCTCCTCCAGCGTCACTGTCCCCTCCTGCTTTACACTTTGGGCCCAACTGCGAGAGACCAAAAGAAACACTGAGATTGTTAAAAGATCCTATGACTCCAAAAGGAATGCAGCCCCACAAGACTTCCAGGGGATTGCCCTACTCCAAAGGCAAATGCAGCAAAAATTACCCAATAAAAGTCAAACAGAATGCAGCAGCTAGACTGGTGACTGGGAGTGGCTGCCAAGACCATATAACACTGGTCCTGAAAGACCTACATTGGCTCCCAGTACGTTTCCGAACACAATTCAAAGTGTTAGTGCTGACCTTTAAAGCCCTAAACGGCCTCAGTCCTGTATACCTGTGTCTCCACCCCCATCGTTCAGCCCGGACACTGAGGTCCTCCTCCGAGTGAGGAGTGAGGTTACAGGGAACCAGGCAGAGGGCCTTCTTGGTAGTGGTGCCTGCCCTGGTGGAATGCCCTCCCATCAGATGTCAAGGAAACAAACAACTATCTGACTTTTAGAAGACATCTGAAGGCAGCCCTGTTTAGGGAAGTTTTTAATGTTTGATGTTTTATCATGTTTTTAGTATTCTCTTGGGAGATGCCCAGAGTGGGGAAACTCAGCCAGATGGGCAGGGTATAAATAATAAATAAATTATTATTATTATTATTATTATTATTATTAACACTGACAAATCTGCAACTCCCATGACCACTGTTTCTTCTAGGACGATCGGCTTGTTCTTGGATCTTCAGAAGCTCTGTTCAAAGCGCTGCAGAAAACAGTGTGTTTTCAGAAGCCCCACTCAAAGCACTATCTCGCCCTGTGCTTTGAAAAGGGCTTTGCAGGCCAGCAAACGCCCTTTTGACAAAGCCTCAACCTTACATACCTCACAAGTGACTTCATATATGACATCAGGTGTCGTAGAGCAGGTGGGTGTGGCCTGGCTGGCAAAATAGGGAGGACATAATAGAATGGGCATAATGAGATTCCCCACTCTTGTTCTAGGTCTTGCTCTTCTTTAAGACTGGATTTTTGGGGGGACAGGAGAGGTGTGAACTTGTAGCGAAGTGAGAGAGCATCAGCTCTGCCTCTCAAGGCAACTACAGAGACTACCACAAAGCACTTACATTCCTTTGACTGCCACCCTACCCCAAACACCCTTTAGGGGTCACTGTAGCCTTTGCCCACTATGTGGTGTCTGCAACCAGTTGAGGACTTGAAGTAAACATGCCCACCATTTATGGGTCATGACAGCCTCTTCAAAACTGAACTGAACACATATCCCATGTATTTCTGGGGGGCTGCTATGCAAGCATTGTACGCTGAGAAGACTATTTGGCGTCCTGGCAAACTCAGCTTCCATTTCTCGAAACCCAGCCCATATAGCTCTGGAAAAAAACCCTTGCAAATGTGTGGTTACCAGAGTCTGGTGAGGAAGTGAGCAGGGCTTGCAAACAGAGAGGCAAGGTGTTACTACTTTAGTTAGCTTTCTATAGTACCCTACAAGTTAATCTACCCCTCAGATCCTGCCCTCTTTTAATTCCCTCAAAGTCAGGGACATGGATTCCAAATCCTTTCAAAATATTGATTGCTGAAACAATATATTTGTGCAAAGCAGTACATTCCCAGATAATCTGGATCCTGGCTGTCCCAATAAGCAGCTCCGCGGTCAATCACCTGCATATTCTTGGTGCCAGCTCCACTGCCTGTCCAGCAACTCACAGTGAACAGGTATGTCAGTCATGGCGCACCGCACAGCCACCTGCAGGGACAAGGTGACAAGCTCACTGTTGCAGCTAAGCTAGAGATCCCTCCTCTCCACATCAATATCCCATATAGGAGCTTATGACAGAATATAATCTGCAGACAGACATTCACATCATACAACCTATGGCAGCTGTCCACTTTCTATTATTGGACGTAGCCAGGATTTTTGGGGGGGAGGCAGGCCTTTTGTTAGGGGGCAGAACCTCAGTTAGCTATGTATGTTTATTTTTTTTTATTGATTGGGGGGGCAGCTGCCCCTCCCTGCCATGGCAAAGAGGAAATTTTTAGTAGGGCAGGATGAATCTGCACCCAATACTGCTTATTCTTGTTGGAGTCCGTTGATAAACCTACCTTTTCCCAGAAGCTTTTCAGAGATGCTCACTTGGGTTCCGGCAGAGCAGTAACAGCTGAGCTGACCCAAAGGTGCCCCTGTACTGTGTTTCTGCTCTTTTTGCAAACTTAAAATGGGCTTTTCATTTTGGAAATCGTTTTTTAAAAGCGCTTTTTCCTTCACTGCCAGGCACAAAGCAGCTCAGGTCATTAGACAGGGAAGCACTGCTTGATCACATCAATACACAAACACACACACACACACACTCTCAAGCCATTGGGCACCCTTCCCCTTCCAAAATCTAAACCAACAGTTCCCATACCCCCCAGCTTCTTCCCCTCGCTATCCACCCTCCAACTAAGCACAGCATTCCCAGGTGAACATAACCCTGTAAGCAACAGGCCTTTGAGCTCCGAAAAACCTGGCACCCTAACATAGGTGCCAACTCCCTGAGCACCCACAAAATTCCCCATGAAGGTGCCGGGCACCCACAGGGTCATTGCACGCTGCCTGGCACCCACGTCCCCGGGGGCACCCACGGTCGCGGGGCCAAGTTGGCGCTCTTGCACCGCAACGGAGACGAGAGCACCTCTGTGCATGTGCAAAGGGCATTCCTCTCACCGAGCGGTAAGGAGGCCATTAGGAGCCGCGGCAGACGAACCCCGTCCCTCCTCTTCCATGGGGAGCTCTTCTTCTCTCCCCACCCACAAAGTTACTACCCCACAGCCTGGTCTCCACGGCCGGCTGCCCCAACCAGCATCTGCCCCCCACCACAGTTTCCGAGTCCCTTTCCCGCCCCCGAAAAGCCGAGGCTCCCGCTCCCGCCGCCGGCGAGGGCCCAGCTCCTCCGCAAGACTCCCATGCGGCTGTTTGGCGTTTCTATGGAAACCAGGGAGAGCGGCAGGTGCTCCAGGAAAGGCCTTTACGTTTTGCTTTGTTAAAACACGTGCCCCTCCCCCCACCCCGGGCCTTTCAGAAAGATATTTTGCAAAAGGTATTTTGAGGAGAATTCATTCTGTCCCAGAGCAACTGAAGCTTGCTAGCTAGATAATGGCCACGATAAGGATAATTAGAAAGGAGATCTCAAAAGCCGTGCACCTCTATTTTAAGCTGCTCTCCAGGAACTTCTTTCTGAATCAAAACAGGGATGTTAACTGATCAGCAGAGGTGGTTTGCCAAACCCTCCTTGCCTACTACAGTGGTACCTCAGGTTACATACGCTTCAGGTTACATATGCTTCAGGTTACAGACTCCTCTAACCCAGAAATAGTGCTTCAGGTTAAGAACTTTGCTTCAGGATGAGAACAGCGTGCTCCGGTGGCACAGCGGCAGCAGGAGGCCCCAGTAGCTAAACTGGTGCTTCAGGTTAAGAACAGTTTCAGGTTAAGAACGGACCTCTGGAATGAATTAAGTACTTAACCCGAGGTACCACTGTATATCCTTCTCTCTCTTTCTTGTGGTTAGATAGGGCACTCTCATCAGTGCACTGCTTAAAGTAGAAATTGCTAACCAGTTCCTGAGCTACAACTCCCATTAGCCTCAACCAGCAGGGCCAATGGTCATGGAGGATGGGAACTGTAGTCCAACATGCATCTTGGGGGCACCAGTTCGGCTGCCCCTGCCTTAAGGATATTGGGCGGCTCTCCCATGCCCCTCAAAATCAGGTGTGGGGAACTTTTGGCCTCCCAAACATTGCCAGACTACAACTCCCATCAGCCCTAGCAAGCATGGCCAGTGGCCAGAGATGGTGGATGTTGTAGGTTCGGCCACATCTGGTCAAACGTTCCTCACGCCTGTTGGCCATCAGGCAGGAGTATGGATGTAGCAGTCCGTGCTGGCTAGCGCTGATGGGAGTTGTATTTCGGCAACATCTGGACGGCCCAAATTTCCCTTGGCCTGAATTAAGGGAATTGTGGCAGCAGGGGCTCTTTTAAGGTGACCACTTCTGGCTGATAGGATAGAGGGATGTAGTCATCCAAGATCTAAGGTGATGTGGGCAACAGCAGGAACCAGCCAGACAGGGGACGCAAGAGAGGTTTGTGTAGTCAAACTGAAAATGGGGGAAATTATATCAAAGATAAGACTCCAGAGGTGGAGGAGTAAGGCTTTGGCAGCAGGGTTCAAGGACCAACATGTTGAGCAACGAACAGCACAAATCAGACTTTTGTAGGTGCAAGTATCCTTAGCTGGCCTGAGGGGCACACATCTACACCGGCTCTATCCAAAAGGGACATACTATTCCTAATTTAAGGGACACAGGTGGCGCTGTGGGTTAAACCACAGAGCCTAGGACTTGCTGATCAGAAGGTCGGCGGTTCAAATCCCTGCGACGGGGTGAGCTCCCATTGCTCGGTCCCAGCTCCTGCCAACCTAGCAGTTTGAAAGCACCTCAAAGTACAAGTAGATAAATAGGTACCGCTCCAGCAGGAAGGTAAACGGCGTTTCCGTGCGCTGCTCTGGTTCGCCAGAAGTGGCTTGGTGATGCTGGCCACATGACCCGGAAGCTGTACGCCGGCTCCCTCGGCCAATAAAGCGAGATGAGCGCCGCAACCCCAGTCGGTCATGACTGGACCTAATGGTCAGGGGTCCCTTTACCTTTACCCTTTACCTATTCCTAATTTACCTTAGTTGCGGCTCATACTGTCTCCCTGCTACCTCTGATGACTCATGCGCATTTGTGGCTGGCCCCCCGTGCTTGGTGTCCACTTGACCCTGTCAAATTCACGTGGGGGCAAAAGCCTACTTCCGGCTGCAGGTATACGAAGCCCAGACTGGGCACAGTGGGAGGGTTTGTGGCTCAGGAGCAAAGAACCTCCCTAGGCTTGAGGCCTACCTTGCAAGAGAGGGCCAATGGCATTGTATTATATCACCTGCTTGAGACCTGCAGAGAATGCTCAGGATGGCTCACCTATGACATCAAAGGGCAGTGGAACTACCATCGTATTCCAGGATTCTGTTCCTTCCTCCCATTGGCTTGGCTTCTTAAGGATCACACACCAACCACTCCTGGCTGAGGATGGTGAGACAGCGGATGGGGGTAATGCTTCTCTTTCGTTGCCTTTCTTTAAAACAGACTGTATGGAGGTGTGTATGCTATCTGAATTGTTTTTTGTCCATCCCAGGGGTATCAACTGCAGGAAAGAAAAACCTTCCACCACTCTCTGAAAGCCAAGCTAGCTAAACTAGGAATTCTTCAGCAGTGGAGTGCTACTATCAACACAGGAACAGATGTGCAACACTTGAGTTTGGCAGGTGCATGAGGTAAGGGGCTTCATGTTCATTGGCTACAATGTTCAGAAGGGACAACAAACCTGCCTCTTTAGGTCTCTTTGACATGACAAACTGGATTTAGCAAGTCAGGTTTATCTAGGTTTCAGGTCCAGTAGGTAGCAACCAAAAGCCCCCACCGCAAATACATTTTGTCCTCAGAACCATGCAGTCTTCTGAAATCTAGCGTCATTCATTGCTTCCCCACATTCATATGGTTCCGCAGTTTCTGCTTGCTGTGCAATAGCCAAGCTGCTGGATCGCCTTTTGCCTTGCAAGTCTTCGCCACTGTTAGCAGCTGCTTTACTTCTCTTGCTGCTCGGCTTTAGGACCATTTCAACTCTCCTTCCCCCTCCTCCCCCCGAGTCTTGGTGTAGACAAATGCGTGTGCCTGACTGCATATAGAGTATGAGGATTTGCTATGCTGCACAAGAACGTCAAATCACACTACAGGAAGCAGCCCACAAATCCATTTATAGGCTACAGTGCTCTTGCCCACAATGCAGAAACTGAGCTTGAGGAACCAGCAAAGGGTGTTCTCCTTAAGAAAAAGGGAAATGCTTAAAACAGCCCTTTACAACTTCTAAAAAAAGAAAGCGGAGACATTGCGGTGGTGCAGGGGGAAGGCTAGGAGAAACTGTGAAATTTAGTTATTATTCTCCTTTTGCCAATTAATGAAGCGACATTAATGTTTTGGTTTGAGGCAGAGAATATTTTGCTAACTTTCACTAGAGGAATAGGCAGCATTGAGTGTAGGATTTAACGTCATATTTAAGCAAACTGTCGCTTCCTTTTATAAAACCTTCAAACTGCCTCAGTGACTTGGGAAAGGAACAGCTAACCAACTCCCATCAGCACCAATGTTAGGAATGACTGGACCTCTGGGGAAGGGCCATAGCTCAGTGATGGAGCACACACTTCGTATACAGAAGGTCCCAGGTTCAAACCCTGGCATCTCCAGGGAAGGCTGGGAGAGACTTGTGCCCCCAACCTTGGAGAGCAGGTGCCAGTCAGTGTAGATAGACAGCAGTGTGGTAGATGGACCAATGGTCCAGCTCAATGTAGGTAGAATGTATGGAGGGCCATATGTTAGCCACATATGGGTGCACATCCTACAATATACAGTGGTACCTCTGGTTGCAAATGGGATCCATTCCAGAGGCCAGTTTGCAACATGAAAAGAATGCAACCCGCGTCTGCGCACACGCAGGTTGCAATTCGCCACTTCTACGCATGTGCGTGATATTATTTTGCGCGTCTGCGCATGCGGCAAAACCCGGAAGTAACCTTTTCCGGTACTTCCAGGTTGCCACGGGACATACTGAAAGAAAGTAACATGAAGCAGACGTAACATGAGGTATGTCTGTACACACCTAATAAATAAATGCCTCTTGTATCAAAACCTTTCAAAAGAGATACATATGAGCTTTAGAAAAGGTGGAGCAAATCTACCCAGCAAGAATATTATCTTCACTTCAGGGAGGATTAGCTGTTCTTTACAAAGCAAGGAGATACCCTCATAACATAATAGAACATGTTCTTTGTAGGGAGCATGGTAATTCGGTTTGCCTTGGCTTGGGAGAATGCAGCCTACATTCTACTAAGGTGCGGAAAGAGCACCTACTCTGAAAACATCCTTTAGGGCAGGCATAGGCAAACTTGGCCCTCCAGATGTTTTGGGACTACAATTCCCATCATCCCTGACCACTGGTCCTGTTAGCTAGGGATCATGGGAGTTGTAGTCCCAAAACATCTGGAGGGCCGAGTTTGCCTATGCCTGCTTTAGGGCAAACACAGAACATTGGTCAATCCTAGTTGCTGGGACACGACAAGAAATTCCATGTGCTTCCCAGGCAGCATAACCAGACTCAGCACGCCACAGAGAAACCATGCAACCACCGCTTAACTTCAGGAGGCAAGAAGAGGAAAAAAGGCTTTAATAGGGAAGGTCCCAGAGTAAGAAAGTTACAGCAAGTGCCATAGCAAAAAGAACCAAGAGTTACAGATTCCAGCTCCGTCGCGTTTTGCTGATGCATGGCCTGGCCCCTCCCATCACAGCTCCCTCTGGCACAGATATGGAAGGGAATAGAAAGGGAATGAACAGGAGGCAGTGCTGCGCTCAGAATGCTCCGATTGCTGTGGGAGTAAGGGAAAGTGGGCTGCAGGGAGGGCGATCTCTCTAGAGAATGGGAATGACTTGGCACAGGGGAGGACTGCCATCTTCAGCACCTGGCTTGCCTGCAAACTCATGATTCCGTTTGGGAGGTGGACCAAGGTAGTCACACCTTGTACCCTTGTACGTTCCAAGACAGGCTGCCAGTGTGTCCAAAGAGATGCTTCAGGCCTCATTTACTGGGGCCAAACCTTATAGAGAAAGGCAGCTTTTGTGTGTTACTTGTCAGAGGTGTTTTTCTGCATGCACAGCACTGAGATGAACTCCCGCAACAACTCTTTCTGAGGGCTGCTAGAACAGTCGATCCCTCCCCCCCACAAGGCCTCGGCCACTAAGAGACTCAAGTAGACAAATAACAGCAAGTATCAGTCATTAAAAAAAAAGAAAAGGATATCAAGTTGACACAGTCTTAAACAAGCACAGTTTTGTTCCAAAATTATTTAAAAAAGCACCCTCCCCTCCCCTGGGCACGCTGGCGAGCATGGTGTACATTTAGCTGGGACAGCCCCCGCAGGTCTGGCTGCTTCTCATCTCGCTCCCAAACTGTGGCCCTCTCTGAAGCCGCAGCAAGGTGGCTGTGCAGAGAGAATGAGAAAGCCAAGCTGTGGATTCCAGCCCTTAGTCTAGAACTGTGGGGGGAAAGAGAGAAAGAGAAGGCAATTAATTCAAAGTTGCTTTACTCAAATTGATTAATACAGCTTCTCAGAGGCACACACTATTAACACTCACATACACGGGCTAGAAAAGGGCCTTTTCAGTGTTGGTGCCCTAACTGTGGAATACTTATCCCAAAAAAGGCTTGCCTCATGCCTAAATTAGGGTGTTTTCAGGGCTAAGTCTTTATGTCCCGGGGCCCTTTAGTGCATTTTAGCTGGTTTCCATGTCATATTGTACAGATATTTTAGAATTTTGACAACATTCTAATTTTACGTTTGTGAACTACTGAGAAAACTTGCTGTATTTAGAAAATTTCTTAAATCTCTTTATATTCGAAAAAAATCTCAAAGCAACATACAAAAAAAGAAACAAAATATATTAATAACCAGTGGCTCCAGGTCACTTCTGGACCTGTGGCCCTGTAAGAAGCACCTTCTCCGATGACTGAGGTGACCACTGTTATATAGGAGATAAGGCACTCTCGTTCTCAGGTATCCCAAGACGTTAAGGCAGCTTTTCCCAACCTGGTGCCCTCCAAATGTTTAGGACTCCAACTTCCATCAGCCCAGACGGCATGATCAATGTTTAAGGATGAAGGGAGTTGCAGTCCAACACCATCTGGAGGGCCATAGGTTAGGGAAGGCAGTGTTAAGGGCTCTGTAAACTAATACTAAACCTTAAGCCTTGTCTTGCGGCATATTGGCATCAACTTTGTAGATACAGAAGTGTCACAAATATTAAATGAACCAAAATGGCACAAACACTGCAACACCCTGGAGCGGTTCACTTCTCTAGCGAGAACTTTACAAGGGAAGACACCTGGAAGAGGTTGCTACCAACCTTTTTCCTATCACCTCCAAGGGCTTGTTTGCATTTTCATTGCTATTAGCAGCATGTAACAAGTAATTCAGATCACTTCTCTTGGAACTTGGAATCCTAACAAGCTCCTATTTATTCCTGTTGGAACAGTCCATACCGAGGGTTTTGTGCTCCCGAGTACCAAACAAATGTAAGGAGCAATTACTACTACTCAAGGCTATGTGATGAACTCTATATTGTAAAGAAGATATCTGAACCTAGCTAGGGCTTCTTTGCCCACAGACAATTTTGTATCACATAGGCCTCTTGCTGTTTCTAAAAACATTTCATAAACACTAGTGATAAAGTTCTCCATTTTCATCTCTAAACAATTTTACATGCATACATCATTTTATTCATATGCCGGCTTTCCATAGTTAAAACTATGATCAAGGTGGCTTGCTACATGAAAAAATGTACGCAATTTTGTTTTTTTGTTTAGAAGGCATTGCTCTTCTACAGATGGCACTGGCAGTCACATGACTTGCCAACCAAGCTCCCACAAACCACTGGTGAATTTTGGCATACCATTTTTGTTTCACTTCTGCCTAAAAGACCCTTACATTCTTCAGGAACTCCTCTGCCACAATGCGAGCTCTGGCATTGACGGACAGCTTCATCTCGCTGATTTCCTTGTCAATTTCCTCCATGAAATGAATGACAAAGTCCACCAGCTTGTGCTTGTACATCTGCTCTGTATGGAAGTTTGTAATCAGGAAGCTAATGTCATAGCCCTGGGATAAGAGGAAAGCAGCATGTAATTAGCATCTATTAAGCAAAGACTCAACAATCACACCTCCTACTCACTCTGACACCAACTCAGCATGGGGAGAAAGGAATTATCCTGCTTTTTTCTCCCTTCCATAAACAGTTTGCAGGTATATGTAGTGGGCTTGGCTACATGTAACAGTGAGAACTATCTATACTAACCACCCAGTCAATAAAGCCAAGCCTTATGAGGAACAGTTGAAGGAGTTGCATATGTTTAGCATGAACAAGAGGAGACTGAGGGGCGATATGATAGCCATCTTCAAATATCTAAAGGGCTGTCGCCTGGAAGATGGAACAAGCTTGTTTTCTCCTGCTCTGGAGGGTAGGACTCAAACCAATGGATTCAAATTACAAGAAAGGAGAATCCAACTAAACATTAGGAAGAACTTTCTGAGGTTAAGAGCTATTCAACAATGGAATGGACACTCTTGGAAGGTGGTGGACTCTCCTTCATTAGATGATTTTAAGCAGAAGTTGGATGGCCATCTGTCATGGATGTTGAGATTCTTGCATTGCTGAGGGTTGGACTGGATGGCCCTCGGGGTCCCTTCCTACTCTACAATTCTGAGATTCTATGATAATAAATCCAACAGCTGAGAAGAATCAGGAGAACACACAGACCACAATGGAGTAATGGACCTAACCCCTGTTGTCTGCCGATACTACAACACCAATTATGGAGGCAGCCATTTTAACATCCATCAGTGTATAGCAGCACACACATGAATATCTCCTGTAAGAAAATGCAAATCAAGGCTTTGGTATTCACATCAACTCAGTCATTTGGACTCTAGCGACCAAACTCAACACAGTGCTGAAACCACACCCTTTTTTGAGTCATACCAGTGCTGCAAGAGGCAAGCTCACTGTTAGCCATTGTCACTGCTAAAACTACTGTGGAAGATGTTGGCAGTCAAGTAACATCTTGAAAATAAAAGCCACTCAGTCAGACATCTTATCTCCTGAGAGAGCTTCACATTACTACAACAGCTGTCAAAGAAATTGCCTGTGTCACATGCTGTTACTTTGGCTAAGAGACAACAGAAAAAGCCCTTTGTATCATGCCATTGACCCTGGGTCAGGTCTCCTTACCTCAACTGGTTTCCGACGTAAAATGAAGAAGTTCTCTGCTCTCATCATCATGAAGCGCATAAATTTGTGACACAGGATCTTCTCAATCTCATCGGCCTGCGGAAGGGAAAAGGGACAGCCGTTAGCGTTTTTCAGGTTGGGTTGCAATGACCACCCCACCCCTCATCTCCCATCCATGCTTGGCTTACCTGCTTCACTGCAATGCTGACTCGCACAGAGTTGATTGACCCTTCAATTAGGACTTTTTCTTTCTCATTCCTGCTGATGATCACTGGCTGCAGCAGTAACTCCTTGCTGCTTCTGCAAACCCACAGAGACAAATCTATGTCAGGGACCACGGAGAGGCATGTTTTGTCTCTCCTTCGGAAGCATTCCAGCCATAGCACAATCCAATGTTCTCTCCTCTCCCCAACCACTGAACTTGTATTCCTAAATGCAAGCTCTGCAAGCTTTCACCACTTTTTAAAATTCAGGAGGTGGTGCACAAAAGTTGTGGAATTCCTTCTCCACAGAGGTGCATCTGGCACCCTAATTGTACTGTTATCATCATATGCTGATGGCACACCTCTTTACCCTAAGCCATTTGATATCTGAGAAACATTTTTTAGAGTCCACACTATTGTAATGATTGTTAGTTGTTTTAAATATGTTTAACATTGTCTTTTTAATCTGTTGTAACCTGCCCAGGGACTTCATGGTGAGTAAGAAATCATATAAACAATTCTTTTTTTGGACCAAGACAACAGTGTTAAGTTAGCTTCCAGTGCTTATACCTTTGCCTGGCGGATGTAGATAACGTATGGCCTGCTGGCTGCAATCTGCCCTCTGATGCCTGTCCCACCAGCAGCTGATATGTGATAACTCAGCCATGGGATAGCTGTTCTGGGCAAGGTACATCCCAGATACAGAGCAGGGGCTGTACACTGACAATCATTGTCCTGAGGACCCTGTACAAGGGATTCAATCAACTACTTGACCAGAGAAAATAAGGTAGAACATGTAAATGAGCACAATCAGAGAGAGTTGCTAAGACTCTTTACACAAAACATCATTAGAAGTGCCTCTCCAAGTTCCATCATATCCACTTTCCAACTTTTGGGGAGACTTTTGACCTAGTAAACCATCTTGTTCATTTTGTGAGCAATCCAATGTCTATGAGCCAGGCAGCTCTAGAATTTGTTCCTGCAGCTAGTCTGCCAGAAGACCGAAGAAGGTCCAAGTTTGGCAGTTGTGGGCAAATGCCTTTCTGGCCTTAGTCAGACCACAAGCACTTCCTCTTGTGTAACTGCACTTTAGCTCGCACAGAAGATACTGGATTCAGTAAGAAGCAGTGGGAGAGTGGAACCATGTACCTAAACTCAATTGCCATCCCAGTATTTCTAAAAGGGACGAGAAATCCATTAATTCAGAGTGCAAAAGGGCAGTCTAGCAGACAGGAGCGTTGGGACAGGGGTCACCACATATCAAGCCTGTTTATGCAATATAGACTCACTGCCACAGCCCAACTATTGAAATTTGGTATGTGGAGTGAAGTTTGTGATTCTAGTTAGAAAGTAGATCTTACTTGTTGCAATCCCACACATGCAAGAAGTATTTGTAGAGTAAAGACAATAAAATCATTTATTACAGGAGTTACATAACTTAGAAAGAGAAACTTTTTCTATCCAAATTAAGTAATCATTCTAGAAAACACAAAGGCAGCCATGCTTGCTCTTTTGTTCTCAAAGGATAGATCCAATATGACCTCTCATCTTGAATGAGTATGAGATAGAAGTTGAAGAGGATGAAGCCTAAGCAGTCTAGACTTCAAAGGATAGAGAGGTCAGCATAGAAGTCAAAGACATAGAGATAGTCTAGGAATGTGGAGGTTCCTTACTCTATCTCTACCAAGTCCATGCAAACCCCTTTCTGCAAGGTGAGGTTCAGCCAGACGTCTAACACCACCGCAGTACCTTTCTGCAGAGTACTGATGTAAACTACATACAACACACAGAATACAATTGTTCTAAAGATAGTGACATAAGAATGTGGACCAGGAGCTAGCAAGACAGGCGCAACAAAATGTATTGATTTTACACCTGTACATTTCAGGCCAACTAATGCACCCATATGAACCATGGTGCATTAGTCATATTTGCCTTCTGAGCAAATGTAAGATTATCCATTTGTTTCACAGCTGAGACCTTGTTCAAATATTTCTCTAAACTGATTACTCACATAATTCAGTAACATTTTGACTAGGGCAGTATCTGCAGGGACTCTTAATGCTCAGAATTAGATGGCTCCCTTTACACACCTTCACATAGATTTTATGCCAGTGGGGAGGGAATAAACAGCAGGAAGAGGCAAGCAGAGAGCAAGAATAGGCCTCACTTGTTGGTGGCAATGCCACCTCTCTTTCCCATACTTAATACAAGTCAGTAGAGTGGCATTTACTCCACTGATTTCTACCAGAATGATTCCTGGGCGAGGCCCCCTCTTAGCCAAGGAAAACCCTCAAGTGGGAGGGCAGGAAGGACTGTCTGTTTACCATGAGTATCTAAGCAGCTGCAGTTTCCCCTCAGCTGCTAACCAGACTTTCCAGCTGAGGAACTACAGGGAGATGGCAAAATGTTCCTTTCCTTGCTACTGCTCTTCATACGGCCATCTTTCTTTTCCTCCCCGCCCAAGACAGTACAAAAAGGAAGTCAAGACAAGCCTGTGGCTACTTATTCAGAGATAACCCAGGAGGTTAGGGAAGTCTTTGGTTAGAGCACCCAAGAGGATGCAGAAGGAATGGAGATATCTGAATGCTGCAGTCCATGCATAGCTCTTTGAATCAAACCCTGTGCTGAAATTAGAGAACATTAAAAATGGGCCATCCACAATTTCAAAAAGTATGAGGAACAGTAGATATGGAAGATTGAATTTGTGTAACTGCAGTCACCATGGTCCACTTATGGAATGAAGCAGTGGAATGGAATGAAGCAGTGGCATGACAGTTGACATGCAGAATAGGAACAAGACAAAAATAAAACAAAAGATATAATAATAATCACTAACTGATCAACACTATCCATAGCAGGATGGACAGATACTTGGGCCATGGATATTAAGAAGAAGGTTATTGTAGTCACAAAAATATGATACGATGAAGGGGAATAATAAGCAGAAGTCAGCAAATGAGAAGGTAGAGGGCACTAGTGCCATGACAGCTGGGAGAAAATACAAACAGCAAAAAAATGAATCTAAAAATGCAAGCCCCTGGAAAACCAAGAGCAGCTTTTGTGCTGACCAATTAACAGTGCACACGAGGACTACTCATACCTAAGTTCCCCAGAATTTATAGGTTTAAATAAGTTCTACTTAATTCAGTAGTGCTTACTCCCTAGTAAATGAGGTTAGGACTGCAGCCTTAAATGTTCCACAAATAAAAGTTATTTTTAAAAAAATGGGATTGCAGGCTTTTTAATTTATTTGATTCCCCCTATCTTTTAGGGTCTATATCCTTCAAAGGTGGCTTACAAGTCAGGAAAACACATTGAAACTCTAGGATTTCAAATAACAACAGACAAAACAGATTACCACAATGTAAAGCACACTTTTTTAAAAAAAAGTATTTAGGGTATAGGAAACCTTGAACAATGGGTGGTGAGAGAAAGGTAGCAGAATTAAGACCATCTCTCCACCACCAACCTATCTTGACAGCTATCATTTCACTTTGGAACGCATTGCAATGTGGAAACTTTTCAGTCCCCATGGCAACCTTCAGGCCCTTCATTCATTCTCCTACGACTCCACCTCCTCGGTTTTGCACTTCCGTATGCGGCTTTTATCCCCCAGCCTTTTGCTCGCATCTGCTGCCTCTGCTTCCCGCAATGAGCCCTTGAAGGACCGTTTCCATCAGCCGCCCTTTCGCTTCGCGCACATTGCCCGGTATTTATAGGTTTAAAAAAACAACAACACCCATTCATCAATCGACACCAATTCATGGCCATCAGAAAAGAAAAAGGGAGTGCCGACAAGGCCGAAGGAGACCTTTCTCCCTCCCTCCAAATAAAGCACATTATTTATTATTATTATTATTATTATTATTATTATTATTATTATTATTATCAGTATTTATTATGCAGCCCCATCCCCGCCCCCACAGACACCCACCTGACTTCCACCTCCGGCTTGTTGTGCCGCTCCACCACCTGGGACGAGAAGTTCTCCAGGCACAGGGCGGCCTGCAGGGTAGCGCGCACAGCATTGAGATAAGGGCGAAGGGTGGCAGTCTGCAAGGAAGGAGATTCGACAGGTTCCCCCCCGTCAAAATAAAACGTCGCACCTTTAAAACCGCCGCCCGTGACGTCACCGCGCACCCTCCTCCTCCTCCTCTGGGCAGCAAGAGGCCTGTCAGCCGGGCCTGGGCGAGGCGTCTCCCCTCAGCTTCCCTTCGGAGCCCCCTTAACTCCCTCCCCGGGCCCGGCAGCGCCTGCCCTGACCGGTTACCGCCAACGGACAACCCTCCTCCCCTTCCCCTTTCGGCGGGCCTCACGCTGCCCCTGTCAGCCAGACCCACCTTGTCACCCCCTCGCCCGCCCACCTCCCTCTCCAACTCCCTCACCATGGCAGCAAAGGCGGCGGCAGCGGCGGCGGCGGCAACAGCCGAGGGTCTTGGTCCCAGGAACGGAAGCGGAAGTGGCCCCCGCCAAGACGCGGAGGCGGCACGCGCGGTGGGGTGGGGGGAGAGAGAGAGAAAGATCCTCGTTTCTGGATCGCTCCAAAATCTTCCGCTGAGGGGGGTGGATAGGTGGATGCGCGCGCTCAATACCGGCTCCTTTCGCCCCCTCCGGGTTTCTAGAATTAGGTGAGGTCGGCGTTCTTAATAAAGTGCTGGTTGCGTTCTTTTCCGACGCTGTTTGTCTTTTATCCTTTGCTTTCCTCGCTGTATCCCTCCTGACCCACCCCTGTTCCTCAGTTGGTACGTCCGAAGCCTCCCCGTCTCCATATTTGGAAACGAGAGAGGTGTGGGCGTGGCCGGAGGGGACACGGGCCAATAGCAGGAGGCTGAGGGGAAGGAAGAAAAAAAATAAAAGCCCCGTAGAACTTGACTCTCGGCCAATAGGGGCGGGGCGGCCGAGGGAGCGTCCAGCCAACGGGGAGGCGCCGCAGGAGGGGCCAGGAAGGAAGTGAGCGGAGCTGAGGAGGAGGAAGCGGTCCTGCGGGGGAGAGCTCGGTCTCTATCTATACAGTATAGCCTTCGCCTTCCCCCGCCTTGCAGTCGCGAAGGCGCCCCGCCCGCGGCGCTGCTTCTCCCCTTCCCTGCGCGCATGCGCGGGCCTTGGGTGAGTGTAACCCGGAAGGAGCCCCTGAAACCGGAAGCTACCCCAGCAATCTCCCCCTCCTTCCTCCAGCGCCCCCTCCTGGCCTCTCCCCCCCCCGCTCATTCATCACCTGTTTCTTCATCCTGCACATTGGGTCCGTTTTTCCAATGCTGCTCATCCCACCTTCCAAACCCTCATTGCTTTGTGCTTTTCTTCCCTTGCACGTTTGTGCCTTAACCCTGCAGAGGGTCTCCCCTCCCACTGCCCATTCTGCGGTCCCTTTCCCACCTGCTGATGTTCTGTAGACTAGCCTTGCCTTGCCTTCTCGTTCTTTTCCCCCTTCTCCTCTTTTTCCTCCACCTGCAACCTGCTTGCTCCCATCCCTTCAACACTTGCCCCTCATTGTGGCTCCTTGCCCGCCCGGCTGATGATACCTGTCACCATGTCTCCATCTATGCAGGTTTCCTGGTTGTGAGCCGCCTCCCTGTCTCCGGTTATCCATAGGGTAAGAGTTCTCTGTGCTAACCTGTGTCACTTGGCCAGTTAACCGTTACTGTTTTTTGTACAGTGGTACCTCGGGTTACATACGCTTCAGGTTACATACTCTTCAGGTTACAGACTCCGCTAACCCAGAAATAGTACCTCGGGTTAAGAACTTTGCATCAGGATGAGAACAGAAATGGTGCTCCAGCGGCGCGGCGGCAGCAGGAGGCCCCATTAGCTAAAGTGGTGCTTCAGGTTAAGAACAGTTTCAGGTTAAGAACAGACCTCCGGAGCGAATTAAGTACTTAACCTGAGGTACCACTGTATTTTGTTTTACTTTTACTCCCTGCTTGTTTTGATCCTCCCTCTTGGCACCTGCGTTTGTTGCTGCTCCATTCCTTCATGTCGCTTTCTCTTCTTGCAGACCCAGCTGGCCGCACCATGTCTGAGCTAAAGGACTGTCCCCTTCAGTTCCATGATTTCAAGTCTGTGGACCACCTGAAGGTGTGCCCTCGCTACACAGCTGTGCTGGCCCGTTCGGAAGATGATGGCATCGGCATTGAAGAACTCGACACCCTGCAGCTGGAGCTCGAAACGCTGCTGTCTTCTGCCAGCCGCCGGCTTCGGGTGCTGGAGACTGAGACCCAGGTCAGATGGAAATCAAGCTGCTTGCTCCATAGAAGGGAGATGCTTTATTTCAGTGGTTCCCAAACTTTTCCTCCTCGTGGATCATTTGAAAATTGCTGAGGGGCTGCCTGCTGTAGCAATTCTAATGTGCTGAATGGTTTTTAATTGGATTTAATTGCATCTTTTATTGCATTGTTTTATTCATCTGGAATGCATTTTTTTATAGAATGCAAATCGTAAAACAGTATAAGCAGTTAAAATAGAATTAAAAATCGATACGAATATTTAACATATTGGTTGTGGCATCTCCTGTCTTCAGCCACAAATCCACATATGTGTCGCAGACCACCTGAATGATGATTGCGGTACACTGGTGGTTTGTGGACCGCAGGTTGGGAACCCCTCCTTTATCTCATTCAGAAAAGGGCAACCTAATTTATCAAGGGGTGTTGGAGCAACTCCACTATGAAGAAAGGTGACAATGTTTGGAGATTTTTTTTGTTAAGAGGGACATGAGAGAGGTATAGAAAATTATACATGGTGTGGGAAAAGCAAATAGAGAAATTTCTCTCTCCTGATACTAAAAGTCTGAGACATCCAATGAAGCTGAATGTTTCAGGAGAGACAAAGGGAAGTGGTTCTTCACATAGCACATAGTTAAGCTATAGAATTTGTTCCTACAAGGTGTAATGACAGCTACTGACTTAGATGATTTCAAAAGGGGATTAAGCAAATGTTCTCCACCTTCTGTCAGAGGCCATTTGCTTCTGAATAACACTTGCTGGGAATCACAAGTGTCTGTTAGAATTCCTGCTCCATGTTTGCAGTCATGGGATTGTTGTCTATCACATG
Source organism: Podarcis siculus (assembly GCA_034642415.1). Taxonomy (NCBI): domain Eukaryota; kingdom Metazoa; phylum Chordata; class Lepidosauria; order Squamata; family Lacertidae; genus Podarcis; species Podarcis siculus. The sequence goes on from JAXCMG010000002.1 coordinate 24,733,234, forward strand.
ACGGTATATGTTTTGACTCCACCGAGTGGGAAGTGACGGAGTCAGGATGTTTGTGTTACTGTGTCCCGTGAAGTGGGTCTATTGTCCTTTTTCTCTCTCTCTTTGCTGTCTGATGCTAGAGAGAGAGGGAGCCATGTTGCAGTGCTTCTTGTGTGTTTATATGTAAATAAAGTAGACTAGCCAAAATGCTGAGGTCTGTTACGCAACTGCGCAAACTCTGCAGATCCCTAAGTGTTCCGGTGTCAGTTGGCATCGGTTGCTGTGATGTTCAGGCAGAAGAAAGCTTTTGAGGCTCCCGAACAATCAACCAGGAGGGAGAGAACATGCCAGTTGGGCATGTGTCTCTGCCAGGGTCCTACTCGAGTGTAGGCCGAGCTCCTGACAGTGTCGAGGACATTTTGTTTGTGGGCTCTTCCACCCTTTCCACCAGTTGCAATGTAGCAATTGATGGAGCTAAATTGGGAAGAGCTCTAGGGCTGTATCCAAGAAAGTGGAATGACTTCTGCTCCTGCAATAGATTTGCCCCATGCATTATCCCCAGATGTACACTGCAACCCCCCAAAATCTGCCCAAGGAAGCCTGCAGAGGGAGGACAAGTTCTTTTGTGCAACCAGAAGTTCTTCCACTTGCACAGTTAGTTTGCTCAATTCAACTCCTAGATGTGCAGAAGTGGGAGATGGGTGCAAAGAAGCTGGACAGCATCTAGAAGGTCTTTTTCACATGCCTGCTATACTCCCTGATTCTAAATACGGATTTATATATATATCTTGCTCTAGCACAGTGCATTTCAAGAAGAAAGTGCTTGTTACCCTCTAAATGTTGTCTAGCATGTGGCATTGCCAGTGATGGAGCTACCTTTTTCTGTCGAAACCTCTTCCAACACCTGAATTCCCCCCTCCCCAGCTCAGGTGTGCTATGAAAAGAAGAATGCAGTGCAGGAGTCCCTGGGACCAAGGAGATGGGAGCAGTTTTAGGGCAGTGACTTAGCAGCCTATGAATGAATGAATGAATGAATGAATGAATGAATGACTGACTATATCACCTTTTTCTCTAACAGGGACTAACAAAGCAGCTGTTTTGTTTTTCCCCAGATCCTGACAGATTGGCAAGACAAGAAAGGGGACAGGAGGTTTCTGAAGCTGGAAAAAAAAGAGCATGAGTTGGGCACTCCTGTCAAACATGGCAAACCCAAGAAACAGAAGCTGGAAGGGAAAGGAGGTCACAGCACAGGACAGGGTCCCGGTCGGCCCAAATCCAAGAACTTGCAGCCCAAAATCCAGGAGTACGAATTCCCAGATGACCCAATTGATGTGCCCCGTATCCCCAAAAATGATGCACCTAATAGGTATGTGGGAGAGGGATTTCCACTGCAGCAGTAATAATGAAAAATACTTTGCTACATATAATCTCCATATCTTGAAGGGAGAATCTATCTACAGTGGTGCCTCGCAAGACGGAATTAATTCGTTCTGCGAGTTTCTTCGTCTTGCGGATTTTTTTGTCTTGCGAAGCACGGCTATTAACGGTACTTAGCGGCTTAGCGGGAGCTTGCGGGGCCAGCAGCGGGGAGAAGCGCTCTTCTCCCTGACGCCCGCCTTCAGATCAGGTCCGGGGACAGCGGGAAGGCGCGCTACGCCTCCCAGCTGTCCCCGGAGCTTGCGGGGCAAGCAGTGGGGAGAAACGCTACTGAAGAAAAGAAAAAGGAAACAAACTCGTCTTGCGAAGCAAGCCCATAGGGAAATTCGTCTTGCGGAACGACTCAAAAAATGGAAAACTCTTTCGTCTTGTGAGTTTTTCGTCTTGCAAGGCATTCGTCTTGCAAGGTACCACTGTATCTATCTATCTATCTATCTATCTATCTATCTTTCTATCTTTGCTGGACTGCAAAGAAACCCAAAACACTCAAAGCGGTTTACAAAAAGGAAACAAGAAAATCAAGAAAAGTTTACAATAATACTTTAAAACGTACAAAAAGTTAAGATACTGCAACCAATTAAAATTTGTATGAGCTTTATAAGCATCCGAGTAGGCTTGTTTAAACAAGACTGTTTTTAGCCCAAAAGAATACAGCTATATTCAGAATACAGTTATAACCCAAGGTGCACTTTTGCCAATGGGGCCTGCCCCAAAAAAGGGGGGGTTGTAATAAAAAAAAGGGTTGTAATCCAAAAAAAGGGACACACACTTCCGAATTTGACGTGGCTGTAATCCAAAACGGTTGCAAACCAAACTACTACTGTACTTTAGTGTACTCCACTGAGGAATTTAGGTTGTCTTTTCCTCTTGTCTGCCGGCCAAAGTACCTGAGCTACAGGTGTGTATGTTTCTCAGTGTTAGTCTATTGCTCTCTTTTTTGTAGGTTCTGGGCCTCGGTGGAGCCGTACTGTGCTGACCTCACCAGTGAGGAGGTGCGTACCTTAGAAGAGCTCCTCAAGCCGCCTGAAGACGAAGCAGAACACTACAAGGTAAAAATCACCTTGATGGAGACACTTCATTCAGCCTGCCTGCCTGCCCCTTCGCAGCCAAGTTTCCTGACGTCCACCAAGTAGCCCTTTTTATTTATTTATTTTAAAAAATAATTTAAAAATTTATTTTCCATTTAATCATATACATTCACATTCATATTATCTACTTTACCGCCCAGGCTCTTTAGAGCAGTGTTTCCCAACCTTGGGCCTCCAGCTGTTTTTGGACTACAATTCCCATCAACCCTTGCCACTGGTCTTGCTAGTCAGGAATGATGGGAGTTGTAGTTCAAAAACAGCTGGAAGCCCAAGGTTGGGAAACACTGCTTTAGAGCCTATCGACTTCCTTCCCTCCTGCCACATGGCTTTCAAAATTAACCTTTATATCATTGCATTTTGTACGTTATCCAGTTCTAATTGCACTCATTACATAATGGTTCAAAATATAGATAAATATAAAGAGGTGGAAAGTTTCTCATTTCAAGTCGTCAGACAACCCTGCTAGTGATGTTAATTGCTTACAATAGTCTTTCAGATACCGTATAAATTTACTCCAGTCCTTTTGGAATACTTGATCGTGCTGTTTTCGGACTTTTCCTGTCAGCTTCGCCAGTTCTGCAGAGTCCAACTTCTCATTGAGATGAAGTTGCTGTAACTCGCTTCTTATCTTTGAGACTTGGCTATTGCTGGATATGGAACTTTTACAGCCTTAACACCAGCCAGATATGCGAGCCAGCAGGTGCCAAAGTGAAGGGAGCCTCCCCACATGAGCCACCTCCGTTATCTTTAGCGGCAAGGTCACATGTTGATGCTTCCCAGATAACACAACCAGCCTCTTGTTCACATTCCCTCTCTTGACCTTGGACATTCCCCTGCTTCACGAAACACCTCTCTTGTCGTTTATATATTTTACCTTGAAAAGCTTTTATCTGTCCTTTGTACCCAAGAATTCAACATGGCCTTCTGCCATAAGATTGGAAGAATAAAAGATGCAACAGCTGGGATTATATAAAATACCAAAGCCAGCTTAAACAACAGCTGTCACATTATTCTTATTCTTATTCTTATTCTTATTATTTATTGAATTTGTATACTGCCCTATACCCGGGGGTCTAAGGGTGATTCACAAAATAAAATCAAGATATAAAACCACAAAATACCTAATAAAAATAAAAACAACAACCTAATAGCTTCCCCCACCCAACCCCCCCCCCCAAAACATTTTAAAAGGGCATAGGAGGTAAATCGGATCAACCAAAGACCTGGTTAAAAAGGCACGTTTTTGCCTGGTGCCTAAAGGTGTACAGTGGTGCCTCGCAAGACGAAATCAATTCGTTCTGCGAGTTTTTTCGTCTTGCGAATTTTTCGTCTTGCGAAGCACCACTGGTTATTAATACCCTGGGTATTAACGGTTTTAAGAAAAAGGAAACAAACTTGCAAGACGTTTCCGTCTTGCGAAGCAAGCCCATAGGGAAATTCGTCTTGCGAAGCAACTCAAAAAACGAAAAACTCTTTCGTCTTGCGAGTTTTCCGTCTTGCGAGGCATTCGTCTTGCGAGGCACCACTGTATAATGAACATCAGAGAGTCAGAGAATTGTAGAGGTGGAAGGGGACCTCAAGGGTCATCCCAGTCCAGCCCTCTGCAGTGCAGAAATCTCAGCTAAAGCATCCAAGACAGATGGCCATCCAACCTCTGCTTAAAAACCCCCAAGGAAGGAGAATCCACAACTTCCGGAGGGAGACTGTCATGCAGCTCTTACTAAATGGAGATAAAACTTCACACATACCCTCAGTAACACCTGGCGTTGGCAAGATGAAAGAGCTCTCCTCTGCATCCATCTTGCATCAGTATTTCATTTGAGCATGGGCAGTGTTACTTCTGCCCCTGCTTAACATGGTTCTCCTCTGTGGTTTTGCCTACTCAGCGGGCTGCACCTGCCATTGGGCGTGTTGGATAACTGTCCTAGGTGGCAAGCAGACAATTTGTGTGCTCCTCTTACCTTCTTTGCCTGTTGACCGCTGCATTTAGCTACGATGCCTGTTTCAGTTGCCTAGCGAAAGGTGATGGGGATATCACTAAAAGCAACAAAAGGGAGGGTGCCTGATACATTGAGGGGCGCAATGGAGTTCAGCATGGAGCAGGCTTGTTGGGGGAGGGAATAAGGTAGTGCACATGGTGAAGTGGAGGCAAGGACTAGCGGGAGGAGGAAACGGCAGAGGGTAGGGCAGTGGGATTTGTGCGGATCTACATCTGGGGATGTTGGTGGCGCTGTCGTCTAAACCACAGAGTCTGGGGCTTGCTGATCAGAAGGTCGGCGGTTCAAATCCCCACGACAGGGTGAGCTCCTGTTGCTCGGTCGGTCCCAGCTCCTGCCCACCTAACAATTCGAAAGCACACCAGTGCAAGTAGATAAATAGGTACCGCTCCAGCAGGATGGTAAACAGCGTTTCCGTGCACTGCTCTGGTTCGCCAGAAGCGGCTTAGTCATGCTGGCCACATGACCTGGAAGCTGTACGCTGGCTCCCTCGGCCACTAAGGCGAGATGAGCGCCGCAACCCCAGAGTCATCCATGACTGGTCCTAACAGTCAGGGGTCCCTTTACCTTTACCAGCAGGCAGGAAGAGGAAACGGTAGAGGGTAGGACAGTGGGATTTGTGTGGAGCTACATCCAGGGAGGGAGGGAGCAAAACATCTGGACATTGATGAGCGGAGGCAGAGTTAGACTCGCCGTTCCACCCTGTTATTGCACAATGTGAATGCACGGTTTTCCTGCCCCTATAGATCCCACCTCTGGGGAAGCATTACTCCCAGCGCTGGGCCCAAGAAGACATGCTGGAGGAGCAGAAGGACGGGGCTCGAGCCGCCGTTACTGCTGACAAGAAGAAAGGCATTTTGGGGCCCCTGACAGAACTGGACACTAAAGGTACCCGAGAGCCTTCTGCGGAATCTTGTGCCATCTTTTCTGGGGGAGTTTGCAGCTCACTGATACGGGCCACGCTTCATATGTCACCAAGACGGCGCACACTTTTATGTATCGACATGCCGCGGGCTTCATGCAGCCCTGAGTCAAACTTTGTGTTGCCCTGCAGGTCTCTTTCCCCGCCACACCTGAGCTGTTTAGCCCTAGGAACAGCTGAGAAGGGCTCCCATGTGGGTGCTTCTTCGCCGTTCCCGGACAGCCAGATGGGTGGGAGGCACATGGCAGGATCACAGAGATCCCTTTGTTTGCCTCCTGCTTTCTGCTGCAGTTGGCACAGTAGCACCACTCAACTGTTCCCAGCACTAATCAGTTGGAGAGGCATGCAACGTGCAATTGATTGCTGTCATAGATGGAGGGGAAAGTTGGCAGGATATTGGTGAGCAGGGAGGCAAGGAGGGAGTGAGAGAGGACAAGAGAGAGAGAGAGAGAGAGAGAGAGAGAGAGAGAGAGAGAGAGAGAAGGGGAGGACCCAGGCCCTGACCACACCTACTGCCAGCCCTGACCCCTCCATGTGGCCATTGATCCACCATTGTATGTAGCACTTGAAATCTCCCCCACCCTTCCTTTATGCAGATCAGCCTGCAGGTGTGACTCCCGGTTAACTAAGGATTCTCGGGCGGAAGTCTTCGGATAGAATCATAAAACTAAAAAAGTTTGAAGGGACCAGAGTTTCCCAAACTTGGGCCACCAGCTGCTTTTGGACTGCAGTTCCCATCATCCCTGACCACTGGCCCTGCTAGCTAGGGATGATGGGAAATGTAGTTTGAAAACAGCTGGAGACCCAAGTTTGGGAAACCCTGATCTAGTCCAACCCCCTGCAATGCAGGAATAGGCGCTGTCCCGTATGGGGATTGAACCTGCAACCTTGGCATTAACAGCGCCACGATCTAGCCAACTGAGCTATTCCCCTAGGCTGGCAGTGCCTTTAAGGTTTGATGGCCCTCGGCTTGATGGACTGCTCATCTAGGTTGGTATAAGGTCTAGGGTGGTTATTATGGGAAAGCCCAAACTCTTCCCACTACAGAACATTCCTACGCGGTTGGGCGTCTGCCTAGGGGTTCCCGCTTTTGCCTAAGGTCCCAAGCCAGCCGGTCCATCCTGCTACTCTACTGCTCCTTTGTTCCCACCCTTTCCAGATGTTGACGCTTTGCTGAAGAAGTCCGAGTCCCAGCACGAACAGCCTGAGGACGGCTGCCCCTTTGGACCTCTGACCCAGCGGCTTCTGCAGGCGTTAGTAGAAGTAAGCGGACAAAATCCAGGCTGGGGCCTCCTTTGGCTTCAGCAGGCCCTGATTTCTTGGGGAGAGGAGGTGGTGGCATCAGAAGGCCAAGACCCTGTAAGCCTCACCTCTCCCATCTTCCCTCTCTCTGTGTAGGAGAACATAATCTCCCCCATTGAAGACTCGCCTATTCCTGAGATAGCAGGCAAGGACTCGGCAGCTGATGGGGCCAGCACTTCCCCCCGCAGCCAAAACAAGCCCTTCAGGTGAGCGCTTTGTAGGATAATAATAATTATAATTAATAACTAATAACAATTTATTATTTATATCCCCCCTATCTGGCTGGGTTTCCCCAGGCACTCTGGGTGGCTCCCAATCAAATGTTAAAAACACAATACAGCATTAAACATTAAAAGCTTCCCTAAACAGGGCTGCCTTCCGATGTATTTTAAAAGTCAGATACAGTGGTACCTCCGGTTAAGAACTTAATTCATTCCGGAAGTCCGTTCTTAACCTGAATCTGTTCTTAACCTGAGGTACCACTTTAGCTAATGGGGCCTCCTGCTGCCGCCGCGCCGCTAGAGCACAATTTCTGTTCTCATCCTGAAGCAAAGTTCTTAATCCGAGGTACTATTTCTGGGTTAGTGGAGTCTGTAACCTGAAGCATCTGTAACCCGAGGTACCACTGTAGTTGCTTACTTCCTTGACATCTGATGGGAGGGCGTTCCACAGGGCGGGTGCCACTACCGAGAAGGCCCTGTGCCTGGTTCCCTGTACTTCTCACAGGGAGGGAACCACCAGAAGGCCCTTGGAGCTGGACCTCAGTGTCCGGGCTGAACGATGGGGGTGGAGACGCTCCTTCAGGTATACAGGACTGAGGCCATTTAGGGCCTTAAAGGTTAGCACCAACACTTTGAATTTTGCTTGGAAACATACTGGGACCTAATGCAGGTCTCTCAGGACCGGTGTTATATGGTCTCGGCGGCCGCTCCCAGTCACCAGTCTAGCTGCCGCATTCTGGATTAATTGCAGTTTCCGAGTCACCTTCAAAGGTAGCTCCACGTAGAGCGCATTGCAGTAGATTCTTGTTCCTTTTAAATCAGCCTTCTAGAAATCTGGTCCCTTTCTTTCCCCTCATTGGCTCTTTTTGGGGTGCAGGCTGGGGGAGTTCCGAATATAGTCAAACCTCGGCTCCCGAATTCCTCCGTTATTGTACATTTCGGCTCCCAAGCACCGAAAACTCGGAAGTAACTGCTCTGGTTTTCAAACTATTTTCGGAAACGGCTTCTAGGGAGTTTTTCCCTTTTATCTCCATTGACTTTGCTGACCACCCTTTGATCCTCGGTTGTTGAGCGCTTCGGAAGGTGAATGGTCTTCCGGAACGGATTACGTTTGACAACCGAGGTTTGACTAAATCAAACTGTAAATCATGACTGTATACCATCACAGCAACCAAACTCTAAAAATGGGTTCCAAATCCTAGCTGCGTAAAAGGGCAGCTGTGAAAACTCACAAGCAGTCCAAGTTATTTGCCATCGGAGGCTTGTAAAAAAACAGGACTTAAAAACAGAGAAAAGGATTAACCTTTCAGCTCAAAAGTAGCTATGTTGGTGACAGCTTCGTGGGAGAGGTGGCACTGCCAGGTGGTGGGGTAACTCTGTGTAAGCTATCGGTGCCATCCCCCCCCCCCAAAAAAAGCAGCCCAGGACTAGCCACTGGTGTCACCTTTCTTTACAACTTTTGTATAGACTTTTCTGTCACAGGTGACCTTGAGACGGCTTACAAATGATAATATCAATGCAAACCTTGAAACACAATGGGCTTTATCCAACACTGTCTCTTCGCCCTCCTCTTCCCTGTGCACGCACGCGCGCGCGCACACACACACACACACACACAGCATGCTCTCAAAAACTGGGGGTTGGGGCCCCTCTGGAGCAGATTTGGGGAGAGGAGACAAAGAGGAAATCTGCTGCATGAGTGGAACCAAGTGAAAACGCAAACTACAAAATGATGCTAATTTTGCATACCGCTAAATTGCCAAAGATGGCAATCAGTTCCGACTATACGGAAGGGGGAAACGGCTCTTGGGAAACCGAGGCTGAGAACGAATGACTCAGCCAAAGCTTGCCAGGTGTTCCAGTTTACTGGAAGGCTCCTCACCTAGGTCTAGACCAGTGTTTCCCAACCTTGGGTCTCCAGCTGTTTTTGGACTACAACTCCCATCATCCCCAGGTAGCAAGACCAGTGGCCATGGATGATGGGAATTGTAGTCTGAAAACAGCTGGAGACCCGATGTTGGGAAACACTGGTCTAGACCTTATGCTCTGCTCCCCGCCACCAGACCTCTCGTGACTGCTGAGGTTTCCCTCACCGTGGCACCGCTTCTTGTGTCCTCTCGCAGCGTGCCACACACCAAGTCTCTGGAAGGCCGCATCAAAGAAGAGCTGATTGCCCAAGGCCTGCTGGAGTCGGAGGACCGGCCTGCTGAGGACTCGGAGGACGAGGTGCTGGCCGAGCTGCGGAAGAGGCAGGCTGAACTCAAAGCCCTGAGCGCGCACAACCGAGCCAAGAAAGTCGAGCTGCTCAGGTGGGAAGAGGAGGATAATGGTTTCTTGCCCATCCTTCACCCCTAGCCCCCAGGGGTGGGTGGCAACGTTGTAAGAATGCAAGGCTGAAACCGGTTAGAATAATTTACCGTTTTTAAAAAAACAGATGTGGGTGGAGAATCTAATGGCCTCATCCCTTTGCCTTCTTGGCCATGCAGATGTTTTGTGTTTCATTTTTATTGCCCGCCTCCTCCTTGGGGTTGGTGTTCTGGACCAGAGCTGGATAGAAATGGAAGCGCAGACTTAGGGTTTCCATGGTGTGGTTGAAACCTCCCCATGTTTTATCCAGTTTGAGGCCCCCTTTACATTAAGGACCACCTTTCCCCATAGGAGTTTGTCCGGACCCTCAGATGATCATCGGAGGCCCTTCTCTGCATGCCACCTTCTGGGGAGACCTGGAGGGTGTCAGAAAGAGGCCTTTCCTGCCTTAGCCTCCTGTCTGTGGGATAATCTCCTCAGGAAGGCCTGCCTGGTGGCAACTTGTATTAATATTATTATTATTTATTAAATTTGCCCTCATTTCAGCCCCAGGCGAACATGGTTTTGTTTTCCTGGACATGTGAATGGCACCAGTGACCAGATTACAGTGATACTTCTGGTTGCGAACGGGATCCGTTCTGGAGCCCCGTTCGCAACATGAGCAGAACACAACCCGCGGGTCGCGATTCGCCACTTCTGTGCATGTGTGTGACGTTATTTTGAACGTCTGCGCATGCGCGAGTGGCAAAACCCGGAAGTAACCCTTTCCGGTACTTCCGGGTCGCCACGGGACGCAACCTGAAAACGCTCAACCTGAAGCAAACGTAACATGAGGTATGACTGTATTTAAATACTGCTGTGTGTCAAATATCAGGAAGTTTTTATCTTTAATTACCATGTTATATTCCTGTTGCAAATCTGCTTCGGGGGCTGCTTCCCGTTGCTGAAAAGCAACCCGCAGATCCCACAAACCCCCTAACCCCTTGCAACCCTTTCGCAGGCTGGCCAAGGAGGAGCTGCACAGACAGGAGCTGCGCCACCGGGTGCGCATGGCTGACAACGAGGTGATGGACGCCTTCCGCAAGATCATGGCCGCCCGCCAAAAGAAGCGCACCCCGACGAAGAAGGAGAAAGACCAGGCCTGGAAGAGCCTCAAGGAGCGCGAGAGCATCCTGAAACTGCTTGATGGCTAAGCCCTCGCATCCCGGGGGAGTGTTAACTGGGAGCCCCTTGGCCCAAGCGCCTCCATTTTGAACCGCGGTGTAGGCCCCAGCTTTAAGGGAGGCGACAGCTGCAAATATGGACTGCAGCAGCTCCCTCCATTCAGCTTACCAGCATCCTGTTGCAGCCAGGGACCTGGGCAGGCTGGACTTGGCCTGCTTGCCACCTCTCCTTCCTGTGTGTGGCTAGGAGCACTTGCTGCATGTGAGCTGGGGCAGGGGAAGCCTTGATTGCTGCTAAAGTTGGCAGTTCCTTCTCGGACATCGGCAGGGCCGGCTTGCGGCATTGGAGACGGGGAACGGGACAGAACCTACGAGTCAGGCCTGAGCATCGCACAGACGCTTCCGTGACTCTGGTCTGCAGCGTATAAACTTGTGGAGGCGGATGGCTTCGGATTCTGTTTCGTATTTTCTGCCACCCTTTCGCCACGCCGCATGCGAACCTTCGGAGGCTGCAGAGACGGTGAAACCTCATAGGCGGCGGCCACAATTCCCCAAGCGCCTGAATGGCATTCAGTTGGGAACAATTTGCCACAACACTCCAGTGCCCTAATCTGGGACAGACCCAAGTTAAAGTGGCCAGTGAAGCTCAGAAACTGGAATACCTGACCCCTAGGCGGTGTAAATAGGTGCCTGAAGTGCGTGGCATTGAGCAGTAGAGGGAGCTGCTTGTCTCCCGTAGGGTCTCAGCCAGACTGTTCCCCGTTGGCCTGTGACAAATAGTGAAGGTCCCTGCGCTGTGGAGGATTGTGGGTGTTTCTGAGCCTGGGAGGCAGCCCTGACGGCTTTCCTCTGCTCCCTGTCCTGCTCAGCCTCTTCCTCTGGTGGTGTGATGTCTTCTCCCCCTGCTTCCCCTTTCTCTGAATGTCTAAAGTACCTACCAAGGGGTTGGCCTTGGTGTGGGAATCGAGGAATGGGGTCCCCTAGGTTCTACGATGCAAGGGCTGATTGGAAGAGGCCCTAGGGCAGTACGTTCCCTGCGGGGCAGAGCAAGGCCGGTGAGATTTGGCATTTGGGCAGAAAGGAGGGGCTGGAGTGGCCTTGGCTGGGCCTGCACAAGAAAATCACTAATGGGAATAGCAGCTAGAACCTGTGGTGTGGAAAGCCGCTGGGTATGGAGACTCATCGTCCATTCTCTGCGAACCTGTGTGTTCGTTCCCCTGGCAACATCCTGGGAAAAGGCCCAGACCTAAGAAAGCGAGTGGGGAAGAAGTAAAACACCAGGGTCTCTTTCCCCATCCCCTGTGGGAAAGAGAAACAAACAGGAGCTGCCTTAAGGGCAGATTTCTCAGATCCACGGGGAGGGGGAAAGGGAGGGGGCAGAGCAGAGATCACCTGGCTGAACCCATGTCGAGAACTCTCAACCCTGCCAACTGCATAATATCTAGCCAGGCTTTGGAGAGCATACAGATCAGGCAAGGCCAGCACTGCCTTTTCTTCCTCTGTTGCCTGCCCGCCCTGCCTAAGTTTTACCTTCCTGCTCCCTTTATATGGCATTGAGGCGTCAGGTGATTGACAGGCCCCACTGGCCTGTCAAAACGGCCTGGGGGGGGCAGGAAGCTGAGGACCCAGCGCCCTGCTCCCAGCTTCACTCAGCTGGCTGCAAGTGTGTGTTTGCCCTTACTGTAGTCATGCCATATTGCAGCGCTGCGCAAGGGAGCCTCAAACTCCGGCTGGCATCATAGCACAATTCTAACACAGCAGTAGGAGGAGATTGAAGCAAGGCTTTGGGCTTCCTCTTGGACACACCTCACCAGCTGCATCTGCAGACTTCTTCCACCTCCACTGACTTTACCTCCTGAAAGTTTGATGGGCAGCTGACGGCTGTCTTAATTAAGCATACAATGCCTGTATTTAAAGACGCACTTGGGGCCTGTTCTCTTCCCCCCCACCCCACTCCTTTCACGTACCAGCAACTTTCAAACACTTCCTGCTGTGCCTGCCTAGAGGAGGTTTCAAGCCTCATTGGTCTGTGACGTGAGGCGACTCTGGGAACAGATGGTATTGGGGGCTGGAAAGGGCAGCGGCGGAGAAGCCCGGAGGAAGGTCTGGCATTTGGGAAAGGATCGAATGAGTTCTTCACACGCTGCGGTCTCTTCCAGTTTGTGTCAACATGGTGCCTCACTAGAAATTCTTCCAGAGTCTCAATAAACCCATGACTACGAGAACAGCTGGTGTGTTTGGGTGTAAACTTTGTCAAGGACCCGAGGGTTTGGATAGGACCCAAGAGGATGTTACTGATAAATTTGAGTGCTGTAGGAGAAATTGACAGAAGCTGAAGGGGATCTGGAAAACCCCACCCTAAAATAGCACGGGAGACTTTGGAACAGGCTAGCCAAGGCTCTGGATGTGTTCTTGAAATACAAGCAGGTGAGCCCGGGCTCCTAGGACGGAAAGGTCAATACTATTGGAAAGGTATAACTGAAGCTTCGTTGAGACAACTCCCTGATCAAATTAGATCAACTGGAGGATATAACTAATTCAAAAAGTATTGATGTAGCAGAAAAGGGGGGGAGGTATTTATTTATTTATTAAAGTGTACCGCCTGCAGGGAAAGATGAGCAGGGTAGCCTGTAAAGAGGAACTGGTAAAACAAAATTCGAGAGAAAGAACTAAAAGCCACATTGTGGCTTTCACAGCCCACTGAACCAAGGAAAGGATGGGGATGGTGAAACAAATTACAAGGAAACGTTTCAAGGAAGCAAGACTTTAATTGACTTCAACTGCTCCGATATCTGCTAGGCTTCAAGCTCTACTAATCAGGGAATCGCCCAACAAATTCCTGCCAGACCTTGCTGACAACAACTTCCTCTTCCAGAAGGTAGAGGAATGAACTAGGGGGGTTGACTGTCCTTGATCTGAATTAATAGGGAAGAGTTGGTCAATGAGATGCGAGTGGCAGGAAATTTGGGGGGAAAGTGGCTGCAAGTAATGATGGAACTTGTCATTTTGTGTAAAGCCAAAGCTATGTGTACCTTGGATTTCGGGAAAGCTGATTATTTTTTTTAACAAGTTCAGGAAAATACGACATAGGATTTGAGTGCCAATGTGGTGTAGTGGTCAGAGTGTCGGACTAGGACCTGGGAGACAAGGGTTCAAATCCCCACTTGGCCATGAAGCTCACTGGAGCCAGTGTGGTGTAGTGGTTGTGGTTAAGAGCGGTAGTCTCGTAATCTGGGGAACCGGGTTCGCTCTCCCGCTCTTCCACATGCAGCTGCTGGGTGACCTTGGGCCAGTCACACTTCTCTCTGAAGTCTCTCAGCCCCACTCACCTCACAGAGTGTTTGTTGTGGGGGAGGAAGGGAAAGGAGAATGTTAGCCGCTTTGAGACTCCTGAAGGGGAGTGAAAGGTGGGATATCAAATCCAAACTCTTCTTCTTCTACTGGGTAACCTTGGGTCTACTTCACAGGGTTGTAAGAACAGGGTTGTTCACCACCTTGAGCTCCCTAGAGGGAAAAGGCGGATATAAATGCAATAAATAAATTCCGCAGCTAGATATACTGACAGGGAAAGGAGTCAAAGCTGGGCGGCATCTTCTGGAGGAGGAGTTACTAAAGGCACAATCTCAAACCATTCCAATGAGGGAGAATGGTGAGACATCTAAGAAAGCCAGGGTGGCCCCCGCAGCTTAATGAGGAGCTGGAAACAGAGAGCACGTGTTTGAGAAGTGTAAGGAACGACAGGTAACCAAGTAACCAGGTGAAAAGCCTGGCCTGTAGGGCCAGTGTCAGGAAAGCTAAAAGCTCGGAACAAGCCAAGACTGGTAAACAATGGGAAGAGCAATGGGAAAGGGCTGTTTTCATGTGCCTTTGGAGCGATGGTTCAATTCCTGCTGCTCAGTATGGATGGTGAAATGTGAACAGAGCTGCTCAACTGTTTTCCCTGTCTTCTCCCTTAAGGGAAACTCTGTCTAATCTTAAATAGAAGATGTAATAATTTATGCCAGAAGGGAAAAACAGTGTCAGGTAACGCTGCTCTCTTTTCATTGGAAGTCCTGCATTTTGATAAAATTCTTACAGAGTTTAGATAAATTAGATAAATTTTTTATAGCACCTTTTTGTTTTGTTTTGTTAAGTTTTAGAATTTTGAGCGGCCTATGTATGTGACGGTCTTTTTGTCCCCGATCTGAAAGAGCAGGTTTCAAGTCTCCTCTGAACTAAGGTGTGGGTGGGTGTTAATCCTAAAGTGTTTGGGAGGGTTGTACACCTTGTACATGCAAAGTCCCTCTGTGCCTTTGATATCCCGGCTAATGTTTAAAATTCCTCCAGTATACTAGTCCTTTCGAGGTAGCCTGCTTCGAGAAAGTCCTCTGAGACAAGGTTGGAAGAGCTGGGTATATTCAGCATACAGGAGACTGACAGACACTACAGCATTCTTCAAACACAGTGGTACCTCGGGTTAAGAACTTAATTCGTTCTGGAGGTCTGTTCTTTACCTGAAACTGTTCTTAACCTGATGCACCAACTTTAGCTAATGGGGCCTCCTGCGCCACTGTCTCACAATTTCTGTCCTCATCCTGAAGCAAAGTTCTTAACCCAAGGTACTATTTCTGGGTTAGCGGAGTCTGTAACCTGAAGCGTCTGTAACCTGAAGCGTCTGTAACCCGAGGTACCACTGTATTTGAAGTGCTGTCGCATAGATAAGGTCAAAGGTTTGTTCTCTGATGTCTTAATGGGCAAAACTGGATCTCAATGCGATTAAGGTACAGATGTGTTTTGGTGGAAAACAGAGAAAAACATCTGGAATAGCAATTTGATCACACAACTTTCCTAAGCTGCTGGGATCTCGACCTGCACTTAGTCAGGTTTCCTGGTATGCATGTTTTTACTCAGAAGTCCCCCCCACTCGGGTCAGCGTGCAGAGGATTGGGAGCCTCAAGCAGGTGCAGAAAAGCTCTCTTTAAAAGAGTAAAAATCAATTATTATGTGTTTGTTTCGAACATATTCTGAGGATCTCATCTGCGTTGCAATAGGAAAGGATGTTCCGATGCGAATTCCTTCTTGCGTGCACTGTAGCAGAAACGAAGATGTTTAAATCAAATGTGCTTCCTTATCTCATATACTTTTATTTATCGTGGAGGGAGAATAAGAGCAGACAATTAACAGAGCGCTCCACTCCACTCCGTCTCGCCTTCCATAGTACCCTAATATTGACCTTAGGGGCTACAGCTCATGGCGTTACAAACCGTAGTGGATAAAAACTAAATGACTCCTGGAGAAGGGGACACCCCAAGTTTTTAACCCCCCGCCCGATAAAATTCATCTCCGAGGCCCTGCCTGTACCATCCCTAAATCAGGTAGCCCAGAGCGCCGCGGTGTGTGAGCGTGCGCGCTCTTGCGGTCTTGCGCTGCGTATTTATGAATGGAGCGGCGGCGCTGCCTTCTCCTCCTCCATCCAGCCCCGTTTCACTTCGGTTTAATCCCGTCGCCAGGCAGCCCCCGCCTCCCGAGCCTCGGATTGGCTTCGTGCGGGCCCCAGCTCCGCCCTCTCGCGGTGACATCGCCGCTGGCTGGAGGGCGAGCGCGCACAGAGCTGGCGAGGAGGCGGCGGAGAGGGGCGCGACGACGGACGCCTTTCCCCCATCTCGGCTGGCGGCGGCGGCGGGGCGCGGAGGATCCGAGGGAGCCGCTGCCGCGCACTCAGCTCGCGAAAGCGGGACAGCCCCGGCGGAGCCGCCACGGCAGATCCCTCCATGTAAGTAAGGAGGGCGTCTCGGGGACAGATCGGAGACGGATGAATGGGCGGCTGGCGGCGTTGTCTGTCTCCCTGGCTGCAGCCGTGCGCCTTTCTCTGCCTGCTGCGCCCGCGCGCCTCTACCGCTCCCGAGCATGCATGCTCGCCCGGGTGTGGATAAGGGAGGTCGGCGTGGATCTCGACCTGCACCCCGCCAGATCTGCGCTGTGTGAGCCTTGGCTGTCTTCATTTGCCCGTGCGATTTCCTCCTTCTCCTTTTCCTTCCTCCTACGGGGAGCTGGCGTTGCGCGTGTGCCTTGCCTGCCTCTCACTCACTCCGCAGCACATCATCTCGGCACTTGGCCGTTTCTCTGCACCTGCTTGAGGCTCCCAGTCCTCGGCATGCTGGCCCGAGGGGGAGGAGTGTAAACATGCGTAGCAGGATCGGCGTTGTGCAATCCTCCCTCTCTCCCTCTCCAAAAGGGATCTGCATACTCGCCTGTGCGTATGTCTGCCCGGTGCGTGGAGAGGGTATGTGAATGGCTCGAACCTGTATGAATAGGTGCACAGGTGTGCCTGAGTCGCCACGGCCATTGTCTGCGCAACTGCCTGCGTGTGATTGTATCTGACCCATGCACATGCTTGCGCACTGTGCATGCCTTGGAGCAGGATGCCATGTCTGGGAGGGCTGCGTAAAAAGTGGCACATGCCTTTCTCTGCCTCTCTGCAGCTGGGGAGGAGAGACACGTTGCTAAATATGCCTGCCTCTGCCCCGGCTCTCTGTCTGTACAGAGAAAAAAGATAAATGATGCATGTCTGAGTGAAGAAATGGGCATAGATCTTGCTCTTCCCTGTGCATTGATGTGCGCTTATCTCCAAGCAAATGTACCTACATGTGTCGAGCCATGATGATGCTAAGCGTGTGGTTATCATTGTCACCTGCCTGCATCTGTCTGTGATGTTATGCAATTGTTTTGTAGGCATGAACCTGTCTCTATCGGTAGGTCTATTGTAGTTCTTCCATGTCAAGGTACAAGTGCATATGTAAAGCTACCCATGTGGCTGTCTCTTTGGCTACTTGTTGAACGTATTTGTTTCTGTTGGTGCCTGTTTCCGTGTAGCGGTTGTCCTCATATGGGTGAATTTAGGATCTTTCCAAATGATTCTTTAACACTCTATCTTTGCAAAGCTATAACCCATGTATATGGACATACATACATACATAATATATATATATATCCTTTTAATACCTGTTGTGGAATGGTGTTGTGGAACAAGTGGGGGGGCGACACTTGTTGTAAAAGGGAGAGCTGAGAAAGTGGGAATTTTTAAAATGAATATATAAAAAGGACACATACTACCAATAATAAGGGAGGGACGCCCATTTAGTCTCTTTGGGCAAGCCCGCCTTTTCCATCCAAGTATTGCTTCTTTTTTTACTCATTTCCTTGATATTCAAATCACACTACTTTGGGTGTTTGGTGAAAACAGGATTCTTCCACTTTGTAGCATTATTATGGATAATCTGTTGTACTTGCACACTCATCATGGGCACTGATTGGACTGTGCTGATGTCATGTTTTCTCCTTACACACACACACATACTCCCCCACCATATACCATTTAAAAAACTCCTCTCACCTTCCTTTTTTTGGGTGGAAATAATAATTGCGTACCTGAGGGTTTTTTTTAATACCAGCACAGATGATTCATCTAGCGTGATTAAAAAATAATAAGAATCAGGCAGATTTCCAGTTGCTCCATTCCACTCAGAGCTTCCATTCATGGGCAGCCTGTTAGCCACTGCAGCAGCCTCCCTTTCTGCTTCCTCCAGATACAGGCAAACAGCAGGATGGCACTTTTGCATTGTATCTCCCTGCAGTCACCCCTATCCACCACACTCCTACCCCTAAAGGGGAACATGCCGTCAGCAATTTCTGCTGCAAACAATTAGCACGAATGCTGCAATTGGTGGGCAAATGGGGCACATGAGGGGTGTGTGTGTGTTGGTCTAGAATATTGCATTATCACTGGCTCTGTGTGTATCTGTGTAGATGACCCCTATGCCTTGTTCTGTAGAGGGGTGTGCGCCCATCTGTTTACATCCCTGCGATGATGGCATTTGCCTTGGGTAGCGCTGAGTCTCTTCCTGCCTGCCTCTTCTGCGTACGCAGTGCTCCATTTGCCAGATACAAAGGTTTCGATGGAGAGTTTATTGACGTCTCTGGCCTTCCCCTGTGGCTTGGTCTGAAAATACAGGGGGATCTGATGGAAAGCCCAAGACGTTGTTGAATTACAACTCCGTTTTCACCCCGTTGTCCTGTGGCTCTTGGAAGTGCAACATCATCTGGTGGGCCACAGGTTTCACATCTCTGGGATGGGGATGCAGTAGAGTAGCCACAAGGGAAGCAGAGTCTGTAGTTCCATGTTAAAGTCCTTGCGTTCTTCAATTCCCTGCAACTCCAGTTTCTTTCCTTTTTTAAATGTCAGGCAGTAGGGTTCCGCCTGAGACCTTACAGAGCGGCTGCCATTCAGAGAAGCCAGGTCCTTGTCTCTTAACCTTGTAGCAGCTTGTAGGGTATGAATTTCCAGGCAGGCAAAGCCAAACTCAGAGTCCTGTGACACCTTCAAGACTGGCGCCTTTTCCATCGGATGTCGCTGCCCACCTGCCAGTTCTTCATATGCAAAGCTATCTTTAGTTGCCTGCAGTGCTGTTTTGCTAGAAAAAGAGGTGCCGGAACTCACCACGAACTCCTCTCTTGTTCTCTTATAGTGACAACCTCTCACCACCTGAGATGTGCCAGAACTGAGTTCCGGTGAGTTCTGGCTGGGGGAAAAAGAAGTTGTCTGGCTTGCCTTGTCTTTCTTACTTTACCTAATGTAAAGCCTGATGAAGCGGACTTTACTCCACGGTCGTTTATACCCTAATAAAGCTTGTTAGTCTTTAAAGTGCTGCAATACTCCTGGTTAAAGGTAGCCGTTGGTCAACTGGCAGCCTGAGATCCCAGTTTGTCCCCTCCGGCGCCCTGCAGCAAGATCTCTGACCCAGTGGTGTCTCTTTGCATTCCCTGGGCATGTGTACTGTTTTCTCCTTAACCTCTTCCTCCCCAGAGTGATCAACAGCAAAATTGAAAAGCGCTCTCTCTCTCTCTCTCTCTCATACACCCACCCACCCACACAGAGGTTTGGTCCAGAGAGTTGCAGGGTTCTCCCCTTCTTATGTACCTCAACTGCTCTCTGTTATGTGAAAACCAAGAGACGTGCAAAACAGTTGTAATTAACTATCGCAGAGAAGGAGAGAACTCTCTTGCCTTTGCCTGTGCCTTGGCTTGGCAGGACCAGGTGATTTAACACATTACATATCCCTCATCCTATGAGAGCATCCTGGATTTGCCTGCATCCTATGCGGGCTGCCTTCAAGCTGTCTCTGTTTTGCAGGAGGGATTCAAGCTCATACCCAAAACGTAGATTTGTGCAATTAAAGCAAAGTAAACCACTCTTTTAGGGGGTGGCGCTGTGCGTTAAACCACAGAGCCTAGGACTTGCCGATCAGAAGGTCGGCGGTTCGAATCCCCATGATGGGGTGAGCTCCCGTTGCTCGGTCCCTGCTCCTGCCCACCTAGCAGTTCGAAAGCACGTCAAAGTGCAAGTAGATAAATAGGTACCGCTCCAGCGGGAAGGTAAACGGCGTTTCCGTGCGCTGCTCTGTTTCGCCAGAAGCAGCTTAGTCATGCTGGCCACATGACCCGGAAGCTGTACGCCGGCTCCCTTGGCCAGTAAAGCGAGATGAGTGCCGCAATCCCAAAGTCGGGCACGACTGGACGTAATGGTCAGGGGTCCCTTTATCTTTACCTTTTAAACCACTCTGTCATCCTAGTAAAACAAATCCATTTCCCCCAGACTTTTTGCACATGGACACAAGCACACGTTGGGAGAGACTGAGACATTTCCACTGTGCAGTGGGAGTGGAACCAGTATGTTGGTCCTTCAGCACTTGCTCAAGTCAACATGGGACCAATAATAATAATAATAATAATAATAATTAATATGCTGACCACCAGTGTAGGCTTCAACTCCAGGCAGTTTTGTGAAGAGGAATCTGCAATTATACAACACTGACTCATGAACACCAGACCCGGCCCTTCCATGTTAAGCTCTGTAGGTGCTGCACTTGGCTTGCGGTTCAGAGTTGCATTTTGGCACTTCGCTATCTCGGCTGGATGATTCCGCACTTAGGTTGCCTGGGGCATAGTGCTGCTGTTTCTCCTGGTAGGAGGAAGTGTCATTCGATGGCATCATGTGTCAATTCATCTAAATGCAGGCTGATGTAAAATGGGCTGTTAATGTTGCCGTTTTTAACGATAGCCGTGACGCAAATATTTCTGCCCAGGTGGGAGAAGCCTGGCTATATGATGAAGAGATGAGGAACGACTCAGTAAAATCACCCCTGACCATGCTAGCTAGACCTGGTTGGTAGTTGCAGTCCAACAAGAACATGTGGGGAAAAGTCCTGCATCCCTGTTATTAGAGGGCAGAGTGTCCCTCTGGAGTTTGGACAGTATTGGTGTGGGTCTGGATCTTGCTGAGAAGCAGTTAGAACTGCTGGATCAGACCAATGTCCCATCTAGCTCAGCATTCTGCTGTCACAGTGGACAACTAGGTGCCCTTGTGAAGCCCCCAAGCAGGACAGGCATGCAACAACATTCTCCCCACTTGTGAACCCCATCTTTGTTATTCAGAGGCATATTGCCTCCAACATAGCAGGTGGTGCTGTGGTCTAAACCACAGAGCCTAGGGCTTGCTGATCAGAAGGTCGGCAGTTCGAATCCCTGCAACGGGGTGAGCTCCCGTTGCTCGGTCCCTGCTCCTGCCCACCTAGTAGTTTGAAAGCATGTCAAAGTGCAAGTAGATAAATAGGTACCGCTCCGGCAGGAAGGTAAATGGCGTTTCCGTGTGCTGCTCTGGTTCACCAGAAGCAGCTTAGTCATGCTGGCCACATGACCCGGAAAAACTGTCTGCGGACAAACGTCGGCTCCCTCGGCCTATAGAGCGAGATGAGCACGCAACCCCAGAGTCGTCCACGACTGGACCTATCTCTGAGTGGTGTGAGATTCCCGGGGTTCCGGGCGTGCTTACTCAGGGTCCGTGTTTCTTTTTGGGAACGAGGCACAGCGGCGCCTGTGGTGTCTTTATGATATGATGCAACCTGATCCTACAACACAGGGCCTCCCAGTGTTGACACTCCAAGAGAGTCTTGCTTCTTCCCTAGTGGTAGCATTGGATTCAGAAAGACACCAGCTGTGGTTCTCAGCAGCTTGCTGACTTTTACAGAGTGCAACCTTTCCCCCCATAGCCACCTCACAGCCAGTTCTGAAACTCTGCTTTTGAACTCTGCTTTGGCTTTCCGAATGGCTCGTTACCTTTCCTTTGTCCTTCTTAATGGCTCGTCTCCCAGGCAATTTCCTGCCACGGAAAGCTGTCCTGTCTTATGTTGTAATACTTGCAGTGTCTGGCATCCAGTTTTAACACTCTAAGCGTTGATTAAATTCTAACATTTACTGAATCCAGGAATTTAGGGTGTCTAGCACTCAAAAACTCATAACAATATATTTTGGAAAGTTGTTTGTGCATTTGCACAGCTCTTAAGATATTGTGGCTACATTTGAACATATTTCTTGTACACATCAGTTTCATGTGGATACCTTTTTGAACCTTTGGAGGGCTTATATTAACCTATATGTTTAACTAAGGATGGCTGCACTTACGGTTATTGCATGCTTAATGTGAGCTGATGGTTTTTTGTTGTTCATATATTATTTTTATTTCTTTCTTTCTCTCATTTATTTAATTTTCTGCTTCTCTCTCTCTCTCTCTCTCTCTCTCTCTCTCTCCCCCCCCCCCCCCCATTTGTTAAATTTTCAAATAACAAAGGGTATCTTGATCAAATTTTCCGCGGTGGTTCCTGAGATCAGGGAGCAGTTTTTTGGTTTGGATTTGGATACAGTTGGATACCATTTTGTCCCAAGATGGCAGATTGAACCTTTCAAAAACCGCACTGCTTTTAACAATCGATTTCAAAACTGCACTGGTTTTGTTGTTTGTTTGTTAGAATTCCTTAGCACTTCCCATCAACGAACATAGTGGATGCAGCTCCATCAATGAACAGCTGACCTGGTTGTGGGTAGTGTGGAAAGGCAGTGACTCCAATCCTTGAAGTTCACAGGCAGTTATATTAGTTTCGCTGACTACCAGGAGCATGTGGGCACATTTAAAACCAGTCCGCCAGCTCCGCCTGTTCCTCGAGATGTCTGCTCTGGCCATGGTGACAGTTACACCCTGTTTGGATTTATGACACAAGAGAGGGCCTTCTTGGCAACTGCTTTCCGATTGTGCAATGCCCTTCTATGACAGGATAGCCTGGCCCTCTCTCTCTGCTTTCCTTTCGCTGACAGGAAAATACTCTTCCCCCCCTTGTTCTGACAGGCCTTTTGGCCACTAATTGTTTGTTGTGGTAGGGTCTTCAGAGGCGCATGGTGTTATACTTTTATTTTTCTTAAGTTATAAGTGTTCTCAGTGCTTTTAAATAGGGTTACTTATTCAATTGCTTCCTAGTACAGTGGTACCTCGGGTTAAATACTTAATTCGTTCCGGAGGTCCATTCTTAACCTGAAACTGTTCTTAACCTGAAGCACCACTTTAGCTAATGGGGCCTCCTGCTGCCGCTGGAGCACGATTTCTGTTCTCATCCTGAAGCAAAGTTCTTAACCTGAAGCAATATTTCTGGGTTAGCGGAGTGTGTAACCTGAAGTGTATGTAACCCGAGGTACCACTGTTCATATTTCTTGTATATGTTCTTAGTTATACCTGTTTTCATTTATGTCGTGAGCTGCCACAGATCCTTTTGCCTGCCTCTTTAACACCTGTGTTGTCCACCCAGAGCCAGACAACATATTAAAGAAAGACTCATGGTACAGACCCCCTGAAATAGTACAGTGGAACCTCGGTTGTTGAACGTAATCCGTTCCGGAAGACTGTTCAACAACTCAGGCGCAATGGGTGGTCGGAAAATTCAGTTGAGAAAATTGAGAAACGTGCCCTGGAAGCTGTTCGACTTCCAAGGTGCGTTTGAAAACAGAAGCAATTACAGTGGTACCTCAGGTTACAGATGCTTCAGGTTACAGACTCCGCTAACCCAGAAATAGTACCTCAGGTTAAGAACTTTGCTTCAGGATGAGAACAGAAATCGCGCAGCAGCAGCGGGAGGCCCCATTAGCTAAAGTGGTGTCTCAGGTTAAAACAGTTTCAGGTTAAGAACGGACCTCCGGAACAAATTAAGTTCTTAACCCGAGGTACCACTGTACTTCCAGGTTTTTGGCGTTCGAAAACTGAAATGTTTGGCTTCTGAGACGCTTGAAAACCGAGGTTCCACTGTACCAGTTCAGAATTGCATGTTTTGAATGCTTCCCTGTGCTTTTAACAAACCTTTCTCTCCCCCCCCCCCCCCGTGGAAAGATGACATAGCACAGCCTTCACCAACCTAGTGCCTTCCAGATAGATGTTTTGGACTACCACTCGCATCAACCCCAGCATCATATGGCAAGGGTGGCCCAAGAACAGGCCTGCTGGATCAGGCCAAGTGGTCCATCTATTCCAGTATCCTGTTCTCACAACCTCTGGGAAGCCAACAAGCAAGACCTGAGCACAAGAGCCCCCTCCCCTCTTACTGTTTTCAGCAACTGATATTCAGAGACTCTGACAATTGGAGAAGGATAAAGTAGCATCACCTTCCCTCTCAATCCCTGACATGCCGACTTTCCCAGGGAGGGAGAGAAGACCTAAGCCTGGAAGAGAACAGGGGTACAAATGTTCTCTTTTTTTAAAAAAAGAGGATGAACATCCTAACCCCATTTGACTGGGTGAATGCCACAGAAATAAGATTTGACTTCTCCCCCCCCATGTGCTTCTGTCTGCTACAGTGAGCAGAGCTGTTTTCACTTCAGAAAACAGAGCCAAGAGGAACTTCAGGTGGCCTCACATGACTCGGGTGAATGTGGCCTTCCTCTGGAGGAAGGGAACAGCATTACGTAATTCTCTTCTTAAAATGTAGATCGCATCCAGCGTTAAATCATACTTTGAGTAGGCGCTTGGGAATGAGTGGGTATGACTAATTTAGGTCCATTAATTTCAGTAGGTTTCCTCCGAGTACAACGTAGGCTGTAATACCCACTATATTTTTTAGAGCACATTCAAAGCACATTCTTTCGCCTCGAAGAATTATGGGTACTGTGGTTTGTTAAGGGCAGCTGGGAATTGTAACTCTGTGAGGGGTAAATGACAGTGCCCAGAATTCTCTGAGGTAAAGAATGTACCTTAAATGTGCTTTTAAGGTATTAGTGTGTACACAGCCTCAGTTGGCTGCAACCCAGTAGATTTTATTGTGTTTTGACTTATAACCTAGAGCTCCTCCAGGCAACATGTTTGTTGAGCATTAATCCTGATTTGCTTGTGCGAAGCAGACGTTAGAAAATGCCCAGTCTTTATTGATCTGATTTGTTTTGCAGGGAGCCATTTTCGCCTTGAATTGCTTGTGTGGCTTCCCATTAATGTCTTTCCCATCACTTTCCTAACAGCAAAAAAGGCCAATCTTTAACAAGTGAGTTTATTGCGCCAGAGTCGTGGAACGTTTTAGTCCGCTTCAAGTGCGCAAACCCAAGTGCCTGCTATGCGATGGAAATCCCTCCTTGAAAAGACTGACATTCTGGAGGCAGCCCTTGTCTTCAGCATCAGGCATAAGGAGCAGAAGTGAATCAGTGGCCTTGTCCACACTTCCTCCTCCGCTCCCACCGCTTTCAGTCAGAGCAAACGGCAATTCGGGTTTTCTCCGGATCAACGTTTGCTCCGATTTAGCACTAAATGACGGGTTTTTTGCAGGAAAGGTGCGGGCGGAAGCGGAAAACCACTCAGGGCACAGGGCAAGTGGGAATGTGGATGAGCCCAGAGCAAATCTTTCAAGGGAAATGGACACCCTCCTGCTTAACCTTTCCAGAAACCTCCAAATGCTGCTCACTTTAAAGTTCATTTGAACACGGTAGCGGACGTCGCAGCACGAAGGCTAGGCCGTAAGTCAGCCTTTGCCAACTTAGATGTTGGCTGAGGAGAAGAAGTTGAAGTCCAAAACATATCTAGAGGGCATCAGGTTGGAGAAGGCTGCTTTGAGGGTGTGTGTGTGTGTGTGTGTGTGTGTTGCGCATGAGTGTGCAAAAGTAGGGGCAAGCCTGGCCCCTTGGGAGATGGAGGTTGAAGCAGAGGAAGGAGCTGTGTTTTCGGTGTTGCAGGAGCTACAGCTGTTGTCATGGCGACAGCTGCAATGTTACCAAACAGGCTTAAAAGCCTGAGCAATATGCTGAAGGGCACAAAAGTGGAGAGGAATTGGAAAGAGGGAGGGTGACATGAGCTGAAGCAAAAGAAGCCCTTATGTCTGGCCACTGCACCCCACCCCACCTCACTACCCCTCCTTGAAAGACTTCGTGCCGCTCTCAAGATGTTGCGGGATTATCAACTCCCATCAGCCCTAGAGCCAGCAAGGCCCAGGGTCAGTGATGATGAGAACTGGAGTCCAGAGACATCCAGAGGGAGGGTACTACATTGCAGACCCTTGGGCTAAGCCTTTTGGCGGACGACGACGACTCTATAATCTGAATTCTGAGGTCCCTCCGTAAATCAGTTAGCTTTAAACTGAGCTGCTTCACCAAAGATGATATAAGAGCCTTCCTGGACATTGGTGACCTCCAGATGTTTTAGACTGCATCAGTCCTGAGCACCAGCAATGGTTCCTGGGGCTTACGGAAAACAGTAGGCCAAAACATCTGGCTGGGGGAGGCTGTGGTACATCTTGGGTTCCGGACCCCAGCTTTGTTGATGCTGAGCAGCTGAACAGTGTGAGAGCCTTCTGCTGGAGGGAGGCAGGTGAACTCTCTTCCTTCATATGCATGGGATGTGCAGAACCAAACTGAATTATGTAACACTCCTGCAACACTCAGGTTGGCCCCTGTTTGCTCCCCTCCTAGGCAGTGCTTAGCTCCAGGAAGATTCAATAAACACACGAGACGTAACCGGCTGTGTTCTTCGATAAATAAGGTATACTATTCATGTATCAAATCATAAATTTCAATGGAAGTAACTCATAAAGTTCAACAAACGAACAAAGCAGAAGACCCAGTGGATCAGATCATTCTCTAGTCAGTTCATGCAGAAGGTCTATCTGTGTAATACAGTGGTACCTCGGGTTACATACGCTTCAGGTTACATATGCTTCAGGTAACAGACTCCACTAACCCAGAAATAGTACCTCGGGTTAAGAACTTTGCTTCAGGATGAGAACAGAAATCATGCTCTGGCGGCATGGCAGCAGCAGGAGGCCCCATTAGCTAAAGTGGTGCTTCAGGTTAAGAACAGTTTCAGGTTAAGAACGGACCTCTGGAATGAATTAAGTGCTTAACCTGAGGTACCACTGTAGTGTCTATTCCACCTGTCTGTTCATAAGGTCCAAACAATCCACATGAAAGGTTGTAGCAGTTCCACAGAATCCTTTCGCAGAGTCTAAGACAAGGATTTCTGGAATATAGGCCTTGTTTCACTGTCCTGGGCTTCATCAGTAGTTAAAGCTCATATGTGATATTACAGGACAGTGGATCTTATGGCATAGTAGTAGCTACTACTACTTTGTGGTCCTGTTCTAATGCCGATGTCCCTGTTCTTCCTCTCTAGGCCCTGAGTTTGCTCCACCTGCCTGCCCCTCTGCTCTGGGACAGCTGGGCGTAGGGCAGCCCAGAGGTTCAGCCCGATAAAAGCCATGCCCTTGGAAGAGGAGGAGCCCAGTTGGAAGAAACGAGCGGAAGATATCCGGGAGATCTATGAATTCCGGGAGGTGCTGGGCACGTGAGTCATTGTTCGTTTGTTTATTGCATTTACATCCCACCTTTTTCTCCAAGGAAAGCTTAAATTGGTGCTTGTGGTTCTCCCTCTCCCCCCCCCCCCCATTTAATCCCCACGACAACCCTGTGAGGTAGGTAGGTCACCATCTTCAGCGATGAGTGGGGATTTGATCCTTGGTCTCCCAGGTCCTAATCTGGCACCCTAACCACTACACCACACAGCCATGTGGTTATTAGGGATATCTTGGTGAGGGCTGCTCCTCTAAGGCAGGGGATTTAAAGTACTTTATTTTCATGGAAACCTCAAGGCCCACCAACTCGAGCCAGGTTCAAAATAGCAGCTTGTTTTCTTCATTTTAGCTTTCTTCATTTTCGGGAAGAGGGTGCCTTTGTTGTTCTTTCTGTTATTAAACAATTGGAAGGACCCTTGTGCACCTTCTGCAAATCTCCTAGCAGTAGATGCTGCCAGCTGATGTTCTAAGAGCTTGTTTTCTATCATCACGATTCCAAGGCTGTTAACCTAAGCTAATTGACCTTGTCTACATGAAACAGGAATTAAAAAATGCTTCAGAGCCACACTGGTTGCCATGGTTTACTGTGGTGGGAGTGAGTTTACCCTCCCCTGGGGCCTCATGCTTCTCCTCTGAAACAGCTGCAAGAAGGGGCTTGGAATATTTTGCGCCTGCTTTTTTAATTTTATTAACCACATCTTGTGCTTAACCTTAACTATGGTTTGTTTGAAAGCGGCCAACTTCAAGCAATAGCTTATGAAGCTGTCTCGTTTCACCAAGCCATCGTTAAGATTAGCCACAGTTTAGGGTTCGAGCATAACAGTGACTGCGGTTAATTGAAATTAGAGGCCTCCATTCGTCTTCTCTAGGCTATGCTGGATGAGGAAGAGAGCACATGAAGAGAACAGGGAGTGTTAGGTTCGTTCTTGCCGAGATAAACCATGGCTTATAATGATATCTAAACACAACCACTTCCTTATATTTTGTGCTACACCCATCAGAGATAATAACCCTAGTATTGTTTATCTGATCAGTTTTTGAAAAATGTGTTAAGAGTCCATGAGGCGGCTGCTGCTTATTGATTTCTGCCTTGTGTTCCACTTGAGCAGGGGAAGCTGGCTGATAGCTCATTTCCTGTTTGGGGACTTCCTGCCATGAGAACAGGGTGCCACACCAGCAGGGGCTCCTCTTCGGTTCTTAACTTCTCACGCCCCAGTAGGAGACTGTCTAAAATGTAGGAGCCAGGTGTAGGGTGAGATGCAGGTTCCAGGCTCCATTAGCAGCAAGTGTCTTCTCCCCTGCCCCATCCTAAACTGCTGGGCACACTCCACCTTGAATTTGTACCAAGGCTGGGCCAACAGGTGGCGAATGCGCTTTGGAAACCTGTGGCCTCAAATATTAGCACAGGGCTCAGTCAATATTGACAGGAGACCTGGGCTGCTGCTGAAGTATGTGGCCAGTCAATAGTACCCTATTTTTTATTTTGTTGCAAGGAGGGGTTTTTATCTCAGGTAGCACATGCTCACAGGTGCCACCTTAAGGTTTTCAAGGTTCAGGTCTGGCAAGTGGCGAGGGCTCTCTGTTAACTAGGTAGCTATTTTCAGCCTCTCCTTTCTCCAGTACCGCTGGATGCAAAGCAACTCAGCTATCTGTGTGGATCTTCATGAGCAACAGCAGAATAAATGAATGAACTTTTCTGTTGGGCGAGAAACAAAGCGAAAGCCTTTTGCTCTCCCCACCCTGTCCCCCAATTCCTTATATGTGTCCATATTTTCTTCCAACATGGCTGTGATATAAGGCAAGGATAGAAAGACTTTGTGCTTGAGAAATCTAATTGGGTGTGGATGTGTTTTATTTATTTAAAAGGCTTTTTAAATTGCTTTTCTTTATATATTACATTATATCTATCTATCTATCTAGCTATCTATCTATCTATCATCTATCAATATCTATATCTATGGATAGATAGATATATGATGTGTGCTGTGTATGTTGCTGTTGTTGTTGTTTAGTCGTTTAGTCATGTCCGAGTCTTGGTCAAACTCATGCTGATAGCTTTGAGAACACTGTCCAACCATCTCGTCCTCTGTCGTCCCCTTCTCCTCGTGCCCTCCATCTTTCCCAACATCAGGGTCTTTTCCAAGGAATCTTCTCATGAGGTGGCCAAAGTATTGGAGCCTCAGCTTCACGATCTGTCCTTCCAGTGAGCACTCAGGGCTGATTTCCTTCAGAATGGAGAGGTTTGATCTTCTTGCAGTCCATGGGACTCTCAAGAGTCTCCTCCAGCACCATAATTCAAAAGCATCAATTCTTCGGCGATCAGCCTTCTTTAGGGTCCAGCTCTCACTTCCATACATCACTACTGGGAAAACCATAGCTTTAACTATACGGACCTTTGTTGGCAAGGTATGCAGTATGCAGTAGACACATGCAATTTGAATGGCTTCAAAAGAGGAGTAGACAAATTCACTGAAGCCCAAAACTATCAACAGCTACTAGGCACAATCTTCTACTTCCGCTGTCAGAGGCAAGAGGCATTATGCCTCTGAATACCAGTTGCTTAGGAATTGCGGGTGGGCAGAGCGCTGTTATCTTCATTTGCAGCTTGCAAGCTTCCCATAGGCACCTGGTCGGCCACTGTGAGAACAGGATGCTGTGCTAGATGGGCCATATTAGCCTGATCTGGTTGCCTCTTTTATATTCTCAATATAACAGCAATATCCATTAAAACAGCAATGCAGCACAATCTCAACGAAAGAGTGCCCAAGAATAAAAACAAGTAGAATAGAGATTTATGCACAAAAATTAGGGTCCAGTCTCATGGGTCGGGGGAAACCTTGGGCAAAAAGGTAAGCCCTTTTATAAAATGTTCAAGGCAACTGCTGGTGGTGGTTCATGTAGGGAAGAACTTCAAGATCTACAAACCAGGGGTGGATGCAAGATGATGGCACAGGGCATCTTCGAATCAAGAGTTAAGGTGCCACAGAGCACACGCTTGGTTCAGGGATTTGCTGTCAGGACCAGAACTGATATCACTGCATAGCTCAGTTGGTTAGAGCGTGGTGTTGATAACACCAAGGTCGCAGGTTTGGTCCCCGTATGGGACAGCTACATATTACGGCACTGCAGGCAGTTGGACTAGGCGAGACTCAGGGTCCCTTCCAGCTCTACAATTCTATTATATATTATTTATTATTATTTGTACCCCGCCCATCTGGCTGGGCTTCCCCAGCCACCCTGGGAGGCTTCCAAGATTAAAAATACATTAAAATGTCACACATTAAAAACTTCCCTGAACAGGGCTGCCTTCAGATGTCTTCTAAATGTCAGGTGGTTGTTTATCTCTTTGACATCTGATGGGAGGGCGTTCCGCAGGGCGGGCGCCACTACCGAGAAGGCCCTCTGCCTGGTTCCCAGTAGCTTTGCTTCTCACAATGAGGGAACCGCCAGAAGGCCCTCGGTGCTGGACCTCAGTGTCCGGGCAGAACGATGCGGGTGGAGACGCTCCTTCAGATATACTGGGCCGAGGCCATTTAGGGCTTTAAAGGTCAACACCAACACTTTGTATTGTGCTTGGAAACGTACTGGGAGCCAATGTAGGTCTTTCAAGACTGGTGTTATGTGGTCTTGCCGGCCGCCCCCAGTTACCAGTCTAGCTGCCGCATTCTGGATTAGTTGCAGTTTCTGGGTCATCTTCAAAGGTAGCCCCACATAGAGCACATTGCAGTAGTCCAAGCGGGTAATAACTAGAGCATGCACCACTCTGGCGAGACAGTCTGTGGGCAGATTTCATCCCTTTCTCCCTCTCTCTCTCCACAACCTCCCCCCTTCATAAAGGGCAATGAACCTTAGCCCTGTGGTCAAGGACTGTGTCTGACACCTCAGGTGGAGCTGCCTGGCAGCAAAGGAGCTCAGACTGGCTGGCTTGCAAAGTAAAAGGAGGCCAGCACCCGAGACTGGCTAAGACACCTAAGCGGGATTAATGTGTTAATTACAGAAAGGATTAGAAGGTGAGAGCTCTCGCAGAGGTCACCATCGTCCAATCTCTGGAGGAAAACTTCTCTGGTTCCTCACAATCCATGTGGAGTTCTTCTCCTGCAGGCCTCCGTGTGACAAGTCATACCACCCTCCCTAAATTACCTGTTTAGATTACTGCTGCCGCAGACGGGCACCGTGTTTTATCTTGCGTCCATTTTAGGGCCAGGTGTCTTTAAGAGGAGGCTCAGTCTGGTCACTTGTGTTTTGAAGGAAAAGTAGCCATGCAGGGACCCAAAGCAGAATGTGCTCTCGGTCCAGATGGGGTTTCCACTCCAGTTCCCCATCAAACCTCTCCTTAAGAGGCCATCTTAAGCATCCTTTTAAAAAAGTGTGGTTTGGCCCTTATATTTAGGCCCTTATGTTTAGGGAAGTTTTTAATATTTAATGCTGTATTGTTTTTAACACTTGATTGGAAGCCACCCAGAGTGGCTGGGGAAACTCAGCCAGATGGGCGGGGTATAAATAATAAATTATTATTATTATTATTATTATTATTATTATTATTATTATTTTATATGGAATTGGCACAGAATGCCCTTTCTGCTCTGTCAGCCCAGTCAATAGAGCACAAGACTCTTAATCTCAGAGTTGTGGGTTCTTGGACAAAATATTCCTGCATTGCAGGGGGTAATAATAATAATAATAATAATAATAATAATAATAATAATAATTTATTATTTGTACCCCTCCCATCTGGCTGGGTTTCCTCAGCCACTCTGGGTGGCTTCCAACAAAGATAAAAAAAAATTAAAATGTCACACATTAAAAACTTCCCTAAACAGGGCTGCCCTCAGATGTCTTCTAAATGTCAGCTAGTTGTTTATCTCCTTGACATCTGATGGGAGGGCGTTCCACAGGGCGGGCGCCACTACCGAGAAGGCCCTCTGCCTGGTTCCCTGTAACCTCGCTTCTCGCAGTGAGGGAACCACCAGAAGGCCCTCGGCGCTGGACCTCAGCGTCTGGGCAGAACAGTGGGGGTTGAGATGCTCCTTCAGGTATACTGGACCGAGGCCATTTAGGTTAGACTAGATGACTCTAGTGGTCCCTTCCAACTGTACAATTCTGTGATTCTGCCTCATGTATTTCAAGGCCGTTTGGCTCTAATGTATCACCTACCACCCCCTCTGTATACATAAACACAGAGGCACCTTCTTCATACAAAGTCCATATTGTCAGCACTGACTGGCAGCAGCTCTTCCAGGTTTCAGGCAGGGGTCTCTCCCAGCCCTTACCTAGAGACACTAGGGGCTGATCCCGGGAAATTTTGCATGCAAAGCATCACATGCTCTACCCCTGATCTGCATTCCTAAGCACCCACACCTGCCAGCTGAGGTCAGCCCCTTCCCACCACATCTGATGGTGGGATTTAGTCCAGGAAAGCTTCTACCATCCTAAACTTGTTAATCTTTCAGGTGCCACAAAACTCTTCAGTTGCTTTTGCTGCAATGGGCGCTAGCACAACAAGTGCTTCAGGGTCACAACCTCCTTTTATGTACCTATCCCTAAATCAGATTAGCCAGCTCCTGAATATATTTTAGCAACCCATTTTGGGGGGGGGTGCAGGGGGTACTCTCAGCCAGGATGATTTAAAAAGTGGTAAAATGCATGCTTAGGGAGGAGTGATAATGCTGAATAAAGGTAAAGGTAAAGGGACCCCTGACCATTAGGTCCAGTCATGACCAACTCTGGGGTTGCGGCGCTCATCTCGCTTTATTGGCCGAGGGAGCCGGCGTACAGCTTCCGGGTCATGTGGCCAGCATGACTAAGCCACTTCTGGCAAACCAGAGCAGCGCACGGAAACGCCGTTTACCTTCCCGCCGGAGCGGTACCTATTTATCTACTTGCTCTTTGATGTGCTTTCAAACTGCTAGGTGAGCAGGAGCAGGGACCAAGCAATGGGAGCTCACCCCGTCACGGGGATTCGAACCGCCAACCTTCTGATCGGCAAGTCCTAGGCTCTGTGGTTTAACCCACCCGCTGAATAATGGCAAGCAAAAACAGTGTTGTCAGATTTTTGTTATGTTTGTTAAATTAGCCAAGCTGCGGGGCAGGGGGGTGTTGACTTATGCTAGTAGAGTCAGGAGGAAGTGGGAGTAGCCAGATTGGACAGCAAGTTTCCCAAGCCATCATATGAAGTGGCGCAACTTTGTTTTTCACGAGAACATAGGAAGGGTCTGGTCTAGCATCCCGTTTCCCACAGTGGCCGGTCAGAGGTCCCTGGGAACCTCACAAGCATGGTGCGAGGGCAATAGCCTGCTCTTGAAGATGCTCCTCTAGCAACTTGGGGAAGGGCCATAGTTCAGGGGGTGGGGCATTTGCTTGTATGCAGAAGGTCCTGATTATTTTTTTATGTATACATTTTTATTAGTTTTTTTAACATATCATTTCCAACAGTCATATAACATAACTTCTTAACTTATACAATGTTTTAGACTTCCATCATTCTTTATCACTTATTCTACATTTCTTAATTTCTCTATTACTCTTAATTATCATTAACTAATCATTCTCCTCATAGTCTTTCTTGAAATATTTCAAATAGTCCTCCTTACAAAACTTCTTGCAATCCTACTAGCGTAATCTGTTCATTACTATTTGTATATTTACTCGTCTTCTAAGAATCTCTGGTCCTGCAGGTTTTGAACCCTTCCTGTTAATTTATCTAATTCTGCATAGTCCACAGAAGGTCCCAAATTCAACCCCTGGCCAGTCCAGATAGGGCTGGGAGAAACTTTTGTTTGAAGCGCTGGGGAGCTGCTGCCAGTCATTGTGTTGAGTTGGATGGGCAAATATGTACGTAACTGGTATCCAGGTCCTCCTCTGATTGTGTGGTACCTATCATGTGTACCCACCGATAGCCTTATCCTCCTACGAATTTTCCTGGGCCATAAAAAGCAGCTGGCAGGTGGAGATTCTCTGGCGGGGCAACAGGGCTCACTGGCATATGCCAAGTGGCATATGGTGCCATGGAGGGGACGGGGGCTGCAGGTTGTGAGCTCTGTCTGTCCTCACAGCAGCTGATTCCTCAGAACCCGCGTCTCCCCATCTCTCCTTGGCTCGGGCCCCGAGTGCCGCTTTGTACAGATAACAAACCCTTTCCTTCCTGGCCAGAGACGGAGCCCATTCAGCTCTGAAACTGTGCCATTTCCCCGTTCTCTTTTATTGCCTGCCCTAGATGGGGCTGAAAAGCCAAAGGGCTCTAATCGCAAGAACCGGCGATAAGCAGGGAGGGGACTATATAGATAGTGCCCTTTGTTTGCCAGCTTGTGTTCTTATTCTGAAGGTGGCACAGCCAAGGCCAGCCAAGAAACCAGTATGGTGTGTGTGTTCATACACACCTGTGCAGTGGGACACCGCCACAGAGATACAGGTTTTAGAAGCTCTCTGCTCAGGTAGAAAGGGCCATGCCTCTTGTCTCCAGATCCTGTATCACTCCTTACCAGGAATCTGTGGCAATTCCTCCTATTATAGCCCAATCCTCACCCTCCTGCTGCCCAGATTTCACTGAACTACTACTCCCAGGCAGCATGGACAGCAGCCAGGGTGCCAGGCTATGAATCCCTTTCCCTTTCTAATCCATCTGTAGATCCTGGAAGACTTGGCTAGATTTCCTTTTACACGGATGCAACCTGCGTGGTTCTGCTTTTAAACTCACTCCCTCCCTTGCTGGAACACAGTGTGCCCAGTCTCTGTCTTCTTCCTACCTGGCGCTTCCTCCCAAATTCTTTACCCAGCGCTTCCTCCCTTCCTCCTCTCACCCCTTTCTTCCTGGCACATTCTCTCCTGCCAGCCCATCTCTCACATGCTCTCCTATAAATAGCTGAAATTCTGCAGGTTGCTGTGGTGACAGCGGCTGGGTGAGAGATCCAGCTGGGTGTGATGGGGAGGGCCTGGTGCTCGCAGGATGTCAGGTCAGAAGATGACAGGGGCCTTGCCTGCACACACCCACGCCCCCTCTGTGTTTATGGGCTGGCTTCACCCCATAGCTTTCACTGTCTGGAGCTCCATCCATGCTGTATTCCTGTGCACGACGTTGAAGTTGCTTACAAGTTCCTGATTTTGCACGTGGTTTTAAAACACATCTCGGTCAGAAAATGTAAGGAACTAGATGCCCCTGTGTGGCGATCACACAGGGCCCCCGGACGTTTGACGGTCTATTGATCCTGTGCCACCACTGTAATTGCGTTCTTCGCTGCCACCAACCCGTTTCTCACAGGGACACATGGAATCCAGTCAGTTGGTAACATTAACAAATAATCAAGTTTATGTTATAGGCATGAACAAGCTTATGGTTTCAGTTAATTTTTCTTGGCAGTTTCTTAATCTTAGTTCCATAACTGTCTTATTCGTTCCTAACAACTTCAAACTGATTATCCCAACTAACTATCTATCTGACTCCACCTAACAATTCCTCTCACTCTCTCACCACACAACTTGACCAACCCACAGACTATTCCTCCCTCTTCCTTCTTCAACTCCCAACTCTCAACTGACTTTCACACAACTCCCCCTCTAACCCTAACTCCTCCTATCAGCTTCCACTGGCCAATCACATCACACTCATTTTAACCCTTTCCTTATGACCCACCTAGGAGGCAAACGCAACACCCTGAATTCCGAAATAAGCTTGGGTCTGCTGCATCGTGACGGGGGTGGGATGACTCTTCAAGATCCGCAGTCATTTCCCCCAGCCAAAACACTTGACTTTATTATTTTTATTTATAAAATTTGTATACTACAGTGGTACCTTTGGTTGTGAACGGGATCCGTTCTGGAGGCCCGTTCGCAACATGAAAAGAGCGCAACCTGCAGCGGCACGTCTGTGCATGCGCAGGTTGTGATTCGCCACTTCTGCGCATGCGCGTGACGCCATTTCTGCGCTTCTGCGCATTTGCAAGTGGCTAAACCCAGAAGTAACCCTTTCCAGTACTTCCGGGTCGCCGCGGGACATAACCTGAAAGAACGTAACATGAAGTGGACGTAACATGAGGTATAACTGTACCCTTCATCCAAAGATCTCTGCATAAACCCCGGATGAAAACGATAAATAAGGAAGTGGGCATGTGTACCCCAATAATCACCTTTCGGCCACCCCTGTTGATAGACACCTGCACCTACTGGAGAGTGTCTTCTATGAAATGGCCTTGAAACCCCCAGGCCCTCTGAACCAAGGGATCTGCATACCTGGCTAAGAATGGGACAGGCCTGCCGGACTGGGCTGGCCTGCTCCACCGTCTCATTTCCCTGCCCTCCCCTTCTGTTTTCCAGAGGTGCCTTCTCCGAGGTGGTCCTGGCCGAAGAGAAGTCGACTCAGAAGCTGGTAGCCATCAAGTGCATCGCAAAGAAGGTGTTGGAAGGGAAGGAGAGCAGCATCGAGAATGAGATAGCTGTGCTGCACAAGTGAGTGGCGCTCCCTCTCGTCCCCCATCCCTCCCTTTGAGAACAGCCACTGCTGGGTCAAACCAAAAGTCCTCCACTCTGGTCCAGTGACCCCATCCAACAGTCCCTGGAAAGCGGAGCAAGGTGGAAGCAGCCATCCCATCCCTGCTTACCCCCACATCCCCAGGGCACACATGCGTGGCGTTGAGAACAAAGCAATGGCGCTTGCAATAAGCTACCTGAACCAGTGGGGTGGGGTGGTAGACAGAAAGGCAACTTGTTCTTCCTTCTCCCTTCTTCCTGTTCTTTTAGTAGCTACATGTTGGTAGACCACATGACTTCCTCGCAGGCTCTGCTTCCTTCCTGCTCCTGCTCCAAGTGTCAATACCAATATGAGCTAGCAAGGGCTTATTAAATAGTGGGTGGACATAGCAGACGACTCTACCTGTTACACTATATGTATTTATCTGTAGTTTGAGATAGTACAGTAGTTTCTGTATCTTTTATCCATATGGCCACAACATGGACAGATGATTGGGGAAGTCCTTTCTCTCTGCTTACCCCGTTCAATACATTCTACAGTGGTACCTCGGGTTACATACGCTTCAGGTTACATACGCTTCTGCTAACCCAGAAATAGTGCTTCAGGTTAAGAACTTTGCTTTAGGATGAGAATAGAAATTGTGCTCCGGTGGCGCGGCGGCAGCAGGAGGCCCCATTAGCTAAAGTGGTGCTTCAGGTTAAGAACAGTTTCAGGTTTAGAACAGACCTCCAGAACGAATTAAGTACTTAACCCGAGGTACCGCTGTAAGCTGGAACTGAACTGAACAGCAAACAGCTCAGCCGGCCTGCTTTTATAGGCAGCCGGCTGTCAACACTGTAACAACAACAACCCAGGGTTTCCTGCCTAAATTAACTGACGTGGACCTGAGTGAAAACTATATACACGATACCCCTGGTGGCCAGGGTGAGAACTTCAATACATAACAGGGTTGGTGTTACCTTCTTGTCTGCAGCTCGGCCACGTGTAAAACCTATGCTTAGAATGGTTTTGTTCTGGATGTCATGCACAGCCATGCACATTTGCTTTCTTCTTGCAAAATGTATATACAGTGGTACCTGAGTTTTTGAACGTAATCCATTCTGGAAGACTGGAAGAGTTCTGAAATGTCTGAAAACTCAATACGGAAGCCCCAGTTCGGAAAATTCAATACGGAAGCCGTGTGGCATGTTCAACTTCCGAGGTGTGTTTGGAAACCGAAGCATTTCTTTCCAGGGTTTACGGCGTTTGAAAAGCAAAACATTCGTCAGTGGAGACATTCGAAAACCGAGCTACCACTATTCTGCAAAAGCAATGAATGTTGGTTTTGGGCTTGGAATTCAGGATCCCAAATTTTTCTGTTTTTTTTTTTTTAAGTAAGCAAGTTTCCAGCTGTTCTGGCTTCATAGGTAGGGTTGAAAAGGTATAGTTGCTGCCTGCTGAAAATAAAGAAGCCCAGTGAGACTGTGAGCCAAGTTTGTTGGCAAAAAATAAGGTGAGTGCTCATCTAAATGTGACCTCAATGGGAGTAGTTAATGCTGTGTGCCTTGGTTCGTGTGAGTTCATCTGCAGAGAGGTCTGCGCATGAGTGCGCCCTATGTGCAGGGAATCTCTCCCCTCATACATGTGGCCTGCCAGCCTGATCACGTGTCAACAGCTCCATGGGCGCATAATTTCCTACAACTGATATCTGGGCCTGGGATATCAGCCTTTCTGAAAATAGTGCTGGTTGGCACTGCACAGTGTCTCCTTGTGCCCGGAGCATGCCACGTTTTCGTTCCTGTGACTCTCTCATGTCCAGCGAGGGCAACTAATCTATGACCTCTGTCACAAGCATTGGAGAGGGAAATTCAGGAGACGTGGCTGCCACATCTGGAGTCTCCCATTACAGAGTTGGAACCTGCACTTCCCATCCTTTGAGTACAGGGGTGGAGAACCAAGTACAGTGGTACCTCTGGTTAAGAACTTAATTTGTTCTGGAGGTCCCTTAAACAAACTACTGCTCTCAGCCTCAGGCCACTGCCCCACAAATACACACACACACACACACACACACACACACACACACACACACTAACAATACAGTGGTACCTCAGGTTAAGTACTTAATTCGTTCCGGAAGTCCGTTCTTAACCTGAAACTGTTCTTAACCTGAAGCACCACTTTAGCTAATGGGGCCTCCTGTTGCTGCTGTGCCGCCGGAGCATGATTTCTGTTCTCATCCTGAAGCAAAGTTCTTAACCTGAGGTACTATTTCTGGGTTAGCGGAGTCTGTAATCTGAAGCGCATGTAACCCAAGGTACCACTGTACTATTTCTGGGTTAGCGGAGTCTGTAACCTGAAGTGTATGTAACCCGAGGTACCACTGTACTAT